>JAQLOL010000009.1:23179204-23193507 GCA_029783665.1 Naso thynnoides
CTCTGCGTCGCTGTTCATCCCCTCGAGTGCTCCAACGCGAGTGAAAGCCAAACTGAGATTCACTTTTACTGTGGAACGAGCTTCATCCACTTGCTGTTTCACCTTATAGGTCTATACTTCCTTTCCTTCACTGCCATGTTCGTATTCCCAACTTTCTCCAGCCTGAGCAGCGTCCAGTAGCTGTACTCTCAACCTCACCTGTGCTGTCATTGGCTGGGGGAAATGCACTCACTCCACACCCAGACTCGTCCTGAGCAGCTCCCGAGACGAGCAAAACATCAAAATACAAGCAGAGGGCGCTGTGTCTCCATACACTGTCACTATTCAAAGAGGCCCAGAAGTGACGATTGAGCATCATTAGTTTAGTATAAGTCTATATCTTTTTTTTCTTTTTTTGAAAATCCCACTGACTCCACCTTTAAAGTTTTTACTTCAAACTGTAGATTGTAGTCTTAAATACACATTTCTAATCTACCTGAGTATAAACCTCGAAGGACTTTACCTACCAGAGTAACAGGCTAATAACTTAAACTTAAATTTGTGAATATTTTTTGGGTCTATGATTCCAAAACTCTCTGAGCTGATGTCTTTAATGTAAAGTCGGGGCTGCCTTTCAGCAACTTTCCAAACTTGAAGTCGTGGGCAGATGAAGGGCTGAAGTGATTATGTGTGGGTTTCTGTAAATGATGACATAATTGTGCAGTACCAGCGGTGTCCTGCAGATGGCCCTCCTGCATGTAAAACAACCCGACGAACAGCTCCAAAGTGCTTCAGAGGTGGTAAATAATGTTCTGCTGGATAGAAATGTTGTGTATAACATTTAGACAAATGTGCTTTTTATGATAACAATCAAAATGTGGAGTAAAAACTGAGGAGCTCTCGTTAGCATTACAGTCTGTAAAGTCCATTATGGCAAATTATCAATATTAGGTGAAATGTTTGATTTTGCACATGAAACTTATTTATCACGTCTCTATTGTCCAGCGGTGAAAAGCAGCTAAGTACATTTACTCATTGCATTTTTAAGGTATTGTGTTTTACTTGGGTATATTTATTTTTTGATACTTTATACTTGTAGAAAATGTGGTACTTTTTACTGCCGTGATTAAAATAAATAATGATGTATGATTACAGTTTGACTCCGTAGAAGACTTTATTGATCCTGGAGGAAATCTGCCACCTGTACCAGCTGCAGCACAAAGGTCACGAGGACATTATTTCTTTTAACTTTTGGTCTGTTTTGTTGCCCGCAATTTTGAACTTTTACTCGTGTAAAACGTCGAAGTCATGACTCACAGGAGTATTTCTACACTACGTTATTGGGTTAAAGATCTAAACTTCTTCTGTCTCTGCCATCTCATTCAAATCAGTCTTTTGGTGTGAAATAAACGACAAAAAAAGCTGCGCACAGTTACACTGTGAGGTGATTTCGGCCAAATAACAAAATGATCATCCAAAGGTAGACATACTGTAAGCAGCTACACACACAATTGTATGCTTGGCAACAATGACGGCTTCTTAAACCCGTCATTTAAACTCCTAAAAATCAGCATTATGTTCTGACCTGTAATGACAGTGAGCAAGAAGCTGGTAATCTGCTTTGCCATTTTTTTACATAATCATTTTAAGAGAACGTCGGAGGAAACTGGACCACCACTTGTCCTGCTGTGAGTGTGTGATCGTCCAGGACACGAACTGTTGAAACACAGGAGTAAAGTTCACCATCCTGCTGTTACGATACAGAAAATGGAAAACCAGTCTGAGTTCTGGAAACAATCACGTCACTTAAAGTACGTTAAGAGAAAACTCCTGTCGAGCAAAATAAGTTTTTTAACCTTTTAACGATGAGAAACTTAGTGTATGAATTCACCAACTACAACTAACTTTCAAGACCAAACCTACAACATTCAAAGCAGAAATGTCCTTTTGCACTCCAGCTGGATTTATGATTCACTGGCTGAACATTAACTCGAGCCATTCGTCGATATGAACAGGTCATGTGACAGAAGGAGACAAACAGCAAAGTCCAGCTCAAAATGTTTATTCAGATTAAGAACAGATCAGAAACAGTCACAATGGTTGAAAATGTCATTGGGACGGCAGGAATATCCGCCCTTTAATGAGACATTTAAAAACAGTGACCCCACCAGCACACATGGGAAACTTATCAAGCTCGCAGGTTAAGCAGATTAGACATAAAATCAGGCTCGGTGAGTGAACAGCTGGAGCAGAAGGGGGTGTTTAGTCTGAAGCCTGTGTGTCGTTAAGCTTTCCACTTCAGGCTAAATCTGGGGACGCTTGAGTTTAGCTCTTGCCCCCCAGGGTGTGCTTGTCAAACAGGTACTCCGCCATCTTGTTGGTATGGGCGTCCATGCGGGTGAGGTTGGTAACGTGGTCGCCCAGCTTCTTGATGGCCTCCACCTGCTCGTTCAGGTAGTGGGACTCCAGGAAGTCGCACAGCTGAGGACAGGAAGAGAGGACAAATGTTGGTTTGATGAAGAGAAAAATTACAACGCGTTCAGTCTGGCATGAAGAGACTTTATTAAAAAACGTACATGAGGGTCTCCGTGCTCAGAGGCCAGCTTGTGCAGGTCCAGCAGAGCCTGGTTGACGGACTTCTCCAGCTGCAGGGCGCACTGCATGGCCTCAAGTCCACTCCCCCACTCATCACGCTCAGGTTTCTACGAGAGGAAAACATTTAATTATAGCAGACTGAACTCTCATTATATTAAACCTTGTGTACAGAGCGCGACGGCCTGAGTCGCCACCTCTGCTTTTCATCACCCTCGTCTCATAACAGGCTTTCGGGACCGGCTCTGGTATTTAATTAGTGAGGAAATTAAAATATAAACATTGATATCCTGGACACTAAAAGCACGCAAACCACATGCGTCACATAGTAAAAGTACTGAGAGCAAATGTGAGGGAGCGAGTGTGACAGCACGTGATGTCACTCCCGGCTTATCTGTACCAGACACACGGGGTGTTTGTGAGACACGTCGCACCAGGACTAGTTCTCCACACTGACCTTGATGTCCTGGAGGAAGATGCGTCCTCCTCTCTTGTTCTGGAAGGACAGCAGCTTCTCGGCGTGCTCCCTCTCCTCCTCGCTGTTCTCCTTGAAGAAATGGGAGAAGCCTGGAAGAGCCACATCGTCACGGGAGAAGTAGAAGGCCTGTGCGAGGAGAGAGGAGAGCGCAAACAGTGATTAGGACACACCACCCATCATTATTTGATGAAAAGGAGGGTGACAAACAGCAGTTACGCAGCCAGGTACATGACTCAGCGAGCTGGACACAGGTGAGGGTGAAAACAACAAGCAGCGTCAGCATGACACAGCACTTTTTATTCAAGGAGATCCTTATCTGGCAACCTGCCATTCAATGAAAACATCCAGAATATGCAGAAACAGCAAACTAGGGTTTTTGCAAACAGTAATAGCAATAAATTTAGATTATATTCAATTAATTAGCAACTGTATTGAATATTAAGATTCTAACATTAAGTCTGCCAACGTTGTAAGACAAACTATCAAGGCACAAGACAGCGAGTCATATAATCTGCATGAGTGTGCTAACATTATTAAGTACATTTCTTAAAGCTGTTTTTTCTCACCATAGAAGTGTAACTGTAGGAGGCAAACAGCTCCATGTTGACCATCCGGTTGATGGCCGCCTCGCAGTCGCGGTGGTAGTTCTGACGCACCTGGGACTCCATCTTGGCTGGCGTTTCTCTCTTTTCTTAACAAAAACGGTACAAAAATAAAGCTCTGCGGCGACGTGTTCGGTAGTGCTCAAGTATCAAAAGGTCGGTCGTGTGGTCGGAATGCAGACGGGTTGAAGGAGACAGGGACGAAGGAAGAAGTTCCGTTCAAGCACTGTTGAAGCAAGAACTCCTGACAGCTTTCTTCCCTGGTGTGAAATGGCAGTTGGCTCGCCTCCTCTATTTATACCGCACAGAAGCCCTCGTAACAGACGTAACGTCACGCAGCGCATTCAGCCAATCACGGAGCTAAGGCGGCGCATGACGTAGGCTCTGCTGCAAATTTGCTGTTGAAGTTGCACTTTTTTTTTTTTTTTTTTTTAATGTTGCGTTCATTTATTCTGATCCCGTGACAGTCGGTCACATACCATGACGAAGCACGTCGGCTGTTTCTAGAAACAACTAACTTCATTTTTAATTTTCATTTCAATGGGAATTTTTTTTTATTCATAAGCAAAGATTCGCAGGTTCTCAACTTGTTCCCTCTTTTTTTTTTTTTTTTTTTTAAAGTGTAATTTAAGTCAAATCTTAAAATGTTTTCTCCTTAAAAAAAAGAAAAAGAAAAACAGCTTTATAGATATTACAAAAATGTATATGATGAGCTTCCTTGAAGCCATATTACTTAACTTTACTTTAACTTTGACCTATTCTAGTTGTATAATTTATTATACAACTATAACCAGCTATTATTTTACAATTTTATAGTTTAATTTACTCCTTTTGTACTGTAACTCCCTATTTTGTTTACTCTGTTACAATTTTATGTTTCTACAACATGATTTTGTTTTCATTCCTCATTTATTTACTTATCGGTTGATTTATTCTGGATAAGAAGAAAGCCTGTGTTCATTTGTTTGCATATGTTTTTTTTTTATGTTCATGCATTCTTTTTTGGTAACGTTATTTGCTCTCGGACATTTTATTGTGCATCTTAATGTGTCTTACTTTGAATTAGCATTCTGATGAATAAAAGTTTGAAATAAAAGAAAGCAAACTGCATTTTCTGATTTAAAATTCAAGAGAAATAAGCAACAATGGGCAATACTTTATATGTGAGAATAATATATGAAGTAGGGCTGTGAAGTTATTTACTCTTTATTTGCACAGATTCAAACTAATACATTAAAACCTGTTAAAATAGAAAAATCTTTTAGATCGTACTTTTATTTTGTATTGTAATATTTATATTGTACATCTGAAGTGCTATTAACTGGGTCATGTAATATAGAAATTGAGTCCAAACTTTTTAAAAACATAAGTTGAAACTGTAATTGACAAAGATGTTCAAAGCTGTTCAGGCATAAAATTGATTTTTTCTTGACGGAGATTCTATTAAACTTTGGTCTTTTTTCACACTTTGAGTCGACTGTAACCTGGGTAATCGTGTTATAGTTCACTTTGATCCTGAAGAGCTACTATACAATGAACTTGTTTCACCTCATAAAGGCGCCACGATTATCTAAAAACTGCTGATAACATGTTTTCAGCAAAGGTAGTTTTTATTGCATTACTCAATACCACAGCTCTGTAGTGAGACACTATGTCTGAGCAGCCTGAAAGGTCCTAAAACAACCTGAGGACCAAGAAACTGCCGCATTTCAATTGTGTTTGCTGGAAAAGTTGTTTCATTTTTTGTCTATGAACCTGCCACAAAAATGTTCTCAGTCTGCAATCAGACATTTTATGAAAGTTGTGCTTCGGTAACAGTCTCATTTTAACATAAGTGCCAGGGGTGTGAATGTCCACTCGTGTAACGACACAGTCTTCATAACATTTTGGATAATTTATTCACTATTAGATAAATACACATGTGAGTCTGTAAACAAAACAACAACAACAAAAAATTGTATTGGCACGTTGTGCTGTGTGAGTTTCCAGAAATTGACCATAGGGCTAAATGAGCCTGTAACCCTGGTGTACTCTGCCCCCTGCCCAGTGCATGCTGGGATAGACTTCAGCCCTGTGATCACAAACAGTTTTTTAACGGATAAATTTAAAGAATAAAAATCAAGAGCACCACAAATACTTACGTGCTTTGGAGTATCAGATTACCAGATAAATTGTATTCTGTCTACTGGATGAGGACGGTGCAGATTATTGGACTCACTGCACTGTGTTTTGCAGTTTGTTTGGAGCTAATTTTAAAATAATTTAAATGCTGTGTCAATAAAAAGTCTTTTGGCAAACATAGACCATCTACTTCTAAGGAGTTTAGTGACACACGTTGACATTTGAGTTAAGGTTTGTCTTCATGTAAACTTAAATAATATTAATAGTTTTTTATAGTGTCGCTCTTATCAGACTTGGGAAAGAGTGTAAAGTTTATATTTTTTACATTGTTGAAGATAGGAGTGTAGTCTGACTTTACTACAAAATGGTTTACCATCAGAGATGGGAAGTAACAAAGTACAAATACTTCTTTACTGTACTTAATGACCGTCACTATACATTCACATTTTGACATTCTGGGAATGTGACTCAACAATTATCTAATTTTTTGGTGTGTTAACGAACAGCTCGGACAAATCTGACTGATTCCACCTTTGAGTTTAATCTTTGCATTATGTCAGTATGACGTGAGGTTCAGTTAGCTTCGCACAGAAACGGGTGGCAGACACGTCCTTCACAGGGAGACTTTGCACTTTTATACTTTGAGTACATTTCAAAACCTTATTACTGTCACTTGAGTAAAGACACTGAGTCAGTAGTTCTCCTTTTACCAGTCTTTTTTTTTTCACAAGTATCTGTAGCTCTACTTTAGTAAAGAATGTGTGTACTTTTGCCACCTCTGTTTGCCATATCTCACATATTGGACTACATCAAAAAAGATGTAAACCATGTAAACATTTAATCAGACCACACTCATATCTGTATGGATTTAAATAAATATATTTCTCCACATCAAAACTGTATTCTGACTCACTGCTGGTGGCAGAAACTGCCAAAAGATCTCTGCAATTTTAATTGCAGTCGTCAAAACTAAATAGAAAAAGAACATATCAGATACCAGACGACATTTCCTTTAAAATAAACATTCCTTCTAAAATAAACAGTGTCTCTTTAATGTTGCATTCATGTGTGATGGGCTTTCAGTTTTCAATATCCATGGTTAAATTTTCTGATATCTTTGGAAACATTCTGGATATTTGCAATAGAGCACTTAGGAAGACTTTTTATTCATATGTTAGCCAAGTGAGAGAATGGCAGTGATATCAAAATGGTAAACAGAACGTATTTATACAACGCTTTTCTAGTCTGTTGACTACTCAAAGTGCTTTTACAACACAAGTTAGCATTCATATATTAACTGTATACTGATCAACTACGCTGAATTGTATAATCTATGTAAATATGTAATATAATTGTATTAACGGTTTTGTAAATTGTTCTGGTAATAACATCTCTATTTGTTGATGTCAATAAAGCAGATTTAAACTTGACATGGATGATCTGTCTCACTTTACGATAAGAACTACATATATGTCAATGATATGATGGCAGAATGGCTGCAAATACAACACAGCTGATAGATATGTGTGTGTGTGTGTGTGTGTGTGTGTGTGTGAAATGCATCATAACAAAATCCATGAGTCATAACCAGTTCTAACTAGAAACTATATAAGAGCTTTAACTTAAACTGCTGGTTTAGCCTACTCACTCAACACAAATCAGTGTTCACCCATTCACACAAACAAAAGGCTACAAATAAATAGTCTAGCTCCGCCCTCTTTCTGCTCAGATCAGATACCACGAAGTGATTTTATTTGCAAAGTGAATTATGGGTCTAGTTTACCAGGCTAACAAATTAACACAGCATGTAGATCACTTTAAAATCAGTTTCACGCAAAATATTAGAGTTGCACAATATTATCGGCACATTATAAATTGTTTTATTATTTGAAGGAACACCTGAACCACGTCGTGACGGCCCTCTGGCTGGTTTTGTTTATGTCTTGTTTATTTTCTCAGGCTAAGGTCATTGGGAAAGTGAGGCCATTTACTTGGGCTGACTGCGAGTGCCTGACCCCAGTTCTCCAAGTCATCTCTTTACTTTGTTTTTGTGGTAAAAAAAAAACATTTTATTTGGGGGTATTTTTGGTGTCTTCACTTGTATTTGCCATTTACAAGGCAGCAACAAATCTTTGCTGTCATTGTGTCTTAACTAACACATATTTTTCATGTGAGATTTTTAAAGGGTTCTAGAAACGCACATTGCCGGCTTGAAAGATAACTCCACGCTTTCCTGTTAGACATTTTTCACTGAAGTTACATTAATCTGGTATGAATGCTGTTGGCCTGCGTGGAATGTTGTGTTGCAGTAGTCGTACAAACACAAAAGAGGCAAATCTGAGAAAAGATGGGCTGAACATGGCCGTACATGGGTCGGTCCTTTCAAAACCAATTTAACCAGTTGAGCATTTACTGTATTTTCTGTGAAAAGGGGAACAATAAAACTGAAACTGGTGCTTCAGCAACTTAAGCGCAATGTGCTAGAATGACAAATGTGTGCAGTAGACCTTATACGCTACATTCTACCACTTGCAAAAGGCTACTTCAGTTTATGAAGCACACGTCCTTATTTTGTGCTGTGTCATGTGTGAGTCATCAGTCTTGTGAGAAAGTATTATCAGGTGCTACTGAGGATTGTGCTGTGTCACTGTGCCACAGTTTCGAGGCCATCCTTCTCATTCCTTTATCCTGTTTTGGTCAGGGTGACAGTGAGAGGGAGGAGTCTTAAGACCAAGGAAACATCTGACGGGAAGTTTACCTCAGCGCTCTGCTGGTTGGAACCAGTTTGGAAAAATAAAAAAAAGGAACATGAAAGTAACACAAGGAACCAATAACTAGATGTTCTGCAAAACTGTATGGTGTAACAAGTGTGTCCTGTTCCACCACTGCATATGTTTTTACATATTTCAGTGTGTATTAGTAATACTCACTCATGTAATCAAGTTGAAATGTACTGACATACCATTAAAAATATTAAGTGTGCTTGTTTTCTGTAGGATAAACATAAAACTTGATAGCAAGTTATGCCTCATAATAATTTGGATATCATTAATGTGTTTTTTAAGAGCACCAGTTTTCTTTTTCTTTGGCTCGAAATGTCTGTACAACTTGTTCTTCATGTTTGGTCGGTTCTGCCACAGTCTTGTAAACACAATATCTGAGGAACACCTTTGTAAATTTCTCCAAACCTGCCCCAAATGTTTACATGTGCACACCGGGATAAACTGGACAGATTTGGTGATCAGAAGTCACAGCCCTGTGTGCTTGTGACTTGTTTTTAAACCACGTAACATTATTTTACACTCAGATAAGCACTTAGTGTATTTTTTGTGCTTCTGCTGCAGTTTACTCCCATTACATATTTGATTTTAAAATTATGTTAAGTCAAATAACATGACGCGGTTAATAAAAAATTCACAACAAGCACACAGGACCATTTAGAGTTGTTTGAAAGTTTCTCTAATTATTTTAGGTGGAGGTAGGCTAGCACTTCCCACTAATTACCAGTATTTGAGCTAAGCTAATTAGCGGTGGGCGAGCTCTGCCCGTCTCCTCCTTGTTACTGCACACAAAGTTGAAGGTCTGGAGCTCAGGAGGGAGGCAAATAAAAAGAAAATTAGTCTATCCTTTTAATGGTTTGTGTGTATTGTCAAGAAGAGCTGTGTGTTCAAAACGTTAGAAGTTTGATACCGCTCAATAGTTGGATAACACATAACAAATATGAAACTTCAAACAGCAACTAGTTAGCACAGCAGACCTTCATATTAGGTAGCCTAAAATAAAATCATTTTTTAAAGATCAGCTCTTGCACAAGATATAAGCTGTTATACGTTAGCTTTAGAACGCTCATAGGTCAGTTTTATGTTTTAACAGAGCCATGTCTGACGTTTCCCTATTCCCTGCTGAGCTACGCTAGCTGGCTCCTGATTCCGCTTAATATTCTTTCGACTGAAGAAAGGGACATTAATTAGCTTAGCTCAAATACTGGTAGGAAGTGCTAGCTTGCCTCTGCATAAAGTCCTCAGAGAAACTTTCCAACAGTTCCTAATGGTCCTGTGTGCTTGTTGTGACTTATTTCCGTGTTACTGCACAGTCAGTCTGAAGAGCAGCATCTGCCTCCTTGTCTGGAACTTAGAAATGAGACGAATAATGTAAAAAAGTTAGTGTATCCCTTTAAGAATTTATGCGCAAATTCTGACAAAATCTCAAATGTTTCATAGAATAAAATGATAGGGTAATGATATATCTATAAGGTCAATTCAAAGTGGCATCATAATGTTTTACAAACACACTTTTGTGGCTATTATTCATTACTCAACAACAAAAAGGGAGATTTTGGCCATATTTCACATTTTGCAACTAGTTTTGGGCGAGTTTGGACCTTGTGCTGGGTTTGAAATTGTGTGTTATTTTCTCAGTGGCCAAAATTAATCATTAACTTTTTTCACAGCAAATGATGGAACTTATAACTTATAACATTATAACTTACTCTAACAGATTCTATAATGCAATAGGGCAACTGATAAGTAATATCCCTTTCTGAGTCATAATGTCTACTGTGAGAACAGCCTAAACTGATGAGTCAACAATTTCAGGTCAGCTTGCTATAATTGGGCAACAATAAGACACAGAACTGTGTTTGATTTACAGAAGTCTGCAGTCATACTAGCACCTCTGAGGCTATGTGTTAATGCTAACATGCTGATGTTAAATCAAGAGCGTTTAATATTTGATCTCAGTGTGTTAGCATGCTAGCATCTGCAAATAAGCACTAAACACAAAGTACAGATATGGCTAATGGGAAGAACATTAGTTTAGCAGAAACTTGGTGTTAAATTACAGTAGATTACACATCAGGTATCACCAGTGTCAACACAATTCATTAAGGACAGTTTAATTTTTTTCATGATCTTCTTTTAATTATGGCTTCAAGACAGCGAGACCCACAGTTTATTTGAAAAATAAGATTTTTAAAACTTTGATGTGGAAACACACGACTTTCAGTGGGAATGTTTGCACCAAATATTCTCTGCGGCTTAAAGCTACAGTATTATAAAACAGTCATGTAGATATACATTACAGTACATTAGCGTATTTTGATGGAGCTGACACACGACTGATCGGTTTTTGCTCAGTCATCGGCAGAACTCCAAGGCAGATGATGTTTGTGGATTTAAACTGAAAAAATGACACATTTACAGTGAAAAGTATCACTTTTACAACAACGGAAATATTTCTTGAAACAATAAGATTTTTCCAAACACTTGCAGTCTTCTGAATACTGTCTCTTGTAACAAAGCAAACAGAGGTTTGATGACTAGTGGAAAAAAGAAGTATAACAGCAGAAGAAAGAGGTAGAAAGTCACTGGGTCTTGTGTTTATGATTGTAGATTGCATAGTAACAGCAGGAGACGGAAATAGAGGCTGTTTTAATTCCTATCCTATTTAGCAGGAATATGTAATGAACTCTCCCCCAGTGTTGACTGTTTACCTTTTCAGGCACCTATAGTGCTGTATAAATATAGTTATTAGCAGGGTTAGGGTTAGCCATAACCATACGGCCTATAACGCATTGTAAGTGTGTTCATAATTTGTTATAATGCATTGTAGATGCATGCTTTAAGTAGCCTGAAGTGTTACCAAGAGTTCTTAGTAAAATTTTTTCAAAAACTCCTTAGCAACTAATTCTAGGCATAGCAGTTATTGCCTTTCTAACCCCTAAAACAACAGCATGCTGGCGCCCCTAAAACAGCAGACGATGCTAATGCTAATGCTAGCAAAGTCAATGCATTCTGCTCCATCTACAACCGAATTCTGATTAACAACAACCCGCAGTGCACTAAAGGCAGGTCAAATATGCAGACAGTCTACTAAGGTAAATTTAAGTGTTTGTAGAATAATTTTAGAAATCAAACTACAGCTGAATTTTTTAAATTTGTGGCTGCTCATGGCTTAGCAGCAACAGCAAGTTAACACCTTCGGCAACTCCAACGATGTGTCATCACAAACTTAGACCGCCGCCTACTGGCATGGCATGCATACTACAATGCTTTCAGTGGTTCGTGTAACCACGGATATATTTTTAAGACCCAAAGGAAAGACCTTTCCATTTTTAAAGGGCTGCTTCCGTGTAAACGTGGCCTTAGATTACAGTTTACAGTCATTATAGGTGCAGTTCATGACCCAAGACATCCTGTTAAATGGCATCTTTTAGCAAAACATCATGTATGTAACCATCACTAGCAAATTTATTAGCCTTTAACGAGGTTCTCACTTTTACACTAACATACTTTACTAATTTATTTGTTTTGGTGGTTTCAGCCAGTTTAAGTATTTTGCTTTTAAGTTTGTTTCTACCTGTTCGCTAGCAACAGCTAACAAAATCAGCTGGGTTCTAAATTTAGCAGCAAACTCTACAGTCACCATCTAAAAACTTAGAAGCCTGCTTTTGTCTACCTCTGTCTAATAGCAAAGATACTTTGTTTTGAAAAATATCAAAGGATTTTAAATAGTAGATCTGTGACCAGTGTAATTGGAAACTGCACGTCCGCGAGAAAAAGCTTAACCAGCATAGCAACAGTAACTAAGGTGGGTGGGGCTTATAAAAAAGTTCTTCAGTCAGTTTAATTGTTCTAAGTTCACTGTTAAGTTCACAGACATCTGGTGATATTCATGCTCACAGTTTATTTTTTATCCTTCATTTTAAATCTACATCCTACAAATCACAGTTTTAACTCGACATCAGTGACACTTAACTTACAGCCGAAGTGCCGGCTGGCTCACCAACCGTTTTTCAGTTTACGATTAAAATATATTAATGTACACTGGGAAGTTCTTTGTTTGTTTATACCAATTGATAATAGTTCAATAATGTGTAATAAATACATTAAATGTCTGATTTATTTGATATATAAGCTTAGTCAATCCTTGAATTTAGTGAGTTTAGTAATCAAGTTAATGAGTTTGAAAATGAAAAATTTAAATTAAAAAAAAAATCTGATTAATTATATTTATGTTTGTTTATTTACAGGCCCCTTGCATTCTGTCACTTTGCAGAAGTTGAGTATTCCTGCTCTACATGCTGATGTTATAACAGTGGAAATCTTAAACTCTTTGTCCTCTTTTTTCTTGCAACCATCATCTTTCGTTCTCCTTCTGTCCTCTCATGCAGTTGGAATCCAGATCGTCTTCCACTGGACGGCATTTCTCCACATCTCTTCCAGGAGCGAGGAATGAGACCGAGCCCAGTCCCTCCCTCCGTCTTTCTCCTTCTTCTTGTTTTGGCAGGACAGCCACAGAGTTTTCAGAGGGCTGGTGCAGGTGTACTGGAGGTACTGGCAGCCCTGCAGAAGGAGATCGAGAGCAGGGGCGAAGATCCCAATATGTGGTGAGGCTGCATTGGTAATTTCAGAGTGACAGCAAATCCAGATTTTAAGAAACTGGCGTTTAGTCCTCACCTCAGCACTGCCCCAGTACCAGATGGCCTTGATGACACTGTGATTAGCCAGAGCCACTGTCAGCTGGTCTCTACTTCCTGTTACAATATTTACCAAACCAGCTGGCAGGTCTGAAGACTGGAGCACCTGAGGAGGAAGAGGAGGAGGCAAAGGGCTGTGAGCGTAAAATAAGAGCTTAAATTCTGATGCAGCTGTTGGTCTACGGTGAGCCTTAAGAGTCTACTTCCTGCCATAGTGGCTTTTTAAATTGTCTCTTAAATAAAAATTTCCACTTTTATGCTACTTTCATGATCTTAGCAAACCAAGCCCTGTTTCCACTGAGCCGTACACTTTGGTTTGGTACCGTACGGCATGGAAATTTTTGCCTTTCAATTGTCAAAAGTTGGCAAAGGTGTGCAAATATCAGATCTGTACTGTCCTACATTTTGTCACCCTTTCATTTGGGCACCAAGCACACTGACCTGATCTCAAGAGGGAGGAGCTACACATACTGCAGTCCGCTGACAGCAAGCAGGCAAAAAGCTTTCTAAGTGTTGCTGTAGAAATGTTAATATAATCACTCCAGTTTGTTTTATACATTTTTTTAGGCGACAATGTTACAGTATTGATTCCAAATATGTGTTCAGTTTATCCAAATAACACGTGTTTGTAAATCTGTCACAGAGTTTCTGGACTTGTGAGAGAAGCCGCCGCTCCTCCGGTGAGACCGGCCGTCTGCTCGCCGCAGCAGCCCGATTCCTTACGCTGTCACCCCGCAGAGAAAATGAACAGATGAATCGATGATCTGTGCGGCTTTTTAAACGCCAGCCGTAATGTTTCCGTAGCGTTACGAAACATGATACAATTACTTTTCAGAAAAATAAATCTCACATAAAATCTAAAACTGTAGCTGCTACATTAATTTGTCTGAATGTACAATTAAGACAGAACAACGCCGCTGCTTCTGAGGTACTGTATGCACATACTAAACTAAACAGATGTATAATATGATGAATGAATCAGTCTAATTTTGTTTAATTTATTATTATTTATTATCATTATTTATTTATTTGTTTTATTTTAGTAAGCTACATT
>JAQLOL010000009.1:23240053-23260713 GCA_029783665.1 Naso thynnoides
ATCTTAGTGGGTACAGGTGTAATTATGAGTGAGCCATGTTCTCAGTTTGGAAGTGAAAGTACAGTATGTATGTGTTTCTTTAATATGGCTGGGAAGAGAGTTCCAGTTTTGTGGTGCTGTAACAGAGAAAGATAGCTGTCCAAATGTACTTTTCCTGAATGGAACTGTTAAGTCGCCACGAGTGGCGCTTCTAGTGATCTGACCAGTGTTGTTGCGTTGGTTTATGAGCAAATTCAGTGGTGGAGGAGCTAAGCCGTGCAGGATTTTAAAGACCAGACAGATGTTCCTATATTTGATGGTATCCTCCCAGCTCAGAAGTTTATGTTTGAGTAAGATGGTGCAATGATGTGAGCTGTTCGGTTTCTGGTCCAGAACTTTAAGGGTTTGTTTGTACAGTGTTTCCAGTGGCTTTAGTGTTGAGCTATTGGTTTGTCCCCAGCTAGTAAGGCAGTATGTTATGTGCGACATGATCATGGCATTCACATACAATTTGGCAGCATTAAAAGTCATGGTATTTCGTATATGCTTAAAATTTGCTAAACTAAACCTAATTCTTTGACTCACTTTTTTAATATGTGTTTTGAAGGTTAAATTGGAATCAATAGTGATTCCCAGATACTTTACCTCTGACACAATATCAATATTATAACCTGATATGTTTATGTTCGGCACAATGTTGCACTGCCTTTTAGTAAAGAACATTCCCACTGTTTTTTTTTATTAAGTTGGAGGCAGGAGTTGTTTAACCACTTCGAGATCTGCTCTAACGCTGACGTAAGTTTATCTGCTGCCAACTGCTTTGTTTTAGCGTGCACATACATTACAGTGTCATCCGCATATAGCAAGGTTTCCACCTCGGGACAGACGGATGGCAGGTCATTGATATATAAAGAGAACAGTAGTGGACCGAGGATCGACCCTTGTGGTACTCCAGTGTACAACTTTAGAGCTGGAGAAAGTTGGTTGTTAACAACAACATGTTGACATCTATCAGTCAGGTAAGATTCAAACCACTTAAGTGCTAGTGGGGAGAAGTTGAAAGAAGACAGTTTGTCCAGGAGCACCTTATGGTTGACTGTGTCAAAGGCTTTGCGCAGGTCTAAAAATACTGCACCAACAACACCTCCCTTGTCAACCATAGCTCGGACTTTTTCAACGAAAAGGCAGTTGGCAGTTTCAGTAGAGTGATTGGCCCTAAAACCAAACTGCATAGGATGAAGGTTAAATTGACTGTTGTTCAAGAAGGAGACTAGCTGCTCAGATATCCACTTTTCAGCAACCTTGGATGCTACAGGTAGGATGCTAATGGGGCGGTAGTTACTGATGTTCAGAGGGTCACCTGATTTAAAGATAGGAGAGACGATTGCAGTCTTCCAGGCATTTGGAAATGCTCCCTGCAATATAGATAGATTTATGATTTGTGAGATAGGACAGGCTAGATGATCTTTTAAAGATTTGAGCATAACTGAATCCATTCTGTATATATCCTTGGCCGTTGAAGTTTTAAGAGAATTAATTATCGCCTTAGTTTTTAGTTTAGAGATGGGTTGAATACAGAAGGAGGCCTTACTGTTATCAGTTTTGATAACAGTTTCTGTTGCTGAGGGAAAAGTTTGTGCAATCTCAGCCACAGAGTCAATGAAATACTTATTAAAAGCTGAGGCAATTTGTGCTGGATTTTGTATTAGCTTATCCTTTATTTTCACCTCTAATTGTTTCTTAGTCCTGTGGTTAATTCCCATTAAATTTTTTATTTGTTTCCAAATCAGTTTGGTATTACCTTTTGCCTCATTAATAATTGTTATAAAAAAGTTGGCTTTGGCATTTCTAATGGCTTTTGTGACTTTGTTGCGTAATGAAGTGAACCTATGCCTATCAGTGGTTGATTTTGTTGTCAGAGCTCTTTTCAGCGAGATGTCTCTTTCTTTCATCAAGTTAAATATATCACTGTTTAGCCAGGGAAGTGTATTGTTCTTATTTTTACCCTTGTTTCTGATTTTACGAGTGAACTCATTGACTAAGTTGCCTAACTTGGTTGCAAACAATCTACAGTCAGCTTCCACACTGTTCCCATTTAGAATATTTGCCCAATTAGTTTGTTGCACTGCTCTCTCAAAGTTTACAAATTCACTCTTTGGGATTCTGAGTTGTTCCATAGGTTTACAAGGACGAAGGAAGCGCTTCTTTGTAAGTTTCCTGGACATTAGTGTTAAATTATGATCAGATAGACCAGTGATGAAATTAAATGTTTTAACAATTCTCTCAGGCTTATTGCTGAATATCAGGTCTATCTGTGTCTGGGAAGACGTGGTTAGTCTAGTTGGTCCTTCTATGAGTTGCATAAAGTCTAGATCATCCATTATCTGTTTAAGGGCTTTTCTATTTGTCTTGTCAAGCCAGTTAAAATTAAAATCCCCAAGTAGTATTACTTCTTTTTTGAAATCACATGCTTGGAGCAGTTTTCTGAATGTGGTCAAAAAATCATTATTAGCAGAGGGTGGACGATATATTACAATAAGCAAGAAGGACATTTCAGAAGACAACATTACTTTCAGTCCAAGGCATTCTAAGTCATGAATGAGAGGCCAGCATATTTGTTGACATTTAAAATGATCTCTGATGTAGATCATGACCCCACCCCCTCTACCATTAGATCGATCTTGTCTAAAGATTTTATAGCCTGGCACCTGCAGAGCAGCTGATGGAGAGTTGTTGTGTAACCATGTCTCTGACAGGCATAAGAAGTCTAGGTTAGAGTTTTCAAGAAGATGGCGGACATGATCAGCTTTAGGAGTGAGGCTGCGAATGTTAATATGTCCTCCAAAAACACCTTTGGGTTTACGTTGCTGATCCCAGATCACCAAAGATTGGTTGACAGTTTTGAAGAAGTTTAGTTTGCGGTGTTTTTTCATAACGGGGTTAATACCGGTTTTGCACGCGTGACTTTTCCTGCTGTCACGGAGACTTTGAACGCAGCGCCCGGCCTCCGGGACAGCTGGATCGCGGAAGTCAGTCGAGTTGGAGACGCGCTGCGGAGGAGCGAACGCTTCTCCCCTGGCCACTGCCACTTCCCCTTCACCATGCACGCCCAAAGACAGATGATCCCGGTCTCCAGCATCTCCGTCGCCCACGCCAACAGTCCCGAGCGCCCTCGGCCTCCACTCCCTCGCTCCTTAAGTTCGATATTCTTAAAATTTCACACCCTTCCATCACGACCCACTGCAGAGACTGGAACATGTCATTGGTATAAAAGGAACCTGGTTTAAACCTATAATATGTAACTATTCTGCATTAAAATGTCAAAAAATGACATGACCAATGTTATACTGTTGAGTTGTGTACTCACAATATGCAAAGTATTGTATCAATTTTAAAATTCAGAAAATTTATTAATTTTAATAAAAGTAATGGACTGTTTCATTTCCTTTCTGCCAGTGCGTTGCAAACAGGCCTAATTTATTCCCCAGCGGTCAGAGGCATCAGGGATTTTTTTTAGGTGTGACTCAAAGTTTGTTTCTTTGCAGTTTTGTCACTGAGTGAGCTGTACTTCCTTCAGACAGTGAGAGCAGGAGCTAAGGTCCGCACTCACCAGTTACCGGGGGCTGGCTAACTAACATTACAGCAACTAACGACTGGTTTTCCATATTGTGAAACCGCTCTTGTAATTTACTGAGCCCCACCTCCAGCATGGCAATAAACTCCATTTATAAAAGAAGCAGAGAAAGCTAAACATAGGACACACTGAGCAAGAGAGAGCAGCAGAGTACGAGGGAGAGAGAGAAACCATCGCTAACTGCTAAGCTAAAGTAACTAGCAGTTAGTTTATGCAGTTGTTTGTTGGGGTGGCAGTCTGACAGTGGAGGACAGGAAAAGGATCAACAAAATTATTAAAAAGGAAGAATCTATTATTGGTCTGAGCCCTGGTTCTCTAGAGACCATCACAGAGCAGAGAACCAGGAGGAAGCTTAGGAGCATCTTGTCACACGACGACTATCACCATCACTTTCATAAAAAGTGGCAGGAGTAAACGGCTCCTTCTCCCCTGATGTTCCTCTCAGAGACTTAGGAGGCGAGTAGGTATTTTAATGAGAGCTGCTGACTGCTGAAGTATAATTCTATGTATGATCGGGCATTTGCACAGTTAATTTAGCACAGGGCACATCTGCACTCTTCCTTGTCCAACAGTATCTTATTGTTATATTCTGGAAATTTTGGCTAGGATAATTTTATCATTTTTGGTGTTTTTTCACTCTTTATTTCTTTACTCTTTTACCCTTTTATCATGTCTTACAATGCACTATTTCAGTGATAGATGTCTGGTGCTATTTGCCTATTGTTGTGTGCTGTATTGTAGTGCATTTATGTCTGTTGTGTGTTGGCCTGGTGGCAAACCAGTTTCCCCTTGGAGATTAATAAAGTTCATCCAATCCTATTCTATTCTATTCTATTCGATCCTACCCAGATTGATAACTGCTAAGCTACAGTAATGATCGTTTCTAATTAGTGCGCAATGATCGGTCAAAGTAGTAAAAAGGTTTATGTCAATGACTGCTTGAGAAGAACTATTGTGAAACTCTGCTGAGTGCGCCGCTCACGCAACGCATCCTGTCTACACATGGACTGAGACACGTCTGATTGATTTTGATCTGCAATGGTGCGAGACGACACCAACGCCCATGATCCAACAATACTTCATGACATCATCAAACTCCATCTTTTGTTACTGTTTTGATTGAGAGCCGCTGAGCAGCAGAAATTACATGTTGTGCGTTTAAGTCCTGTATCACATCGTCTCCAGTTCGTACATGTTAAGGATGAATACTCACACCCAGGTTAGTCATTTTGAGTTCTACAAGGTTCTTGGCAAGGACGGATAACACTCACATTACAAATGTTTCTAGAGGACAATGCTTTTCACTTACTTACTTTTAGACTTTCAGCTTTGGTTCAAAGGATTTAACAAAACTATTGCATTAACATTTAGGTATTATGACCATTTTTAAATAAAGTTTCCCCCATTTTCAATGGCTCAAAAGTATTTGGACAAACTAACATAAATTTAGATACAATACTTGGAGAAAAATCCTTTGCAGTCAATGATTTCCCCAAAGTCTGGCACCCACAGGCATCACCAAACACTGAGTTTCCTCACTTGAGATGTTTTGCATTACTGCAGCCTCCCTTAGCTGCTGCTAGTTTGTGGGTCTTATTGCCTTCGAGTTTGGCCTAAGTAAGTAAAAAACAATGCTAAATTGGGTTGAGATGGGGTGACAGACTTGGCCATTTTGGAATATTAAATTTCTTTGCCACGAGAGGTTCTTGGTCACTTTCACAGTATGTAATGGGTCTCTATCTGCCTGCACTTTGAAGCACTGTCCTACCAGTTAGGCAGCATTTGGCTGATCCGAGCAGATAGTTTACCCCTATCCTCGTCAGAATTCACCCTGCAATAAACATCAGGGACCCGGTTCCACTGGCAGCTACTCATGGCATGTCACAACACTGCCTCGACCATGTTTCATAGATGATGTTGTTTGCATTTCTTTCTTCTCCACACTTTTCGTTATCCACCATTCTGTTAAAAGTTCATCTTGGTTTTACTGTCCAAAGAACCTTGTCCCAGGACTAAGCAGGCTTTTTCTTTTGTTTTCTGGCAAAGACTAACCTGAAAAATCTCCAAACTTTTTAAGTGCTTCACTTGTAATTTAATGAGGGAACCAGCCACACCTGTTCAGTTACTTTTGAGGCTTTAAAATGTGGGACTCTTAAAGTGGCTCTTATTTAACAGTTAATGCAATAATGTTGTTAAAACAACTGCATTAAAACTGAAAATTTAAACCTAAACCACATCTTGTTTTATTTTGAATCCACTGCTATGGTGTAAAGAGGCATAAGTATAACAAACTGTGCAACTGTCCAAACACTTGTGAATCTCACTGTATACAATCAGCTGATCAGATATTTTAAAACAGAAGCCTCCCATGGTCACTGTTTGACAAAATACGATAACCACCCACTTGATCTTTACTTTCACTTAATCTCTGAGCCAAAGTTTGTTTTTCTATTGGAACTGTGTATAACAGAGAGCAACTTAAAGACGTCCAGTGTTTATACACACAAGGGGAATAAAGCTAATCTGGAAGACAAGCTTTCACACCACCGGTACAGACAACATGCAAACATCGACAGTTGAAACAGTGTCACATGCAGCTATCTGTTACATCCTGCCATCTTTTACCTGTGTAGAAGATGTGGTCAAAGCGATTCTGCAGAAGTGCCTTGGTCTCCTCTGCTCCACCACGAACAACTGCATAACAATCCTGGCACGATGACAGAATAAACATTTTAAATGACACAGAGTGCAATCAGTCAGAAATGTCAGAGATTCTCCTGTTGTGCACAAAGGGAGTGCTGGACAGAAACGAGAGGGTATAGTGCGAACCAACAGTTCATCCAAACTAGACGCTTGGTTAGGACTCTTTGGTTAAATGTTATATTGAATATGCATGTTGATATTTTATGAGCTTCAACTGTCTCTGTGCCAGTGATTCTGGATTTGGTCGAATCTTTTGGCACAAAAGTGAGGCAATACCGTTCAACTCTCACACATTCAAATCTGACCTTCAAAAGACTGTCTGACCAAGTCTTGCCTACATCATAACCTCCGTCAGCATGTTTGATCTTTTGTTTACCTCCCACAATGGCTTGTCAGTAGTAGTTGTCAATCATGAGCACATCCTTGCCGGTGACGCAATGCATGTGGTGAACTGCAAACAATGACTGGGCAGGGAGCAACATGTAGTCTGTAATGTCTCTCGGCTACAACACAGCAAGAATTCATGACTCATCGCCTAACTGACACAGTGAACTTTTTTTTTTTTTTTTAAATGTTGTTTGGGCTTTGTCTGCCTTTTTTTCTTTGATAGGACAGCTGAGGAGTAGACAGGAAACAGGGTAGAGAGAGAGGGAATGACATGCAGCAGATGCCCACATTTGGAATTGCACCCGTGGCCGCTGCAGGGAGGACACAGCCTCTGTGTGTGGGGCACCCGCTCTACCAACTGAGCCACCGGGCACCTCCGCAGTGAACATTTTAACAGACAGAAACATCTTGTAGTCTGACCCGACATTAAACTTACCGGAGACAAATATTTAGGAATTAGCTCTGCTATCAGATTGTCTGTGGCAGCGCTGACCTCCGAAGGCTTGATGATCGCACAGTTTCCTAGTCAAAGACAAAAACATCATCCAATCAGTTAAGACAGCAGTGACTGAATTGACGAAAGTCATATTTGCACATTTCTGTGGCTGTTTATTTCTGTTTTAAGCCAAATGTAGCTCCTCAGTCCTCTCTCCTCAGTTTGTCATAAAGGCCACATTTAGTAAGAAAACGACTGCTGAAGATTTGTGGAGACAGCTCGATGATGATGCACTGAAACAGAGTTTTATGGTATTCTTCATAAAACATAGATCATAAATCAAACATGATGACAAAAAGAACAACATTTACAGAAGAAACTAACAATTATCTTGACCCCTACTTTCAATAAAAGTCACATTATTGTTGTGTGATAATGTGTTTTCAAGAACACACTCTTTGAGCAAGTCTTGCGTGTTGAATCCGACATGTAACATGACATTCCATGCCTTTCATTTTTATGCTTATCATTTATCTTCTAGGTTTAAGCAGACAGGTTAAGATGCAATGCATTGTACAATTCATTTCCACAGACAACAAACTTTCCAAAAATCAAACTGTGCTTACAAATGTTAGCAAACTGTTAAACCAGAGGACCAGCTTTATCATTCAACTGTAGTTGTTTCTGTCCACCTGTTTAAGTATGGGTTTTTGTTTTAGTTCTGTCTTTGTCCTCACTAACATCCTTTACTTCACCATGTAGTCTCTAACATTGCTAAAAAAAAAGGAAAAATAAAAAAATATTCCTGCAGCTGCTGTAAACCATGTTGATAAAAGGTGGGTTTTGGATCTTAAAACACAAAGATTAATGAGGCAAATAGCCTCAAGGAGCTGGGGGGCCTTGGAGAGTTGGTCATGGATTCTTTGTGGGATCCGTAATAGAGTGACCCCTTATTTGAGAGTAAATTGAAGTCTAAATTCTTTTAAAATGTATACTGAGCCCTTTAATTTTCATTTGAAGAGTAAATCCAGAAGCTTGTTTGACAAGTCATTAGGGCAGAAATTCAGGAGTGTCTTTTGACTAATGACTCTAAAAATGCTCATTTTTTCCATCACGGCTTATATATATGATGATTATATGATTATATATAATCATTGAAGGCTGTTTCGTTGATTCTGCTTCTGTTCATTGTGCAGTTTTAGGTAGTTTTAGGAGTTGATTCTCATTCTGCAGTTGTACATGACATTTCTCCATTTTATAATATTATAGCCATTACTGTTTACTGCAGAAAAACCTGCTGCAGGTGAAGAAACTTGACTTCACTGAGTTTAGCTTCATGTCAGCATCTGACAAAGAGAATTAACAAAGCACTAAAGCACTTACCTTTTTGGATTTAAAAGAATATAAAAGTTAAGCCTAATTTCCACTGTAATGAACTGTTATGTTTTAAACTTAGCTTGTTTTTTTGTTTTTTTAAAAAATTTGCTTTAAAGTCCATTTGACTAAGGTGGGGCTGCACCTGAAAGAATAAGCCTAGAACTGTCATACACGCCAAAAGAAGACATTTTTTGTTTTTGTGTGTTTTGTATGAGAGCAGATGCACATGAATCCAGTTTTATTTTTTTCTTGACAACTGCAGTTGAAAATTGAAAATCTGCACTAAATGTTACTATTTTTTTAATCCATTTCTTATGTCAGTCTAAATGATTAAATCACGTGACTTCTGTGAATTGACGTGAACTACGAGTTCTCGCGGTACTCGAAGCAGCTCTAACAGCCGCGGTGTGACTAGTGACTGGTAGGTTTACAGGGGTTACGAACATGAACGTACTTATATTTTGCACTTTCAGAAGGTGAAAACTTGAATAAATGGGATGAACCTTTTCAACAATTCTATGACTTCCTTGAATCTGTTTATAATGTTAAACTTTTTGCAAAGAAACTAGTCACCACCAAGGAATTTCTAAAAATCTACCTTGGGTCCATAATAAAATGTGAGATTTTTAAGACATATTTCTGTGGGGCCTGTCTAATAGAGATCTACAGTAGATATGACAGATCTAGGGTTAGCGTCAGACAGCCGTGCAGAACCACGTTAAGGACTTCAGTGAACATGGTATGCTGGAATCAGGTGCAACACACAAGCGCGCAGTATTAGGCTAAAATTATTTGTAATTCAATCTTCGGTGGTGGTTTGTTTTGCTCCAGTGCACTTCAACCATTAAACACTGAATCTTGAGACATGGGACAAAATATGCCCAGAAACTGAAAGTGCTATTAGGTGTGAAAATGGAAATATTTTTTAATTGTAGATGTTGTGAGGGATTAATAATGGAATGCATTCAGCACAATTATCCCCTTCAATTCATTCAATAATTTTTATATCAAATCCATCACACTTACTGTCTTCCCACCACATCTAAAAACAGCATGTCCACAGAGAAGGGTTCAGTCATTCATGTGCAATAAAATGGGCAAAATGTTTTTTTTTAAATTAAATAATTCAAACGAGCTTGGTTCATATAAAGAAATTTAATAATATCTGTAATAAGAGCAAAGTTGCTTTTCCAGTGACACATGCCATTTTGTAAGGTTTCAAAGTTGTGTCCCCACTTTTTATCAACACCGTAAGACATTCATTAAAATGTAATAAAATCTGGCAATATTTGGGGCGGCAGTCCCTCTGACGGACCCCTTTTCACATTCCATCTATGCAGGGTGCATCCATGGCAGACAGGTTAAATTAAGTTTTATAGTTTTAGAGTATTTTAAATGTTTATGTTAATTTTCCCTGTGTGACAACTATGACATGTCAACACCGTCTTCCAGTTTCTGAGAAAATAGCTCAGAATGTTTACATCATTTTAATCTCCCGAAGTAGCTTCTGTTAGCATCTAGCATCATGCTGAAAACAAAATGGCTGCTACATGAACTTCATTTGTTAGAACAAAAAGCCTTTTTATGTCAACACCATGTTTTTGAGTCATTTGAGTTAAATATAGAAACAGATTATTGGTTTGTCTAATAATATAGAAATACTAACTATGTGGCATTAGCATTTTCAGCGCTTTTTGCTTTTGTATATTGATAGTCATCGACCCAGGGTTAAGTTGAGGGAACACAGGGCGTACACACACAATGGTGAAGGTACATAATAATAAGAGTGTTCTTTTTGTGTGTTTTAGGCTATATCCATGTGGAAACAGATATTTTTTTGAAAAAGAGATCTTTCCCTCTACTTGTGAAAAAAAAAAAAATCCCGTCCACACCAGAGGTGTTTATCAATATTTCTCTGTCCCCGCAACAGTGCAAAAACCATTCAAAACGTTCACATAAGCATGCCAGGCCAGTAGGTGTCGATGATGTGTAATCAGTCTGTCACATCAAACACCACAGAAGAAGATTGTGTGCATGCACATCGAGCGTCTTCTTACGTGAGCGGCAGTTGTAAACGAGAACAAGAATGGCAAAATTACAGAAGAAAGGAGATTCATATGTTTGGACAGATGGTATATTGCTGTAATTGATTGATTCAATGTGCTGGAGAGCTAAAATGAAAAAAAATTCAAGCTTTTGTCACCACCGTCAGATATGGGTCAACTGTCAAGACTATATCATCTCTGTCTGATGTATATTTTGATATTTCATATTTTTGGAGGAACTGTTGGTCATGTGAAAATCTGAACTGTCTCCTACCATTAAAACATGGTTTTAAGTCTTAAAAACCTTTTTGATTGCTGTTGAAGGTCAAGTTAAAATTTGATTATATAGTCAATAAAAAATTAAGATGAAAATCTTTTCAAAATAAAAATATATACATATTGAAAGTAATTTTCTTGAGGGCTCTGTCAGCCTTTGTAAAATTTGGTTTTGTTACTGTTTGTGTAGATCTGGCATAATGTGAGTAAAATTTAATTTGTGATTTTGGTGTCTGATGGTGTTGATACAAAAATAGTGATGGCAAGTAAAAAAGCAGCGTCAAAGCTGGTGGTGAAATCCCTTCATTTCTTGCTGTTGAACTTGACTAGTCTCTCTCTTATCCCAATTTTTGCTTTTTGGATGCAGAAGCAAAATTACCATAAAGAAAACTCTAGAAATGAGTACTGTACTATATTGTATAGTATGCCTTTTTTTTTTCAAGATCCGTTTCCATTACACTTATTTACTGAGGTCTCTAACCTGCATGTTAAACTTAAACCCTACATCTGATTTTACATAATTAAATAAAAAGAATGCAGGTAAAAGATTGTATATTCTTTTGATTTGGATGTAGATGATACCTGCAGCAATGGCTCCAACCAAGGGTACCAAAAGTAGTTGCAGGGGATAGTTCCAGGCCCCAATGATTAACACAACTCCTAATGGTTCCCTTCTAACAAAACAGTCATCTAGCTTTGTGGCCTAGAAAAGACAAACATCAAAAATTAAATACACAGCAACACAAGTATTAGAAAATTACAACACGTGAGCACAAAATTTCTTAGCCAATAACAAATAACTTTCAAAAGTAAAACTACCAGATGCTTGTTTCATTGTTTTATGCAACTTCACTTTTTCTGAAGAGTACAACTTCTTTCATTAACAAAATGGGATAATAATGACTTCAAAAGTGACCTATTGTGCCCCTTCATATTTTCAGTCGGGTCTCAGGAGGTTTGTATTAAATGTGGAAAAACTTTCCAATAAGACATTTTATGCAAAATGATTGCATAAAGCAAAAATCCAAAGTTCCAGACTATACTGAGCATACGTTTTTGAGCTTTTTTTTCTAATGTCATGACACATCTTGATGTTATCTTAGTGTGACACAGTTTACATACAGCGTGGCTCACGGTCAGCCATGTTTTTTCTTGTTTTTTTTTAATGTGCACCCTGCAAAGTGTTCCGGTGCCTGACGCACTGCTATTTCATTTTCCATTTTTTGTTTTGTCTACTTGATGTTATTTAAAATTTTGATTACTGGACATTTCAACTCAGAATCGTCCGCGTCCGAATCGTGATGCATCGAAGAATCTTTTTTGCCCCCACCACTAGTCTGTATAGTTTTTCATACCAGGGATGCTGACAGCAGTTCCGACCATTACTTTGAAGTGGATCATATTCAATTAAGAAAATATTTTTTGGTTATCCCACTGTTGTTTTACGGCCGCTCTGCCTGAATCTGTCATTCACAGAGTTATCTGATGGACGGAGAGCTTGCCTTGCTGAAGTTGCTACTGACTTCTGCTACTTGTAAATTGTTAACTCTGTTAGCTAGCCGTTTCAAGCAACCATGCAGCTCATGTTGTTGACTCAAATGGCTGACTCTGCTCAGACTGAGAGCCTGGAGCACCTAGGAGGTCTTGGAGTTTTAACTCTGGCACAGGAACTACAGACCCCCTGATTGGACAGCTACTGGACCGCTGTGGCTGCTGTTGGATAGCCAGCTCAGCCACTCGTGCAACAGACTTAAGCACATATATTAGCTACCTCTGCCTGAATTACAAGTGCGTGGAGCACTGGTGAGTGGTTTGTATCAGTTGCTTGGCCTCAAAACATCCTTTTCCCAGTGAGAGTTGACTTATTGGACACTTTCAGCTTTTGCTGCTGCTGGCTAGCCTGCTAAGCCAATCATGCAGCTCGCATTATCGGCCCATTGCAATGGGCCTGAAAACCTTCTGGTGGTCCAGTGCTCATGTGTTAGAGGACTGAACATCAACACTTGTTGCTCTGAGCTCCCAGTTTCCTAGTCAGCTGAACTGCATGGCTAACTGAGCTAACCAGCTAACAATTAACACGGGTGGCAAATTTAGTTATCAAGTCATAGCCTACCATCTGTTCATTAAGAAACTATGCACATCACTAGGTTTTTTTTCCACATAAAATGTGTTTGACTTTCAGCAGAGTTAGTGACTACATTATAAAGTTGTGCGTTTGTACAGTAATCAGTCAATACCCCATGAGTATTTTACAAGTTAAGTTACTATATCTGTCACGGTGGGCAACTGGGTCAGACGTTGCGTTAGACTTTCTGATGGTCCTTCATTTTAACGAACAGGGATGAGAAAAATCTATATATTGTAATTGTATTTTTTAAAATAAAACGTAATATTTTTCATTAATTCATTTTTCAGAGCTCCAACTTTTACAGCTGCAGGAACTTAATAAAACACCACACTGAGCAGATGAATGATTTTTTTCCACACAGTAACTTCTGAGATTGTGCCATTGTGTGTAAACAGGCAAATGAACAATGCAATTTTACAAAATTAGACCATTATATTTAAATCAAAAACAAACCACCAACTAAAAAAAACAAAACAACAACAACAAAACAACAACCCTGAATTTAACTGAACTGACCCGCTGTGGCCTCGCCTGAGCACAAACCTTCCTCCTGGTTTGTGTGATTTAAACTGTGTGCTCACTTGTGTGTAATCAAAAGCATCAAGTTTAATCGCTGCAGAGGCGACTGTCATCATGTTTTGTGTTTTTCTCTCAGACAGACGACTTGTCATCAATGTTTTTATTTTGTTCTGGAAGCTGAAGCCGCGTTCTGCTGCTACACTGGACGCTGGGATTTCTAGTCAGTAGCTAATTAATTTGACACACCAGACACCAACTGGACAGGGGTGTGAATTACAATCTGTCAAAATGAGGGATTTATATGATTTAATCTTGACAATCATCTAGACTCTCAAAATGTTCTGGGATCGAATTAATCAAATTATGATGGTAAGATGAGTAATTTCAAGAGGGTTCCGACCATCAGAAATATGTATCAACCATTTTCATGCAACGTCTTTGACAATGTAAGCTTATGGGAAGTTTTTGGGCGCCAGTGCATCACTTGACATGTAATTACACAGTGTGGTCATTATGTGAAGTCGGCTTCAAAGCCTGACATGCTCACTGCTGCACTCAAGCAAGGCTGACCCCAAAATCTGTTAATAATTAGAAGAGAGTCCTTGCACCCGAGGTGCTAGGGCTCTAATAAGCACAATAGGTCCCTTTTAAAAACATCACTTTGGTTTCTGTTATCATAAAATAGTCAATATATTTTAAAATTTTACACATGACCTAATAAGATGAGATGTGTTCAAATAATTAGTAAGATAATGATAATCAATAGTTTAAATCATTGTTGTGCCTTATAATGTACATGAAAATGTGTCCAATAAGAGTAAATCATTAAACTTACCAGGTTTTTGCCGGCATACTCCGGCTTCATCCAGCTTGTGAAGTTATTGATGGTATAACGCAGATCATTGATCACTAAATCGATCTCAGACAGGATGGCCTCAAATTTTGGCTGATGTGCCAGGACAGCAATAAGGAAAAAAAGTTAGTGCCAACTAAAGTGAAGAAGGGAAACTGATGAATGATATGTTATGCTTTAAACACCCTGCATGTGTGCATGTAACCTTGTGTGTGTGTGTGCTTTTCTTATATCTGAAATGTACAAGCTAAAGAAAAATCTGCAACCAAATTTTCCATGCACAGCGTGTGGACATTGAGATGCTGATTAGTCACAGAAGCAACACTGACGAAGAACAAACACTGACCACCACACAGTGAAATAACTTTGAAAAGACATTTCGCCTGTAGCTTTGCCAGATACACTCAGCATAATTACATGAGCACCAACAGGTGCGTTAAATACAGCCGGGTCACATGACTAATCATTAGTTTTAAAGTTACCAAAAAATATTTCAATAAAAATATGGTAAAACATGTTCAAATATATATAAAAAACAATAGGTATCAAAAAGCATGGAAAAACAGACATAACACAGAGTTACAAGAATACACTCATAACAAAAGAAATACACCTCTGGAATCAACTCAGTGGATTTTTGGCTGGACATGTCAGGGGCTTACTGACTGACTGACTGACTGACTGACTGACTCCCCATTGTTGAAACATGCATGTGTGAATGAACGAGCAGACCGACTCACGCTCCTGAAGTAGAGGTGGCAGTAGCAAGCCGGATGCCAAATGCCGTGAAAGAAGAAGAGGCAGCCATTTCATCTAACTTAAGTTTAAGTACCACAGCTTAAGACACTTTTTGAAATGTCCTGTTCAAATGGTGAAGGTTGTGTGCGTGACTTCTGCTGTAGCGTTACAGCTAATGTTAGTATTGCAGCCCATGTCAGCCTGTCATGCTATCAGCTCTTTTCGTTTCAGAAAATAGAAAAACCACCATAATGAGAAATGTAGTTAAGTCAATAACTGTCAGGTTTGGGAGGGTTACTTTGGAAATGTATTAGGTTACAGATTACTAGTTACCCCATTTCAAATGAAATAAGCAATGTAACTATTTCAATTACTTTATCAAAGTAATGTAACTTATTACATTTGATTACTTTACTACACTTCTAACAAATGTTTTTCAACTGCTGATCAATTTCAAATGTTTAAACCAGGCAGTGTTAATGGCAGACGGTGGGCACTGCAGATTTAAACAAGAGAACCAATCAAAAGCATCAGAACAGCATCAGCTTTACTAAACGGCCTTGACTGGAAATGGCAGAAGAAGAAATTGTGCACATGAAAAAAATGCAAAGCAACAAAATGAACTGATTCAACATATAGCCTAAACTTTTTGCAGAAAATACTCAGATGTAATCCCCTTTGTGATCATTAACATTTTCAGAAATAACTGTAATTTAACTACACATGCTTTCTTAGTATCTGTAACTGATTACAATTACATTTATTTTGTAATTAAATTATGTAATTTCATTACATGTAACTAGTTATTCCCCAACATTGATAACTTGAGTATCGTGACAATCATAGCTGTAATGTTACGGCAGATGTCACACACACAAACGTTGTTGCTAACGTTCACCATTTGTACATCACATGATGAAAAACTGTCTTAGATGACAACACTTAGAGTTCAGCAAGATAATCTTCAAAATACACAGATAATGCTTCACATTATTCATCAACACATATCCAAACTTCCATACATCAGTCTGGCCATGACTAGGCTTGCCTAGTCCTGTTTTACATTAAAGCTCGGTAAATCCTACAGGCAGAGCAACTGCAGCAAGTAGCAACTACCGACTAGAACCTTAGATTACTCCGTTAAAGACATTGTGAAGACATTACCATCATATGTCGGACACTGGAGATGTTTTAAAAATAGTGGCAGACATTTTTATGCCACTCATCCTTTTTGGTCTTTTTCTCGTGGAGAGTTTATACACCAACATTCCACATGATGGTGGATTAGAGGTCCTGAATGAATCAAGGAAAGATGCACTACCAGCTGAACTGCTTTTGTCTTACATAACGTTCATCCTAAAATCTAACTACTATATGACAATTGATATTACTCACAATTTCAAGGTACAAGCAAACAGTCTCCATTTGCTCCTAACTATGCAATTTATTCATGGGTGTATGGGAAGACCAACACACGTTCAACAGCCTGTTTGCCAATTAAATCTGATTTACAGAAGGTACAGTACACTGGTGACATTTTCATGGGTTTTACGGGTTCTAAAGAGGAACTTAAAGTTTTTAGTGACTATATCAATAGCACTCATTCCACCGTGAATTTAATTATAGAAAACACTTAAGAAAAAAAAGTTATTTGCTTGGCCTTTTGTTAACTGTTTATAAAAATAAAAAAAATCAGAAACTCTGTTGTAAAGAAACTGACAGAAACACTACTTCGCACATTACTAGTTTCCATCCTGAGCACAAGAACAAAAACATCCCAAATGGTTAGTTTGTAAGATGAGGAAGAATTTGTAGCTCTAAAGACGGTCATCAAACTTAGGCTGTAGTGACAACAGAAAACCAAAGCAATAAAGCCCTGAGGTAGGGTTACTGCTGATTGTCTGACACGCTATAGACTACCAAAAGATTCACTGAGATCAAAATTTTAATGACTTTTATTAAAAGAAATACATCTAATTTTAATGTGCACAAAATTACCAAAAAAAAAAAAATCACAGTGATCTGAAGCAAAAAAGAGCGGCCCACAAAAAATACAGCAACTGAAGCACTCACCTTCTCTCTTTGTTTCCCTTACTGGCCTAATGAACAGACACTTATATTAATTAGATATCACAGTCCATAATCATGTCACCTGATCATAGTAATCGACGGGATTGTGAAATAAAAAATGACTACATAAAACATGATAACTAAAATACCAACCATCAAAAATTGCCCCATTTGCAACTACATTCAACACTCAGAGTAAACTCATTCATGGCCCCTACAAGCTGTGGAAAAGCCAAGAAAAGTGTGCGAGGAGAAAAACTGTATCCTCACCCTGGACAAACTGAAAATGCATTATAGTATCCATACAGATTAAACACACTGTAAACAAACACTGGAAAATCCTAGACTGTCACCCAAACCTAGATCATTCATCACATAACTGGAGAGATAAAGGACTGCACCAACTGGACAAGATAGCTTTTAGAGATCATGACAGGATGGGTTTAAAAACAGTGCAGAGAGAACTCAATCCAATGCTGAGGTACACAAGAGGAAAACACAAGGACATCATCGAACTGAATTTTAACCCCATGGACTCCAGAAAACTGCAATTCTACGAAAGCTGCTACCAATATGAACTAACATACTAAGCGCCTCTAGCAAATAATCAACTGGAAAAAAGCAATCAATAATTTCTAGGTTTGAAACACAGGATTTCTTCTCTGGACTGTAAAAAAGCACTGGAGACCATTACATCTACTGACTCCTGCTCAAAGCCAGTAGTTGACAATCTCAAAATTCAGTCACTCTTCAGTCATGTATGCAGAAGGAAACCAACAGGCTTTTCTTTCAAAGATCTTTGCAGAAGAGCTTTCTCCAGCTTGCTGCCTGGTTTTCCAGCTGTCAGTAGATTTACACACAGTCCCTGCCATCTGGAAAAAATCCACTTTTATTCCTCTTCCAAAGAAATCCTGTCCTACAGAAAACAACAGTAATAGACCGGTGGCTTTAACTTCGATTGTCTTGAAATGCTTTGAAAAATACATGTTGTCAATAATGAAAGCAGAGATAAATTCTGAACTGGATCCATTACAATATGCTTACAGGCCGGGGCAGGTATAGATGATGCAATCACCAGTATCATTCACCTGAGGCTTAGGCACCTTAAAGTCCCTGAGGCCTACGCATGTCTTTGTTTACTGATTTTAGTTCTGCTTTTAATATGTTCCAGCCTCATCTGCTGATCAAGAACATGAACAGAAGAATGTAAATCCTTTTATTATTAAGTGGTTTTATTGCTTTTTAACAAATAGAACACAGCAGGTCAGGGTTGACAACGCGCTCTCTGACTCACCATCAGCACAGGTACACCTCAGGGCTGTATCAGCTCACCATTCCTTTTTACCTTCTACACAAATACCCTAACTGCACCCACAGCCACCTCAGAATTTGAACCTGATTGGCCTAACCTGACCTGACAGGATGGGCTGGGCTTGAGCGGGCTCAGGTCTGCCCGGGCTTGATCTTTTTGGGCCCAATAAAAGCTCTACTGTGTTGGAGAGCCGTATATCGGCATGGTATGGTAATCTCTCTGCTAAGATGAAAACTGAACTTGTCTGCCCGCAACAGTCTGCCATGAAGGTGATGGGGAGAACTGATGACCTCTCCCTACAGGCGGTCTATAAGCAGTCTGTTCTCAAGTGAGCACAGAGAGTTTTGTCCGACCCATATGAGCTCTAACCATCCGGCAGACAGTAGAGTCCCCCAATGCAGACCGACCGTTTTAAACTCATTTGTGCCCACTTCAATCAAAATTTAAAATTATACTTCTTGAGGCTGTATGGGTTGTGCAATAACGTGATTGTGATCTGTTCACTGACGCTGTGTTTTATGGGTAATGTGCAATATATGTGTTCTGTGTTTCATACTGATGTGCACTTTTTAATATGTAAACTGCTGTTTGTTTTACTATGTCCATTTATTGATTCAACTGTAAGGACAGCTAAATATGTCACTGGAGTCCAAGACAAGTTTCCTCAAGGGGACAATGAAAGTGTATCGTATTGTGTCGTATCATATCGATCAGTCATCCTCTAAACCTCACTTTTGCGTTAACGGAGACAGAACGGTCAGAGACATTGGGCTTCATTCACTAATACGTATATTGTATATGAGGTGGATGCCAGAAAAGGCACACGTTTCTGAGGTGTGTACTCGGGAGTGATGACATATGAAAAAAAAAAGAAACAACTACAACAACAAAAAAAAGGAGCTTGCGCTGCAATAACTGAGGTGGTGAAGTTGTGTCCCCCAAAGTTCAGACTGTGGACAGGTTAAAGAAAATCATTTCAGCAACAATTAAATAATCAAACTATTTTACTTGTAGGCCCAGATGATGCTGATGGTAAGGATGAAAGAACGTCAATTTCATGGTTATTTAATACTTGTGGTTAGTGTATTTGTAAACAGAAGAATTTAAATGTTATCTATTAGACCCACAAGTTTTTTGTTTGTTTGTTTTAACAAATGCAGTTTTAATATGCAATGCATTTAGTTAAAAGGGTGTGTGTTCACATTTTCACAGACGGCCCTTTGTCATTTGGGTGTACGTATGGTTTGAGGTGGTTCTAAATTTATTCGCTGAACACTGACAAATTTTAGGTAAGAATATATTGTTCAGTCCCAGATTTGTGCATCAAATGTTTGTACGCATGGCTTAAGCACAGATTTGTGCGTAGCAAACACACCTTTTGTGAATGAGGCCCATTGTTGTCAGCTTTACGCAAAAACAACAAACTCAGAGCGATTGGCTTTCTCAACAAGTATATGCTAACTACAGATGAACAAAATGTGCACATTGTTCTAATAATCTTGATATAAAAACATTCAACAATCTCCATTCAGGAGAGAAAGACTGCATCAACTTTCTCCACTCTTGATTTATGCTTGAAATGCCCTTTTGGTTTAATGTATGTGGGCCATACAAAGTGCAGCCTCAAACTGAGTTGCTGAGCACAGGGCCCATAAAAGCCCTGTCCTCTTTCCCTGTGCTCTACCCCTCTGTTTTGCACATTTATGCAGACAAAGTGCCACATTAAGCATCACCCCAAACCAATTTGCCCTAAGTGGACGTGGCTTGTAAAACCCTCAGCGGCGAGTCTATGCTGGATACGAACCGGGTGCAACGCTGTGTTGGGTCCCACACGGAAGACCCTCAGTACAAATGAAAGTTTCGTTTAACGTTATCTCAAACTAAGACAGGCATTCATACAAACATTAAGATTGCATTGTAGTTAGAATAATTAATTCTTCAGTCTTAGAAAAGTAGATATTTTCATTTGATTGTAACTTATTTTAGATTTACAGGAAAAAGACTTCAAATGAACGTAAGAACAAGCATCAGATCAATGTGACATAAGACAGAAGTTCAGACTCATTTGATAATAGTTCAATAACAACATAAATGATAATAAAAATAATAAAATTAAACAGATGTAAAAACAGACATAGTACTCTCTAATGATAATAATATAATGACTTAGGTTAAAGATAAAACAATGGATTAAGTCCTGTTT
>JAQLOL010000009.1:23280830-23294939 GCA_029783665.1 Naso thynnoides
CCCCCCTAAACCGAATAGTGACTTTTTAAATGACTTTGCTGCTTTCCTCACCCATCTATCCTCTCTCTCACCAAACATAATAATGCTGGGTGATTTCAAGATCCACATGGACGATATCAATCTACCTCTCAACAAAGACTTCACATCCTGTTTAGAGAGTTTTGGATGTCAGCAGTATACCACTATTCTCACACACTCCACTGGACACATTCTGGACTTAATCTGCTGCTCTGGTGTCACACCTCTTGGACTTACAGCTGATGAACTCCCTATAACTGACAACTTTCTCCTCTCATTAACAGTGAAACTCACTCTCCCCCTCTCTAAAACACCACACCTCATTTCATTCCGGAATATAAAGAACATCAACCCTGCCACTCTAACTTCAAGTATCCACTCCTTCTACCTCCCTGACATCCACAGTCTATCCACCCCTGATGATCTGGTTTCTCATTACAACACTGGACTCCATAATATTCTTAATTCTCCTTCTCCGTTAAAAACCAGATCTGTTTCTTTCTCTGTCTCCGCCCCTTGGTTCACCACCGATCTTCGTCTCCTGAAAGCCAAAGTTCGGCAACTCAAACAACTCCATAGAAAAGCTGGTCTCACTATTCCAAAGCGATATACAATAACCATATCTTACATTTTAAGGACTCCATTGCCAGCACCAAAACCCACTACTACTCAGTATAATCACTGCAAATAAAGGAAACTCCAAGTCACTGTTCTCCCTGCTCAACAATATCACCCAACCCCAGGACTCTCTCCCCCCTCACTTGTACACAACCTTCTTCTGCAACTCCATTATGTCCTTCTTCACTGCAAAAATCAAGACTATCCACCACCACCTTGGTCCAAACCCTCATCTCAGCATCTCAGCCAACTTTCTCCCATCCACACACTCATTCTCCTCCTTCCAGCTCCCAACTCTCTCAGAAATCATAGGACTCATCCAGAAATCCAAGCCATCCACCTGTCAACTGGACCCCCTCTCCACACAACTTGTTAAAGCCTCCCTTTCTTCTGATCCCCCTCATCTCTGCTATCATCCACTCCTCTCTCACCACTGGAACTGTCCCTACATCTTTCAAAACTGCTGACATTACCCTGATTTTGAAAAAAACTGGCGCCAACCCCTCCAACTTCAACAACTTCCGTGCTATCTCCAATCTACCCTTCATCTCCAAAATCCTTGAAAAATTAGTTGCTTCCCAACTCCATTCTCACCTGTCCCATGATAACCTGTATGAACAGCTCCAGTCCGGTTTCCGCCCACTCCACAGCACTGAAACAGCACTCATCAAAATCACAAACAACCTCCTTATGGCAGCTGATTCTGGACCCCTCACCATCCTCATCCTCCTCGACCTGAGTGCAGCCTTTGATACCATCCTCAACAGGCTATCTTCCATTGGCATCACCCACACTCCGTTAGACTGGTTCACATCTTACCTCTCTGGCCGCACTCAGTTTGTTCAACTCAAGTCCTTTAAATCCATCCCCTCCTCCGTCACTTCAGGTGTGCCCCAGGGCTCTGTCCTGGGGCCCCTCCTCTTCATCATCTACCTCCTTCCCCTCGGCAATATCTTCCACAAATTTAACATTCACTTCCACTGTTACGCTGATGACACCCAGCTCTACCTCACCACTAAACCCTCATCCACTCTGCCCCCCACTTCCCTCACTGATTGCATCACTGAAATAAAAATCTGGTTCACCCAAAACTTCCTTAAATTAAACAGTAACAAAACCAATGTTCTCCTCATTGGCACTAAATCCACTCTATCCAAAACCAACAGTTTTTCTCTTACTATTGATAACTCCTCCAACCTCCCCTCAGGTTAAGAGTCTGGGTGTCATCGCTGACAGCACACTGTCCTTTCAATCCCACATCAATAACATTACCCTTTCTGCCTACTTCCCCTCACGAAACATCAATCGCCTCCACCCCTCCCTTACCCCCCACACTGCCACCATCCTTGTCCACATTCTCGTCACTTCCCATGTGGATTACTGCAACTCTCTCCTCCTTGGCCTCCCTCACAAATCCCTCCATAAACTTCAACTGGTCCAGTTCAAATCACAACTCAAAACACATCTGTTTAAAACTGCCTATTCCGCCTGATGCCAATTGCTCTGTAACTTTTGTTTTGTATTGTTCTTTATTTTTATATTTTATTTTCATTGTTGCTTCTTTTTAATGTGTTTTTAATGTCAACTTGTGTAACTCTGTACGGTGTCCTTGAGTGCCAAGAAAGGCGCCTTTAAATAAAATTTATTATTATATTATTATTAATATTTTATCATCAGGCTATTACTGCTTACATGTGCAGGAGAAAAGATGTTATTCAGCGAACTGCGACAGTTCCCTAATCAGTGGCGCTATCAGCCCTACATTAACTGAGACAACTTTATCAAGTTGAGTTGTGGTTTCACAGGAATGGTGAGAAAACATCGGTCCAGATCGGCCCTGACTGGCGTGAACAAAAAACTGCATGTGCATGAGGAGGGAACAACAATAATGCAGACCCTTGTGGATGTTGTCACAAAGAAGACCTGCACATTGTACTAACATTACTTAACATCACTTAATTAACGAGGGAAGACTCCGGAAAACCACCATGGGTGAGTTATGTCACGATGCCTGAGTTACTGACTGCAAACACATTAAAGTAAAACAACTGCTTGCTATTTCAACAGACTAGATAACAGAAAGAGGAAACGTTCTTTGAATGAACAGGTGCTGTGTGACGTTGAGTGGTCATGTGATATGTGTGTAGTTTGGCATGAGAGTGGAGCTGCTACGGAGCTTACACTACACATGTAGCCAGAGATTAAATACCCTCTGCAGAGGTTTCTTTCTTGTGGCTCAAAGGAAGGGACTATGCCCTTAGGTTAGGTTTCTATTATGAAACACAAACAGAAAGTACTGAGTTTCATTGGAAGTAGGTTGAAAAGGATAATTTTGAAGAAATTTGGAAAAATTACTGAAGTGAAAAGTGAATAAAAAGTATTTTTGTTAGGAGCCTGAGAGCAGCAGTGATAAGGGACTTGAACTGAACAAATCAGTGTTGTTGAAATGTACATGATACTGATTGTGTCATGACAAGAGGTTAACATTAAGGTAGTGTGTTTGCATTGACAGCAAACAACCTCTTTGAATTATAATAACACATGGATACCCAATCTTTAACTACTGAACAAAAGTTGAACTGACCTCCTTGCTGATGAAGTAGAAGGTGTTGACATAAGCAGCTCCACCCAGCAGACCCTCATAGAGGACAATACTAAACACCAGCCAGGCACTGGGTAGGAACAGGTAACACACTCCAAACAGGAGCAGCACTGAATTCATCACCTGTGCAGCAAAAAGAAGAGGAGACTGACATGTTGATACACAATACGAAATAAGTGCATAACAGAAATCTGACATCCTAACAAATGCACCTTTTTAAATAATCCGCAGTAATCAAGATTTGTAGCTAGTAATCAAGATTTGTAGCTAGTAATCATACTACTTATGTGGCTAGTTTATGTGTATTCATACTGCTGTCTTTGGGTATTAATTTATTCATTCATGCCCAGTTAAAAAAATAAAAACACAAAATAAATGATGCGAGAACAAACCAACAACAGTTACAATCAAAAGCAAAGAATATTATAATCATGGATTTGAATAGAGCCAAAGAAAATAATTGAAGGGTAATAGGTTTGGCTATGGGAAATAATTAATAATTAATTCAGTAAAAGGATTTAATTTACATTATTTCTGCCTCAAAAAAACACCCTTAAAAAGGGAAATTATAGCTAATTTATTAATTCAGTCTCATAGTTTACTGACTATCAGTTTGGAACCATAATTAATAATAAATATATTGACAATAACCAAAGTTACCGAAACAATTTTCAGTAAAGGTTGAAGGGTGGAAGTACAGAGCGGAGGCTGGGAACTCACTCTTGTACAGTATTTTAGACCAGTATATCATATCATTATCATCATCATATTGGATCATTTCATATTCAAAACCATTTATTCAGCAAACCAAACATTTAAACACAAAACGTCTGATCTAATGAAGTCTTATATACGGGTAGGTAAGAAATCAGAAATCAAATCTTGGACATTTATAAAGAGGACCTAAAGAAAGGAAGTAAGAATTTCTAAAACAATCATGTTATGAGGTAGGTTCCAAAACAACAAAATTATTAGCAAGAAAAATAAGGAAAAAACAGATTTCACAATTGATATACAAAATACTAGATCCCAAAACAGGAAAAATATACAATCATTTTAGATGAAATTTATACTGCATTTCAAACATACTATAAAACTCTATTCGCAACCAAAACAAGAAAGATAATATGAAAACATTCTTAGATCTTAAAACTGCCGTCAATTGAGAGAATGAGTGCCTAACTTCACAGATCATGAGAAAAGACTTGGAGACAGCATTGAATAAATTAAAAAATAATGAGACACCAGGAATTATTGACCTACTAGCCAAGTGGTATAAGATCTTTAAAGAAGACTTGTCTCAGGTACTCTTAAAGTAGTTAAAATAGATACATAAGAGAATGCCAATCTCTCCAGAAGTATTCAGGTTCAGTTACTGTTCTTTGATTTCAGGGTGGTGCCCCATTTTAATCAATTCCTATTAATAAGCTTTTGATATTTAAGCTGTTACTGGTATCATTAACTATCTATAATAGTTATTTTCCAAATCTATGACCATCAATTACCAACACAGCTTTTTACTACTTCCTTTACTATTTACGTTTGCTTTAAAAAATTTCACTTTGTCTGGTGCTAGCAGGTCCATAGCAAGCGCAGGTCCTACAACATCTGATAAGTTTTCAAGTAAGATCATTTTTATCTGACTAGACATTCTGAATATCTTTCAGTCTGATTTTAGACCTGGGCATAGAGCTGTGTCAGCAGCCTCTAAGGTTGTGAATGATATTGCTCACACCCTAAGCAAGACTGTAGATAATAAGCAAGACTGTGCCCTTTTTACTGATCTCTACAGTTGACCATGCTACACTGTTAGAGCATCTCACTAATAATGGGTTCAATAACAAGTCCTGCAAGTGGGTTGAGAATTATTTATCTGGCAGATAAATTATCTTCTTTTAACTATATTTATTGATGATTTTAATACTGTTGTTAGAAACAGCTCAATTTATCTCTTCGCAGTTGCCCCCTCTGTTGCTAGCTCTTCAGAACTTAGAGTCAGATTTCTGTGTTATCCAAAGAGCCTTTTTTAATCTGAAATTGATTTTAAACCCAGACAAAACAAAGTGTATGATTTAAACAAGAACTGTCTAGTGTTTTAACTGAAAGAACCACCACCACTGTTGATAGGAACCTTATCAAAAGAGTTTCCTGTGTTAAGTATTTGGGTGGTTGACAAGCTGTCTTTTAAATCACACATGGCCAAACTATCAAAGAAATTGAAGCTTTTACAGAAATAAATCTTGCCTCACTCAAAACTGTAGAAAACAAATTGTACAAGCTACTTTTTTTTATCAGTTTTAGGTTATGGGGATATCATTTATATGCATGCTACTCCCTCCACATTAAATCCACTCAATGCAGTTTATCATTGCACACTTAGATTTATATCTGGTGATGGATTCAGTATGCACCATTGCCACCTTTACCATAATATAGGTATTAATAAATAACCTGTGTATTTAACAAGCTTGCTAAATTACAACTTGTGTAATTATGGCCCTTGTACAGAAGATTCTTTGGTCCTAAATTTCCATATGTTAGGACAGAAGTAGGCAAAATTGCACTTAAGTAATATGTTTGTTTAATGGAGTTTAATGAACACTGGCACAGGATCAATCAATCAACAATCCTCTACACCAAGTGGTTCCCAACCTTTTTTGTCTTGTGTACCCCCTGAGCCTTTTTGCCACACCATGAGTACCCCTTCACTCATACTTGTTGATGATTCTCCAAAAGTGGTCATTTAAGACGTAACACAACTGATTATTGAATGAAAATCATTTTAATGTCTCTCTTTAATTGGTACAGAGACATTTTACACTGTGTATTGCACTTTAATAATTCTCCTGCATTTTTGTTCTTTTGAACTCAAATTCAAAGTAAAAATAAATAATGAAATAAATAATTAAATAAATAATAATCCGCCTGCCTCCGACATATCTTCACTACTAACAAAGGCCAGGAGCTGAGCCTCTTGCTGGGACACAGTGTTGTTGACGGGGAAACTGCATAGTTTTCACTGAACTGCCTGTGTTTACGTTGGGCCTCTCTCTTCGGTTTGTCAGCAGGCTTCCCTGAACTCTCTCCTGAGTCCAGAGCGACAGTAAGTGGACTTTGAGCCATTTATGCACATTTGCTTGCAGCTATTTTTGGCTGTTTTGTTGTTTTGGCATCACCTTGACATGTGTCTTCACAGACGTGTGCCACAGTTTATGGTCTGCCGGGGGGGAACTAGTTTTGGCACGCATATACCATTTTAGTAATGGGCTAATGAAATGACCAGAAATATTTTGTTATCATCGTGGAAATAAATTAGTCGATGTTTCCACGTACCCCTTGCATTGTACTCGCATACTGGTTGGGAATCACTGCTCTACACCAGCTCTGACATACAGTACAATCTAAATTTTTAAAGAAAGTCATCTTATTTTTTCCTCATCTTTTTTTTAAACAATAAAAAAATACTCAACATTAACATATCCACAGTACACACTCTCTCTCTCTCACACACACACACACGCACACACACACACTCTCTCTAAAATACTATCTCATTTACAATCCAGCCCTACAATTTAAAAACAGTTCCTTTTTCAACCAAAATGCATCCAGTCTGTTTTTGAAAATATTAACAGAAGGAGCCCCTACTACCTCTTCCGGGAGTTGGTTCCACACTTTTATGGCCCGTAATGTAAAAAAGTTTTTCCTCTTTTCAGAGTGACACAATGCTGGGAATAGTTTTAATGAATTTCCTGGTAGCTCATATTTGTTCTCCCAAAAGCAGACGAGTGCGGGGTCAGCCGTGGGGTCATATATTTTGTGGACCAGCTTATAAACCTCAATCATGTCTCCTCCGTATCTCCTGTATACTTGGGCTGGAAGTTTTAAGGATCTTAGCCTCTCTTTGTATGACTTCTCTTTTAGACCTGGAATTAATTTTGTCCTCTTCTCTGAACCCTCTCAATTTTTTATATATTTGATTTTATAAAGACACCAGACAGAGCTTGCAAACTCAAGATGGGATCTCATCAAAGCTTTATACAGTGGTAAAAATATTTCCTTAATTAAGCTTTTGAATGTTCTTCTAATTATTGCCAGCTCGGAATTAGCTTTCTTAACTTTTTCAGAAATGTGCATGTGAAATTCTATGTATCATATAAATGCAAAAAACTGCAGGCTCAGCTAAAATTGAATAGCCTAATTCCATTCAATCATTTGAAATGCCTCCTTGTATAACTCCATGCATTCTAAATGTGCATGTGCACTTTGATTCGTCATCTCTCATTCTGTAATTTGTTTTCTTTGTTTTATGTATGAATAATCTTGTATTTACTGTGTATAGTAATTTTATATGTATAGTAATTTTTTATGTATATTGATTACATGTAATCAGAGTGTCACTGGAAAAGAGAGTTTCTACTTAGTTGGCCCTACCTGAATAAATAAAGGTGAAATACAAAAATGAAAATGAAAGTAGATTGACTTATTTTATCACTGCAAGTGTGTCCTCACAAAAGAGGCACACTGGTTGCCTTTACATTGACAGTTGCCCTGATGCATATGATGTCATTAATGACTCTTTACAACTATGCGTATGTTGCCTTAATGGACCACATGAAAAGAATGTGTAAGTGTACTACCAGTATGTTATGTTATTGTCTTGTATCCCAGAAAAATAAAAAATCCAGAGAATTCTTTTGCATTCCTGAATTGCCGAAGTTGCAGGATTAAGCAGTTTCCTGAAAATGAGGCAAACTGCATGTAATTACTACAGCAGGCAAGCTACTAACTTCGAACTTCTTTACCAAAGCGTTTCCCCAATTTATTTAGTTGCCATATGCCGAAAATAAAGAAATATTCCACGAAAGAAAGGTTGATGAAAGATGGATGGTAACCCAGACAGCCTCATGTTTTTTCCAAAATATAACCCTTTTTCAGCTCTCATACTTTTTACTCATATTTCTCACCTGTAGCAAAGAGAGAACCCACAGTTTCCTGATCTTCACACAGCACAGGGAGGATCGAGACACCAACACACCAACCTGGTACAGTGTCTGGTACCTGAGCACACACACACAAATGATGTCAACATGAATGTCTACATCCTTACACAATCAAAAGAGTCTTTTTTTTTTTGGAACCACATTCTAGTGACTTTAACTGACCAGCGATACTGCTCTGCATGCGACAGAAAAAAGTTGGGGAAATACAGGAGTTCCATCTGGAAACAGAAACATTTACATTATTTTGTGCTCACAGCTGTATCTCTCAGTGTGTTACATTTAATCTCCATGTTGCATTCACCACAAGGAAGCTGGTTTGACAACATGTATTAAGATAAATGTGATACCAGATGGCATTAGTGAACTTACAAGGCCCTGGTTGATAAAGTACTAAGCAAAGTAGACCAGTCCCAGAGGAAACACAAACTTCAGCAAGGCCTGCTCACAGAAATTCAGAGAAATGACAGTGTAACCAGACTAGGTCTGACCTGAATGCTTCAAAGCTTCAATTGTTGCCTTAACGGCAAAATCAACATTTGAATTGTTTTCCCCCTTAAAGTTTTTAGTCACAGCTAAGTCTCCACTTTTTTTGGTGCCGAAACACGGACATCATCATCACAACAGCCGCAGCTGTAACGTTAGCTGGTTTACAAGCTTACAAAAAACACGGTCGCTGGATTGAGTGACGGAACATTCACAAAGACTGAAACAAAGACATTAACTTCAGAGTTATATGAGCATCTGACACAAAGTTACTGACGGCAGTTGAAGAGAAACTATACAAGGACACTGTGAGACGAGATGCTTAAGAGAATAGCTCCATGTTACGGGCTAGAACATCTTCTGGAGGTCAGGTTACTGAAGGAAACTGAAGAGGATATACTGATGACAAAGGTAAGCCAGCTTTATTGTCATTATACAATGAATTGCACAATGAAGTTACAGGTTAGAGTGGAGGGTTGATCCTGAGGTGCTGAGACTGAGTGCGGCGTTATATAAAGTTATGGGCAAGCTGGAAACAGACATCATAAAAAATTGTGTATTATCATGACAACACTGACCTCTGGAAAGTCCGGGCAACAAGGACGATTGACAGCAAACAAGCAAGAGCGGGTGAGCAGAGCTTGCGTCAGGTTGATGTGAGTACACACTCAAGCAGACTAACTGTGACAGACAGTGAGGAGATTACTCACTTTGATAATGTGACGTTTCTCTGTGAAGGTAAGACGTCCACTGCTTCTCTCCTCTGTCATTAAGGGGGAAAAAACAATCAAATAACGAACAGCAGACATTTAATATTACACTTCATTCACATCAAGATATCAACACATCAGTTGCTGATAATATTGTTGCTAGAATTGTTGGTTGAATATCTGTACATTGTTGATTATTACTTAAAAATTCTCGTAATGTTTTCTGAATCAATAGGTCTTGGATCATAAGCCGTTCCTTCCCTTCTCCACACTTTTCTCATGGCGTCAATCTGGTATGAGTCAATCCTGGTTTCATCTGTCTAAAGAATCTTGTTCCGGAACTCAGCAGGCGTTTTCAGAAGTCTTTGGCAAACTCTGATCTAGCCGTCCTGTGTTTCAGTGTTATCAGTGGTTTGTACCTTGTCGTAAACCCTCCTTTTTATTTATTGAGACGTCTTTTGATTATAGATTATGACAGTGACAGGCCTCCCTCCTCAAGAGTATTATTGACTTGGGTAGATGTTATGAAGGGGTGTAAACACCTCTTTGGACTGCATGTTGAGAGTTCCAAAGACCAGCTACCAAAAGCAAATTTATCATTTGGAACCAACTCCACATCTTGTATCTGTTTAATCAATCATGGAAAAATTGAGAAACAGGAGACACCTGCCAATAAAAGTACTAGTCAGTCAACTGTCCAATTACCTTTGAGCATCTGGGTGGGATTCCTTAACAGTTACTTGAATGTTTTGTTAAAGCCCTTGAATGATTGCTGAAAGTCTACACATGAACACATCTTGATTGCTTCATTTCAGTTCCATTGTGGTGGTGTAAAGAGGAAAAATGAACAAAAATTATGTCCTTGTCCAAATACAAAGGGACTTAACTTTATGTATACCATACGGTATGTACACCAGTACATGAGTAAATTAATATAATTTAGTTGACGACAAGTTTCACATGACTACAAAGAGTTATGTTAATGCTCTTCTCTTCTCAGTACAGAAACAACCAGAAAAGTTAACCAAGGAGAGCTAAAAAAAACCTAACATGTTGGTGAGCCAAAGACAATTTTCTACTTTGGTGGACAAAAAATTTCAATTTTATTTTGCTCTAATTTTTTATAACTGTTACAGCGTTACCAAAACAAAATATTGCTCAAAAACACATTTAAAAGTGAGAATAAAGTAAATTTAACTTGATAAAAAGCATTTTTATGGCAAGGGGAGGCACAGGCAGCAAAAGGGGCAGCTTCAGCAGCCCTCGACTTCTGAAAATGACTGTGATCTCTCCTTTTTTAATGACTCCTTTAACAGATGACCGAGGCCACTTCTTACAGATATTTTTAAATTACTTTTGATATTTCTACTTTGAAATTTTGATTGGGATTAATTCGAATCAAATTTGATTGTGTCGTATGCTGCTATGATGTCCTATGTCCTTTTATTTTTTTTAAAATTGTTTTTGTACTGCCAACTGCAAATCAAATTTCCCCTTGAGAGAAAATAAAAGCTCTGAACTTAACTGAACTGATCTTGGCTGCGTAGTGAGAAGGGAAGAGCCGGCAACCTAGCAGAGCAGGCTAGAAACTGTTCATAAGTTTCACCATAAGACTGTAAATGAATCCCTTCAGTAAGTTTTAAAGCATTTTTAACAATGTTTCCAGGTATATTCCCAATATAAGGTCAATGTTTCTCAAAATTTTGTCTGTTGGTAAATCTTTAGCAAAGTTTTGGGACTTGTAATGAGTCTCAGGTCACCAGGGTTAAATTACATCGAAACTGGAAAACGCAGCCCAGCACATCACTGTGACTGAATAGCTGCTTTTCTTATGTTAATGTCTGTCAGTGGCTATTAGATTTCCAGCCTGTTTGTATGTTTTTATTTTTATTCTTACTATTGATTCATGTTGTTAAAAAAAGACCCTGAGAATTATTTAACCTCACAGTCTCACTCATAGTTAATGACTGTTTTCAACTTTTTTGTATATTCTTAGTCCTTCAAAAGCTTTTCATACAAGGTAACGAGATGAATTTGAGAACTCAAGCTCCCAGCAATAACTTATTTATGAAGTGACGTCAGCAGGGCTCAGATCCAGTCTCGTAAAGCTGTAAATATACACTCAGTACTCAGAACAGTGCCGACATTTGCAGGATCAGGCACACTTATAAAATTTCTAGTTACCTTAATGCTATCAATTATTGGTACCTAGCCTTACTCCCAAATGAATTGCACAACTGCAACTAATGGCAAACTCTGTTGGTAGTTTAGCTCACCCACTGAGCAATGTATTTATACAAGTCCAGTTTTAACGGTAAATAATTATTAATTATTTTTTAATCATATCTATTTACTATGTTGTTATCATTAGTAGTGTGGGTGGCATGTACCTGGGATTGACTTCTCCGGTGCCTCCTCTTCTGATTCGTCCATCAACTGCCGTCTGTCCTCTGAGGTGACAGCTGTATACTCTGTCTCTGTGCTTTTCCACTGAGGTACTGAAGGTGGTTGTACCAGGATGAAAAAATAGCTGGATGTGGATAGGCAAAAATAATAATCAGGAGGAATGGTTTTAATAATATTGGGAGTTTAAAAAAAGGGGTGATTGAAAGGAAAAAGTTAATAATTCTAAGGGCACGTATAGGGACTGAAAGTCAGTCAGTTTTCAAAATGTGGAATTCAAAATTATAGACATCTTGTAAGACAACAGCAGATTCTCTTGGCAAATAGCAACTCTCTTTGGATGTAATTATACTGTGGATGGTAGATTTTTTAGGCATTTGTATAATCAGACAGTGCTTGGAAGGTGAGGCTAAATTCTGGAAAGCACTTAAAAAGTACAGAAAGACTAGTAACAACTACATTGTGGAGGGAAAATATTTTTATACTTACCTCATCAACATAGCAAATGGGACCACCAACATCACTAGAGTAGTAATCTGGGGTGTCAAGCCAATTTGGGTAAGGGATGAGTAGAGGAGGGCTCCAGCAACACCAGCACCACCAGTGCCTGAGCCCCAACCTCCCAGTACATTCCTAAAGCAGGTGGGAAACAATTTAAAGTAAGTATCCTTCTGAAATAGAACATGGTGTATTTAATGACAGACACATCACAAAAACACAAAAACAATGTAGGAAAATGCTATACCTCATTAGCATTAGCATATACCTCATACCTCCAGACCACCACTTCAATGCACACAAAGATGAGTGTAAGTATATTTGCTCCTGCCGGACAATGTGGGCTTTGGGCGTGAAAATGACAACTTGGAAACTAGCAATGACACTTGTGCTGCACACTGCCTTTGCACCAGGTGGAAGATAGGGCCCATAGATTCTTGTCAGAAGAAATGACTTCTGTGTAGCTTTGTGAGCTGTATGTCGCATGAATGAAGAATGAATGAAGCACCAAAGCCTTATACTTGTTGTACTTAGAAGACATAAAAGTGACACCTACTATTTTGAGTTATATTTTAATATTTGTTTGTAATCTGCTCCTAAGTCTAAAATTGTCATTAAGGCCACAAGAATAAATCCACATTTTAGTAATGAGACTCATTTAACTGACATGAGCGTAATAAGTATCACATACTCATGCCATGACAGTATTACTTAAAGGTAGAGTAGGTAGCTTTTTCCTAAACACCAAAAATATACTTACACAAAGTCAATCCAGCTTAATCATCACTTATAAGCCTCTAGACATGTGTGGCAGTGACTGTGTCTGCAGAGCCCCACCCTCTGCCTGTACTTGGATGTTTTGGTTTAGTCAGGACGTTTCTGGCTGGGGAGTGGGTGTGTTCCCAATGACAGCCCACAGGTGAGGTTAAGAGTAGATAAAACCAGGGCAGTATAGGAGAGAGAGTGGCGTCAACTCCGTTCACTCCAATAAACCACTTTTTCATGCCAACTTCCGATTGTGGAGCATCTGTTCAGTTCCCGTAAGTTAGCATCAACACTACAGAGTGTAATGGAGCTGCAGCATAGCAGACCGATCTGGATGCACATTTAAAAAGTAAGACATTTAGAGAATCAAAGTTTCTACTATCAGCACATCTGACTCAAATTGACACGTGCATTAAAGCGTGCAAGTGGATAATCGCCCACCGACTTTGTAGATTCAGGGAACGTTAACAGATAGGCTAGGCCAACAACAGATTAGCTGGGTGCTGACCATGGAGCTGGACTAGTTTAAGAAAGTGGTTAAGATGATCGATGATGCGCGATTGCAGAATTCTTCTCTATAACAAAACTTTGTCAGGATGGTAGGAAATAAAATAGAGAACTACTGTATATATACACAAAAAGTATTTTTTCCTCATAAGTTGGAGAGCACAGTCATACAGGAGTACAGACACAGGAACTAATATAATTTGGTCAATTTTCAAAATAAAACACCATGTGCAAGTGATTTTTCGCTGGACTACATCAATGTTGCAAGCTGTGGCACTGGACCAGAAGTCAGGAACAGGTCGGAGGACATTTAACATTTGTACTGTAAGTGGTAAATCATACTGTACTACACTGACATTTAATCCACTTAAACAGGGATTTACTAGACTTTATGAGTGTTCGTCTGTAATTATTCAGGTGAGATTTTAAAGGGATAATCCGGCGTAAAATGATCCCAGGGTCTTTTTCTGAACGGACACCTCATCAAAGAAGACCTCCAGAG
>JAQLOL010000009.1:23304386-23317658 GCA_029783665.1 Naso thynnoides
CACACACACACACACACACACACACACACACACACACAGAGCCCTGAACTTCCCCACGCACACACCAAACTCACACTCACACACACACAGCCCTGAACTTCCCCATGCACACACCAAACTCATAAACTGGACTCTCTCTGTGAACTGTCACTCATTGCAGAGGCTGAAAAACATGGACTTGAACGAGGTTTTTTTCACTGGAAGTGTGAATAATATATCGTAAATATCTCATTTACTGAATCTGGGGCTATACTCCTTGAAAGTGAACCTGGTGCATTTGAAAATAGTTTAGGTTAAAACATTTATTTTGTCATGTGTTTTCTGCTTTTGCTTTTGGTTTTGTGTAACTGTAATTTTTTGTTATTCCCTCAAACCAAACATATAAACTGTTTAAAATCATCACTGTGAGCTATTGGCTTTATCTACCTTACTCACAGCTCTATAGCAGAGTCTGGTTATTTTGATTAGCAGTTTAAATTTAAGTTTCTCTTTCTCAGTGTTTTTCTGGGCACAAGGTTGTAGTGGGTAAATGCATCCTTACAAAAACTGATGTCACAGTGTCAGTGAGTTTTCAGAGATCTGTGGCAGCAGCCTCAAAAACACTCAGTGCAGTCAAAGCAGGCCAGTACTTGCAGCTTTGCATTGGTAGTCCAAGTCTTCACAGTGCTGACCACTGGCTTAACAAAAACGCAACAAAGAGTGAAAGTACCCGAGAGTGCAGCCCAGAAGCAATCTGCATCATGATTTTAGATCATCAAGATGCCTAACCAAGCAAGTATATGGCACTAATCTACGCAAGATTGTTTGATAACCATGGAAACTTGTCGCCATTAATGAGTTCTTCTTTCTAACCAAGCGAGTAAAAAGGAATTGAAACAGACGTTTGTTGGACTTGTGTTTCACTCTGTTCTTCAGTTTCCTGATTTAAAAAAAAAATCTGTAAAATGTAGCTACCACACAGTAATTCCATTTTCTGATAGTTTCACAGTGGTTGAGTACAAATATACACTACTACACTTTCACACATTACTTTGCCATGTGTGGTGCATGTAGGCTACTGTTATTTTTAAGTGTGAAGTTGGATGTAAATTGCATCTGTCAGGTGTTAAACATTGGGCTTTTGTTACTCACTTGCACAGTCTGCCACTTCTTTGTATGCCTTCTTCTTACAGCAGCCTCGACACAGGTTGAAGACACATTTATTTCCCTGCAGAGAAAAATAAAACAATATCAAGGACTGACTTGGTGATGAACAAATCAACTAGACATTTCTTCAGTCTTTGGTCAGAACAAAGGCAACACACAGAGCAACAGTTACCTTTGGGTTCCCGCACTGTTCACATTTGATGTACTTGGCTGAAGCAAGAAAGAAGAAAGACACTATTAGGTTTTGGTAAGAGTTCTGTTAAATCTTCAAAAGGCCAGTTGTTTGAGCTGAAAGTAACAAGTTAGTCTCACGTTTCTGCTCTGGACAGAAGTTCTTGTTTGGGTTTCGGGATCTTTTCTTCTGTTTGTTTTTGGAAAGTGTTTCAGTTGTTCCCTCTAAATCCTCTAGTGCCCTCTTCTGACTCACTGTCTTCACATCTGGTCTCTGGCTGTTACCATTTGGAGCGGACTCCTTTGGCCTGTAGGACAAGTCATTAAAATAACTATATTAGAGAAAATTTCACTTTGTGACAGGCGATCAGGATTTGTCTGGGGTCCTTCCACAGCTCAGTGTTCAGGCAGTTCAAGTTCTTCTGAAATGTTTTTTCAGAAAATTCTCTCTGTCAGTATAGAACGGCTTTTTTCAAGCATCTCTTCATTTGACCCCTCATTACCCAAGATTGTAAATTACTTTGCTGTGAAGTTGGCATCCATCTATACTCACGTGTAAACATTGTATAAAACTCACTCAGTGAAAAGATTCTGCACAAAAAAACAGCAGTAAAAAAAATAAAGGGTATTACGGTGGTCTGACATATGGCTGGCAAATCCAGTGGGGAAACGGCAGACTGCCCTCCTTCGTTTCCACATCCTTTCCGTTGGCTATCTCCTCCTGTGCAGACACATACAGGAAGGGAACACATTTGTTATCCGTGTGACGAGCAGGCTGAGGTCACTGCTTGAGATCCTATTTTCACCTGGTACTAATATGCCATCTGTATCTGGATAATTTATCTGGATCAGGAAAAATGCATTTTTAATGCAGGATATACTGTAAATGCACGTGTTTAGATTAAGCCAAACCAAACTTGCACTGTGCAAATCCAAGCTACCTGTAAATGACTCTAGGCAGTTTTGACAGTGCAGCATGCTGCTCTGATTAATCACAAACATACAGATGATCAGTCTGATTTGAACTGAACTGATACAGACAGATCTTGCAACGTCTAATCTCTGAGTATGTTATTAGATAAAAAGCAGGAATTCACAATAGCTGCAACCACTCAATGTTGGGATGCAAAACACTGTACTTGTTTGCATGTTAAATCCTTTCTTTACTGTATATTTTGAAAGAATAAAGTGCTGAAAAAAATTACTGTCAGCAATGATGCCTCCCACATGAGTCTATGACAAAATGTTGAAGACTTATGAACGGGGCAGGGTTAAAGTGTAGGGGCGGGGCAAAAACTGTATGTGTGTGTGTGTGTGTGTGTCTATTGGTTCCTACAAAGTCTGGCCATGTTACATGAATCCAGTGAGAGGTTATGAGCCATTTTGCAACAGGCCTTTCCTATTGCCCCCTTTTAGCCAATTGGCATGACAACAAACACACACCTTCACACACACTTGACCTCTCTGCCAAATTTCGGCCTCCTGGGGCAAAAACTGTGGCTGCCAAAGAATGAGGAATTTTGGTGGAACGACAGAGCGACCTAAAGAGCTGCTCATCACAGCTTAAAAGCTGTTTTACAGTTTAAATTGTGGCCTTTTCTGTGCAAATTCCTACCACTGCTTGTTTTTTGTTAACATTCTTACATTTTATAGAAGTGTAACAGTCTCTCCTGATGTTAGGAAAGGCACTTTTTACTACTGATGAGGTGTATCTGGGGCTGGGCAATTAAAAGATTCCCAACAGATAAAGAACAGCAGTTTAAGTTCAGAGCAGAGCCCACAGAGGAGGGAATGAATCAGACTTATGATATATATTACTGACATCAATGACAGCAATGCTTATTATCAGTAAGTTCAACAAAATCGAGACAGTGTGATCAATTTAGCACTCAGAAGCTGGAACAGGTCGAACAAATATTTTTAGCCACTCTGCCCGGGACAACTTGCTGCTCGTTCTTAATGTAAATCAAGAGTGTTTTACACAGTCACATGACTTTTGTTAAGGCCATAAATGCTGAAGTCATCTTATGTTGTTCTCCAAAGCTGAGGAAATTGGTAGTAAAATGGTAACATGCAGTCTTCTAATATGCCAAAAAAGAAAAAATGATCACAATCATATTTTTGGGCAAATCAGCTGAGCCTACACCTATGTGTAAGGCCTGTGATGAGAGGCACAGACTGCATTTTAATACCACTTAGAAACTGTTCCCAATCATTACTGATACTGCACAAGGCACACTAGTGAATAAATGCAAGTTGATCACAGATACCTATACTGTATGTGTAAGTTTAAAAGGGTCAGAAGGAAGACGAAATGAGGTTTTCAAGCATTCAAAAACTAAAAATGTTATACAGCATAAAATGAGACATATGTCTGCACATTAGAGGGTATCCTCTTCAAAATTTAGATTTTCTGAGCAATAAATTATGTCAATCTCACATTTTCACCGTGATTCATAGAAAAAAATATATATATATATATATATATATATATATATATATATATACATACAGTATATAGTATAGTATAGTACCATATATATATACAGTATATATACTGTACAGTACAGTATATATACTGTATATGCAGTATATATATACTGTACAGTATTTTGTTGTTGTTATTGCATCTATTAAACTGCTGCTGCAGTTACCTGGCAGCGGAGCTTCAGCTGATTGCTGACATCGACCAAACCATCGAGGGTCTTTACTTTGGCTAAGTCCTCCCGCAGGTCGTGGTGAAGTTGGAGCCTACAAACGCACACCAATATCAACACATATAAACAAACACACACACACACACACACACATATATTGATATGAAAGGCGTAATGGCTATTTAGTGTATTTATATTCTGTAAATATTTCAGTTGTAGTAATTTTTATCTGTATTGACAGAGTTTCCCATTTCTTTGCTAGACTGAAATTATACCCACACAGCTGAGGGATTCACAGGAAATGGTTCAGTATGTAATCCTGTTTAACCTTCAGTCTCCCAGTTTACTGCTCTCCCTTTTGAAGCCCTACCATGGTTTAATTAAGTTACTGTTAATGCAAACCATACGTTTATTACTTGTGCTAATTCACATTCAAAGTGATTAGCTATTGAAACATGAGGTGTCTTAAACTGTAAAGTAAGACAAGTGTCCTGTATTCCAGGTCTAAGGTATACATTCAGACAAAGGGACATACGTGTAGTGCCAGAGCTTGAAGAGGTGGGCTCGCACATAGGACAGAGAGCAGGGGGGATGTTTCTTCACCACCTCTAGATATTCCTCAGCCATCTCCCACACTGGGGGGCTGCATCCCTCAAACAGGGCTGGGTTGTGTAAATTACCCTCTAAAAATGAGACAATAGTGCACGAGAGAAATCAGTTTCAAAACAGCAGCAGAAACACAAATTATGCCATTTAATAGAAAAAAATGTGTTTTGTGCAACCCCCCCCACCTCAAAACTGTCAAATAAAACACTGTATTTTTAACCTGCACTCATAACTCCTTGTACTCCTGTCTCCTGTATGCAGCGCTCCACGTCACTCAGATGCTGAATGTTACCATTTGCAAATACAGGAATATTGACAGCCTTTCTGCAGCCAAGAAACACAGCATATTATATTATCATACATTATACATGTGTTTTGTTCTTCAGGATCACGGTATTAGGACATATCGTACATGTAAAGGATTAAAACTAGATGATGGAGGCTCACCGTACTGCCTTGATGTGCTCCCAGCTGGCAATACCTGTCATGGCTCCTTTCTGATCTTTGGTTCTGCCATGAACTGTCAGAAGCTGAGAACAGAGTCAAATTAAGGACTTTCTAAGACCTTTTGTAACGTAACCTGAAAGTGCATTCAAAGTGGACAAACAAACATTCTGAAAATAAAAACAGTTCAACATTGAACAACAGTTCTGTGTTTTCTGTTGTGACTATTGTCACCAATCGTATGTATTCTGTTTTTTTGGTGTGCTTGTTGTCATTAGTGTCTGTATATGTCTCATGGTGGCTAATGAAGTTTCCCTCTCAGGTGATTAATGAAGTCAATCAAATAAAATTACATCACACATGTCGGAAACGACGATCAATCAGTCGTTTCAAGATCAAGAGAAAAACTTGACAGTAATTAAAAGTGCACCTGACATCCAGCTTTCTCCAGCATCTGAGCATAGCGGACCGTCTTCTCCACATCCTTGAACACACGGATTTTACATGTGATCGGCACTGAGAGCTTTTCGTTGGCTAACTTTACTGAAACATAAGAGGGAAAATGTGAAGTGTTTGAGACGTGGTGGTTTGTAAAACACAAAATAATAAAAATTGACAGCAGAAACTCTGCTCAAGTGGCATGACACTGCTTGAAATATGAATTTTTAATGTGCAGGTTTTAGAATTGAACTCTTTGTAGGTTGATCTCTGACACACCCAGGCCTCCCTGAGCTTCAGTGTCTCCCCTCAGACAGGCGCCTCCAGTCAACTGCCACAAAATCCTCTCGCTTTACCAACAGCTTCTTCCCCACAGCAATAAGAATCATGAACATTCACGCACTGCCACCCCTTCCACTCAGTCAGCCACAGATTAAATAATTCATTCTACTTCATCCATTGCTGCCATAGTATGTTCATGGTGTGTGTTGACTCTGTTTCATGTATGTTGTATCTTCGGTTGTTGGACTGACTGTGTTTTTATGTTGTCTGTTGTTTTCATGTAGCTGTCTACTAAGACAAATTCCACCACCGTGTGGCTATTTAACTATTTAACTTAACAAAATGTGAACAAGTACTTACCCATTCTCTCTAACAGCTCCCATTCGTCTTGAAGGAAAACTCCATAGTGCCCTTATAAAAAGCATTACGACAGGTTAGTTTTTCTTTGAACTCTGAGGCTTGAGACACCTGGTATTAACATCCAATCTTGTGATTTGATCACGGGTGGAAAGAACGTGCGTTTACACCAGCATTTCACTGCATCCACCTGTGCCCACCTGTGCTGAGGTCTCATTTTCCTGCCTTATATGCAAATAAAGACATCAGTCCAACCAAATGCATTGTTGTTTTTAACCAGGAGACCAACAGTAGAAGCCAACACGCTGAGACAAACAAACATCTTTTACACAGAAAGAAAAAACAACTTCTAATGTATATCTCTGTGGCTAAAGGGCCGATCACACAGAGAAGCTTTGCACCAGGGTCAGCTGCTCCAAAAATGCCTTGGAAGCACATCTGTGTAAAAATACAGCCAGTATTAACTTCTCATCTGTGTTTACCATTAGCCTTTTGTTTCCACTACGGTTCCCCCAGCAACAAAACAGGAAAGACGTGTTGAGTAGTAAAGCCCGCCAACTACCTGATTTAATTTGCTGCCTTGGCCACAACTGACACTGATGAAGGATGTGACTCTGCGCCCAGAAACTGTGAGAACATGTTGCATGGCAGCAAGAGAGGAGCGCTCGACAGGCGCGTTGTAACAGAGGAAAACAAAGGTTTTGATGGCGACACCTTTCTAGCAATGCTTCTCCGTGTGATTGGCCCTTAAAGCATTACATTCAGATGCAGCAGCCAGAAGTTCCTTTAAACTTGCTACTCTTTTGTTTCAATCTTTCAATCTGTTTCCTTTTCTTTTTTTAAGGTAGTTAAATAGCCACACGTCAGTGGCTTCTCTTCATTGGCTCCCTGTGAAATCTAGTACAGAGTTTTAAGTCCTTCTCCTCACCTACAAAGCCTTAAATGGCCAGGCACCTTTATTTCTTAAAGAGCTTATTGCACCTTATTACCCATCTAGATCACTGCACTCCCAAAATGCAGGCTTACTTGTAGTTCCTAGGATCTCCAAAATGAGTCTGGGGGGGCAGAGCCTTCAGCTATCAGGCCCCGCTTCTCTGGAACCAGCTCCCAGTTCAGGTTTGGGAGACAGACACCCTCCCCATGTTTAAGAGTAGGCTTAAAACCTTCCTTTTGATAAAGCTTATAGTTAAGGCTGGCAAATGCCAAGGGATTTCCCATGATGCACTGAGCTTCTCTGTTTCTCTCTTCCCTCTTTAACTGCTGTCCCAGTAGCTGCATGTTACTAATGTCATACTGTCTTGCCCCCCCACCCCTCCTCTGAGCTCCTGTGGGTCCGGCTGGTTGAGGATGTGGCTCATTTGGTGGAGAGATGACTGTCTAGCTCAGGATCCTGGTTGGGATCTCCAGTCGCCATTTTCTTTAGAGAATGGAAGATTCTGTGGCCTGGGATCCTCGTCCGAACCACCCAAGACCGTCCTCATTCATAGGCTTTGCATGCCTCTGGTTCTATGAGGTGCACTACCTTCTTGATCAATAGATCACATATCTGACCCACAGACTGTGCTGTGGAGGGTGCTTAAGTGTTTCCTCACCCGATGAGAGGGTCTAAGGACAGAGGATGTAACATCTATGCAGTTTGTGAAGCCCCCCTGAGACAAACTGTAGTTTGTGATTTTGGGCTTTACAAAAATAAGATTGATTGATTGATTGTTTGAATTTAGTTTGCTGAAACATGTATCACCTATGGCAGACATATACTCGTCATCAGCATGAGAACAGGAAGTGCAGGATTTGGATTAGGAGCACTGTATTATTGACACAATCATCGGCCGTAGCACCTCCCAACCACCCAGTCAGAGCAGCCAAATCCCCCCGGGAGAGGGAATAGAGCCACAAGAAGAGGCGTCAACTCAGCCTGGTTTTAAAACTGCTCCTGAATAATGTCCTGGAGCAGGTAAATGGATAAAATGGAACTCATGCTGGCCAAGTAATGGAGAATTAGACTGCTGTCCTCACATCTCCAACTCAACATTTTGGCTAAAGCTGTTGCTCTGTCAACTAGAGGACTGTATTCTGATCCAGCAGAGCACAGGACTCTGGCAGGACAAGGACAAATGGACACCGATAATGTTTGTTACAATGATGGACAACGTTTCCTAGATGTTGAACTTTTAATGCAAAGATGCACAGTAATTTATCTTCACTTATTTGTTGCTACTGTTTACATTTCCCATCTACAAATCTATATAACTGCACTGCAAACCAATTTCCTGGCCTTTTTTGTTTAACATGCCATTTTTGTAACCAGTGATGCAGCATAACCTCTAACTGCTGTCTCTTCAGAGGAGTTCCTGGCCAACAGCCTTTGACTATTTAAAGTCATCAAAGAGAAAGTGGAAGGATCCACAGGATCACTAAATTGAAAGGTACCTAAATCTGTTGCTATTTTTTACATTAGCTTTTGGATTAACAGCCTGTTCCTACAACCTATAGTTAAACTACATTAGCAGAAACACAGGTAACCTTAAGCCAATGCTAAAGTTGTAGGTCGCTACACAACAACATCAGTTGTCTTGAACAAAAATATTATAAATATGTATTTCAGGATAAGAATAACAATGATAAAACTTTTGATTATTAACAAAATATTAACACTAATGTTAACACTGGCCTTGAAATAATTGAATAAATCTGGATGTCTGTTTTTCTGGTGATTTACAAATGTCGAAGAGTTTACTCCTTTAGTCTGAAAATTTTCATGGCATTGTTTGCATTAGAGTTTGGCGATGTCGGCCTTTCAACCGGCGATTGCTGATATATTCGTGAGCTCTGATTGCTGTGTCATTTCCACACTGCTTTTTTTTGGTTCTATGTTTAAACAATAGTATCATTATCTTTTTTGGTGATTGTGTGATTTTGTAGACCAAATATTCATTCTGTCTAAATAAATGTGTCTTTACCTTACCCTCTGACTTTTCGCTGTCTTTCATGTGAAAGAGAATTCTACCACAAACCTGAATCAGAAAACCAAACCTGACCGTGAAGAACGTAACGGACTTGGAAATGTTCATTGACCACTCACGCATCACACCCTCTGAAAAAGAGAAAGACGGACTCCTCAACAGACACAGTCTCCAAAAGACCAAAATCGAGGTTAGTCTCTTAGCCAGTATTTAAAAAACAAACAAACAAATAAACAAACAAACAAAAAACTTGATCTACCTTAGGGACCCTAACTCTAACCCTGATGAATATATTATCGGTTATGGGCTCCACTCATTGCCAGTTGGTTTCTTGGGTACAATATTTTGTTCTATTTTTGACATTTTATTTTAATAAATTAATAGTCTGTCTCATCGAAAATTTCGTAAGGGATAATGCCCCTCGAGGTGTCCTTAATCAGAAATGAATGGACGACGCGGAGGCGTGAACCACCTGACACGTGTTTGAATGGACTTCACGGACGCAACCGTCCGATGCATTCACGCCTCCGCATCGTCCATTCATTTCTGATTATGGACACCTCGAAGGCCATTATCCCGCTTATACCACGGTCACTTAATAAAGAAAGAAATATTAAATCAATTATTAATACGTTAATGTTGTTTTTAACCGTTAAAATCGTAAGTTTTTCACAAGAAGCAGTTGAGTTGACTATTTAATATCTCTCGTTGTGATGTGCTGCCAAGGTAACCGGCTCTGGCCACAGAACCTGCAGCTCGGTCGGCCGCAGCTGTTATATTAGGCCTAATCAGTTATATTAGGCCTAATCAGTTATATTAGGCCTAATCAGTTATATTAGGCCTAATCAGTGGAGGAAAGTGAGATGATAACATTATGTTACATGATACAAAGTATCATTTCAGAGGGCAAGTCGCCTCTTACCGCTTGTGTGTGTCCAGAGGATGATGCGAAATTTGGTTTCAAAGAATCAAAGTCCACAGATAGTTTCCTAAATCTCTTCTCTCCTTCTCTTCTGCTGCATCCCAGTCTTCAAAATTATCAAATTCACCAAACAGGTTAAAGAAAACTATAAAATCACTCATGTTTTGTCTACTGTCTTGCCGTTGTGATAAATAAACCGTGAAACAACGTATGTTAACGTATGTTCTGAGTTTCTGTTGCCATGGTTACCAACTAGCGTTTGAGCCAGCGCAATAATTTAGAACAATCAGGCTATTTGGCTGGAACTTTTTTATAGGTGTCCTACGACGCTTTTTAACAGACGCCCTGCAGCCAATCAGAATCGAGTATTCACCCTTCCATGGTATAAGAAACAAATATTTCACTGCTTGGTTTGTAAAAACTTAAACTTATTAAAATGAAGTGTTACACATTTTTCATTGGAGTCTGAGACTTCTGCATGAAAGTGACACCAGCTGACCTTACAAACACACACTGACACACACACACACACACACACACACACACACACAGAGAAAAGTCGTCTCAGGCTTAATGACTCGACGACCTGACAGTTTGACTTTCGTCGGCAGCGACATGTCAAAGTGTCAGACAGCTTTGGCTCGTCTCAGTCGGACTCACAGTGTCTGGACTGTGACACGTTTTTAACGACTCTCTCTTTCTGAGTCACAGCTCACACTCCTGACGCGTTTAACGAGCCGTCAGCGAGATTAAATTTCTTCACTTTACGTCTCTCACTGTTCGACTTAAAGGTCCCTGACTCTGACACAGTAAAAAGTCCTGAGCAGCTTAATTGATTCCTGTAGAGGGACTCTTTGTTTATGCTGCTGCCCCCTCCACAGTGAGGTCAAAGGTCAGGGTCGGCCTCGGAGCACAGACTCTGGAGCTGGACTGACGTCAGTGACACTCAAAACTAAACCAGAGAAACAAAGATCACAAGTCAAGTCAAGTCAAAGGGTTCATCGCTTTGAGGCAAGAAATGTGAAAACAGGCCGTTCAGGGTTACTGAAATGATTTTGACTGACATCATAAGGATGAACTTTAACGCACAGCTTGAGGTTTCTGCTTCCTCACGGCTCGCAGACAAAATGAAACAAGGCATACGCCCCTTTTTACACACAGACTTCACCTCAGCGCCACGTGCAGTCAGTGAACTTCAGCTTGAAGCAATCGTTTCAGTAGCATGATGAAGGTTTGATCAGGTGAACCGTTCTAAGCAACATCATAGCCCTAAAACATGAAGTAAATCATACGCATGAGTTTTCATTCATCAGATATTGTGCATCTTGCTAATCTCAGCTTCTGAACAAGAAGCTGTTAATGATACAAAGTGTTTATAAAATGACATGACACACTCAAAGGAACGGAGTACAAAGCAACCGATGGGCACGGAGCAAAGGTCTGAGGAACAGAATCAGGGTTCGCATATTCACCTTTGTTAATTTACACCAAACTGAGCAGCGCCAGCTTTAGACGCTCCAGTCTATCTTTTTAAAAGGCGAGCCAGGTCGTGGATTCAAAGGAGGCGTGACCAGCGTGACGTTTAACACAATGGCCTCAGCATTGGCTTCCTCTGTGAACAAAAATGCCCGTGGCACACAACGCAAATAAAAAGAAGCGATTACACGGCGCAAAAACAGTCAGAGTACTCCGACAACAATAATGCACCTTTAGCTTTTCCACCCTCTAACGCAAATGGGCCAATCAGAACGTAGCATCTGCAAATACAGGGCTGTGAAACTCGTGCTGTTGCCTTGGATGTTGGTCATTTTCAGGCTGGTTCTGTGGATTTCCAGCTCGTCGTGGTCAAACGTCGTGTCTGGGGCTCTTTTCAAAGTGACGCTCGTTATTTGGCAAGTTTTGAAGGAAACTGACATTTTTTACCTTTCCAAAATCAATCGCTGAAAAATGTAACGTTAAGCTCTGTAGTGGCTGTAGTTTTATGACTTCATGAAGCAGCTCGGGATCATGGGATGTGTTTATTTCATTGTTAAACAAATTTAAAGACAGGAGACTAAATGAAATGTTAGATCAATAAAATGACAGATTTAAAATGACAGATTTCTCTCAGTTTGAATTTTGTTGGAAACATTTGGGACGATGTAGGAACACAACTCAACATTGTTGTGTTTAGACGTTCTAAAGTGAAAATTTTACATAACGTACATTTGAGTTTAACTTAAAAACTGTGTAAACACATCTGTGAGATAAGTGAGCACAGATGAGATCATCACGGTTCTTTCTTTGGTATGTAGTGTTTGATATAATCCTTCTGTCTCTCACCCTGCAGATTACGGCTTGGATGGAGATTACGACGATGGCTTCTAGCGGTGCTCTTCTGGGTCTTCATCCCTCAACAGTTTGAACAGTTTTGACTCCTTAAATGTATCAAATGTTTATCAACAGGGACACAAAATCCTGCAGATTCACGGGTGGACGCTGTGAAGTTCCCATCAGGAATAAACAGGGCTCGCATGCAAGAAAAATCTCATCCCCACTTGGACCGAAGTGGGAAGACATGCTGCTCGGATGGTGACGTGGTGAGGTGGGAAAGAGGGTGCGAGTATATTTATCAGTGTGATGCAGGTAAAACTGCAGAAGCAAAGGTAGGAAAAAACAGCCGTGAGCGTTGGTTTGTTGATTTGCAGGTCAGAAGAAAACACTTCCTGGACTTTAATTTCCAGCCTCCATTATATCATAATTAGTGTGTGAACAGCAGTTAAATGACTGATTTAATGTGGCTTCACTGAGACGTTGTCATTTACATGCTGCTGAAACAGTGCTGACAGTCTGAGAAAACATCACATGAGCTGAAGTCAGTTCAGTCCGCAGACAGACGTAGTTCGTCCTGCAAAGCAGCCAATCAGTGCTGCTGGACTCAGCTAATGTAACATCCACCCTCCACTATTTCTCTGTTTCATTATTTATTCATTTTTTTTTGTGGAGGCAGGAGGGTTTTAGTTAAAGTTGCTGACAAAGACAAAGTGCTCACAAAATTCCAACAGCCTATTTTGTATTAACTTACAGAAGACGACTCTTAAGTAGGCGTTCCTTAATGTGACGCAGGCTGTGTTCACCTCCTCACAGCTTAACACATGTAGCTGTACGCAAACGCCATCAAACCTTAAAGGGCGTCTCCAGTCCTAATCAATGTTTGCCTCATCAATCAATCACCTATGATCAGTTCATCTCATACCATCCACACACCAACTGCAGCGTGTGGACGTTTACATTCAGTTTGGTTCAA
>JAQLOL010000009.1:23336147-23351766 GCA_029783665.1 Naso thynnoides
TCTTCCCGTAGCTCCTCAGGTGTGCTAGACAACATGCGGGTCCCTCCGGAGCTGTTACATTCTAAATCAGTTTGCTGTTAACACGTTGCTAACATTAGCTTGAAGGCTGCTATGTTTGTAAATGCTGGACACAGGCAACAATAAGAAGCTCGCTTCTGCGTGCCTTTACTTTTGTAGTGGACTGTTCTGACTGTGTAAAATGCTACATGTACATTTGCCATGGACTGATTTAAAACACCCCATGCCAATAATGGCAGTGGCATTAGGCTATGTAATTACAAGAGACCAGAGGAACATGATCGTTTGTTGACTATAGCAGAGTAATGTACTTCTCGTATTTACAAGCTAACGCTGGCGATGTGCTAACAGCAAGCTGGAAAGGGGAGAATTCAGGCTCCGCTTCAGCCCCTTTGTGTCCCTGGTGTTACAGTGTTTTGTCAGACACGTGGATCTTCCACTTCAGCAGAGAACAGAAAAGACCTTTTGTGCCATAGTCTGAACAAATTTATTTTCAGGCATTTTCCACAGTCTAATTAGTTAGTAGCAGTTAGCTAGTGTGGCAACATTAACTAGTACGGCCTCTGTTTTAAACAACAAGGTCAAACTACTGAATGTAAACTACAGGCTTGTGGTTAATGACACAAGTTGTTGGCGATTCATTTAAACCTTTTTACAAGACTAGGTTAAAACTTAGTAGGCTGGTCCCATTTGGTGAATGAGGTTTTTTTGTTTTTTGGCCAGTGTGTTTTAGTGATAGTTACAGCTAAGTGACTAAGCAGCTCTCCATGTGCACACTCTATAGGAGCAGACATACCAATGCAAGACTGAAAAAAATGCATTTCCGAGTGCAAAGTCACCTCTTTGGGCTCAAACATGGGCCTAATTATACCAGATCATGACATTTATCCTGTTATATCTTGATTGACTTCCTAAGACTACCGCATAACAACTACTAATATCCAAACATGCTCATGTTACTCGTTACATCTATCACTAAAACACACTGGCTGAAAAAAACCCACATTCACCAGACAGGACCGGCCATGCACTAGGTTTCAACCTAGTCTAGTGTTGGGTTATGCCTGAAGTGGCAGATCTCTGCTTTTCAGTCGGATGATAATGATAGTAATAATAAAAATAAACAGATTTTCAAGTTAATTTCTCATAAATTTTCAAGTTTACACTTAAAACTGACTTTCAACTCAGAAATTTACCCCCCCTTCCAGCTCATCTATTTTTTCTTCTTTTATTAAACTTGAAATGGTCCTAATACACCATTGTACTTTGGAGTGTTTCTGTATCGATGTTTACTTCCTAATACTTGCTGGGGTGGAACATCTAGTCACTTAACAAAGCCCAAAGCACTCGATGAAGATGCTGCCCAGACACAAGTGGTCAAGGTAAAGCAGCCAGCATTTGTCGATACAAGACTCACATTTAATGATACAGCTGCTTTGTTGGAGAGTCAGCATGTCAAACCACACTGGTGTGTTTAATTTATTCCTCGACACCCATAGGTACAGGTGTTATCCTGAGCTGTTGACTACATTATCTTGAGCAGTGAATGGCTTGGATACAATAGGAAAGAACTGGTTAGCACTGTTGCCTCAAAGCTAGAAGGGGTTTGATTCCCGGCTTGGCAGGGCCCGTCTGTATGTTCTCCCTGTGGACCCAGAGAACTCTACATCGTATGCGGACAAGGCCACCGTCATTAGCTGTCTGATAAACAATGGTGAGAGTTCATATCGGAAGGAAATTAACAATCTTGGAGAGTGTTGCACAGAGAGCAATCCAATGCTCAACATCAGCAAAACCAAGGAGCTGATTTTTGATTTTAGGAAGAAGGTGGCAAAGACACACTCCTGTCTACATCGGAGGAGCTGAGGAGGAGCTGGTTCACAGTTTTAGGTTCCTGGGAATCAACACCACAGAGAGCCTATCATGGTCATGGTGATTTTAAAAAAAGCACAGAAAAGTCTCTACTTTTTGAGGAAACTCAAGAAGGCTAAATTTCTGAATAGGATGGACATTCTTCTCTGAAAAAGAGATTTATCTGTGGCTGTACGGCTAAGCAATTTTACAAACATCAGTCAGTGTCTTACCATGTGACCAGCTCTGAGGATCCAATAGAAGGCAAAGTTCTTGTAACTCTTGTAGAAAGCTCCAGTAATGCCAGGGGATGCGGGATCGTCTAGAGCGGTCCACCTCAGCTTGTTAAATCCAGGCAGCCCTTCCCACTTGAGCTTTTTCACCCACAGCTCCTGACCTATGACAAGAGGTAGAGTCACGTGTCAAAGCTCTTTTCCACAGAGATTAAATCTCTTCACTAAACATCTGTGGCCCTGATCCGTGGGCCAGACAACACTGCTGCTATCACTGAACCTAAAGTAATACACCAAGTAAGTTACCCATGGTGTCCACAATGAGATCCAGCTGCCCATTGTACACAGTGACATTGACTCCATTGTGCAGTAGCTGGTCAACTATATCCACCACTGGTCTCATGAAGTCTCCTGCCATGCTGCTGAACACTTGCTCTGCTTGGCCTGGACAAACACAAACACAAGAGGGAAACCCATGTTTGAAAAGGAGGAGGGAAAAAACACAAGCAACCATTTCTAAAAGGGTGAGGCATATTGTTTCCAGAATTTAAGTCAAACTAGATTCAAATTCAAGTCTCCAGTAGAGATACAGAACCTCCCCATGTGACATTCTGCGGGATGATGCCCAGTTTCTTCCTGATTGGTCCATTCATCAGCTCACTCAGTGACTGGCTGTGGAGAGGTCGAATGTGGCGATGTGTCTGCAGTGCTATTGGGAACACACACACACACACACACACACACACACACACACACACACGTATACTGTCAAACATTTACATTAGAGTTGCATAATAAAAAAACATTAATTTAATGTCACCAAATGTAGTAAGAAGTTCTTCTTTTTGAAATTCTGAGTGGATGTGATAACTTGGCACAGTGTCTCACAGATAAAGTCTCCTCCTGCTGAAGAGGTCAGTTTGTCGTCCGGCTCTTGGGTCAGAATGTTGTAGAAGTTCACTCCATTTGTGTTCTGACAAGCAAAACAAAACAAGACACCATAAAAAGGCAATATAGTCTTTAAATTCCTTGGCAGGATGTTTTATTTGAATGCTGGTCAAATTGTCTCATTTTTTCAGTTTAAATGCAACAGTTAGTTACACCACACGTATTTAATAATAGTTATAATTTAATTTAGCTAAGCAGTGACTGCACATTGCTGTTATGGGTTTTTGGTTCGGGAAAACCTCCATTTTCTTTTTCACAGTAACATTGTTGATGCAGAAGTTAATGTAGAATAACACAGTTGAGGCTCAGTGCACATCATGTCTTCCAAACAGCCCTGTAGTGCTGACTTGGCTTCTTCAGTCCAGATCTGTTTTGGTCTCAGGTTTATGATCAGCTGATGAGGGGTTTGTTTTCTGGAGTCAGAAACACCTGGTCCAGTGTTTTGCCCTTTCTTGCTTTAACAGACATTCTTGGTTAAAACTGACTTGAGACTGGAGTGGCTGTAGTCACCTGCCACAGTAAAAATGCGCCCATAAGCTTGACTTATTGCCTGCTGATGGCATCTGGTGACTTGCCCATGACTAGCTTTGCATTTGCTTGGGGGTGGACATATATAGCTGGGATCAAAACTGCTGGAAATTCCCTTGGCAGACAGAAAAGTCTGCATTTCAGCATTAAAAACTCCATGTCAGGGCAGCAGTGTCTTTCAATAACAGTAGTGTTAGAGCCCCAACTGTTGTTTGCACACACACAGACCTCCTCCTCTCATCTTATCAGAGTCCGATGTAAGATCTGTGCAGTGGACGCTGCAGCCTTCTCGCTCCTCGGCTGTGTTTGGCATGTTTTTGTCCAGTCAGGTCTCGGTTATCATTATAACGTAGCCGTCCCAAGCGGTGGTTGGTAATCCGTAGTCTCAGGTAGTCAAGATTGATTGACGAGAGAGCGTACCTTGGTAAGAAAGACGCTGGGTAGAGTCGGTTTATACAGGGCTAAGCGCAATCCAGCACAACTCCTGCCTCATTTGCCTCACTTCCACTTCCATCATTATAATTGTGTCCCCTCCCCGTCAGCCTGTTGACCTCCATTTGCTTCGCAGAGTGAGTGATCTCCTCCAGCAAAGAGCCGAGCGTTCAGTGAAACAGCTGTGTAGGTTCGGTAAGTATTGGACAGTGCTGGGCCGCTGTGTCTATCTGCATAGCCAGCTTGCTGTTCTTTTACAATTTAAACTACATTTTGTTACACAACCGTGTGTTGTAATATGAGAAATTAATTAATGTCTTGTATGTTGAACTATTCACTGATATACACTTTAAATAACTAGCTGTATAAAAAATGAACCTGACAGCAGCAGACATGAAGTGTGGAGATATATTCTTATGGTGACTATGAGGAACTTTCAGTTTCTGTTGATTCTAGCGCCCCCTTTGGACAAAAGCGGTAGTTACACAAGCACCTACTGACATAAAGATCTTTGTTAGCGCATGCCAGGCAGGTAGAACTCTGCATAACACTGGCAACACGTAGATTTGTCTTGGGAGCGAATGAAAGAGAGACGGCAGGATGGATGGCGATGAGATTATGTATTTAAATGTGACTGAGAAATCAGTTATAAGCCAGCTGTGTGGCAGTGACGTCCCCGAGACCTATTACCTCTATTTTCTGTAGGCTAACGTCACACAGCCATTTGCATTAACATGCTAGGGTGCAAACTGACAGCCGTAGGCATTTAATATAATTACATTAATGTCACTGCACAGAACAACAACAGAAAAAGATTGTTTGGTCAGAGTTTGCGGGGATTCGGACCCGATCACAGGCAGTAACAGCAGTATTTTCACTGAGGGTCTCGTTCGCTGTTACAGGAAATTTATAATCATCAGAGGAATCATGAGACTGTTTCATAAATACTTAAAAGTTCCTCATAGTCACTTTAAAGGTGGAGCCATATTTTGTTCAAACCTGCTCGACCACCGTCTCAGCCACAGACCACAACTCCGTAGCTTTCTCAAACTGCTGCTGTTCCACCGCTTTCTTCACCGCCTCTGCTGCACTGCTGACATCTGCCAGGCCATAATCATCTAACAGCGACTGCAAAGCGAAGGAGCCACGGTCAGATGGAAACTCGACAATCCAAATGTACTGCGGAATCAGATTTTCACCACGTTTTCACTGCAAACATTGCTGGTTACTCACAGTAGTGTAGAGGTACGGTCCCCATGTCATGACCGAGTCTGTGGATGATGCAGAAATTATTTCTTAAGATTGAAAAATAAACCCTGGTGTCTTTAAGGAGTTGCGATCAGTAAATTAACTGCCCCTCCCCTTATGACCTGTGATTGGCTATAAGAAGTAATACCCACAATACACTGCTGCTGAAAAACTCACTGACCCCCTTTTAAAAATGTGGTATGATTATTTAATGAACTAATCTTGTGCAACATCACACACCTTATTGAGAATGGTTTATAAAATACACATACACACATTATTACATATACACATTGTTGTTGGAACCAGCAGGGTTATGTGACCTAAATAAAATCCTGTTTTAAAACTGAGTTCCTGCTGTTTGAACTGTTACAAACAGCAGGAACTCAGATCTTTATCCTCCTAGGGAGGAAGTTAATCCATGGTCGTATTTTCTTCATTTGATCTCATTTACTGTGACACAGAACATTTTACAGGCAGAAATCTGAGGTGAAATCTACCCGGTACTCATATCAATAACATCTACTCCCTGTCCAACTACTGTGGTGAAGAAGACCCCCCAAAATAATGTCTGAATTCCCACAGCCTGTACTTCTTTTAAATGAGAAGTGTTATATAGAAGGTACACATTGTTTGCTTTCCATTCCTCGTGCAAAAACAGCAGTTTTTTTTTTACCTATATGGACGTGCACACTGAATAAATCTAAGTCACTGGTTTAGCAGGAAGAGTCACACCTGGAATGGGTATCTACAGTAAATTTTACTTGAGCAGATTCTTTGTACTCAGTTACTAAAAATCTACATGGAGGTCTTGTGGCATACTAAAAATGTAATTTGGGAGGTTCAGCATGTAGACATGCAAAAAGGAGAAAAAGCCAGCACAGTTTTAATGCATGGGTCTCAGTTCTAATATTAAAGTGTCAGTTAAACACAGCTGATGCTGATTGGCTAATTCAAGCTCTCTTCTGATCATTAACGACATTAATGTTTCTATTTGTCTCTGTGATAAGATAGTGATACTAACCCAGAGGGGAAATCCAAGAGTCCCCGAGTGCGACGCCAGCAAAGTTACATTTCACCTCCCCTCGTGCTGTTGCCTTGATGGACAAGACACACAAAATAAAAAGGGAAAAGGATTATTAAAAATGAAATTAAAAAGCTTGTATCTCTCCAATTTCTCTAGAAAATGTTTCTTTAGGAACCATTAACATTCACTCATAGCCGTGGTTGGCGGTCGGTGCATAGCCTTGTGTACTTGCTGACAGCTGATCCAGCCTTTCACTAGAGTCGGTCTGATACCAACATTGGAAACTGCCTCCAATACTGCTGGAAACACAAGTATCAGTACTAGCAAGTACAGTCTGTGCGCCTGTCAGCCACTAAACTGTACAAAGATACTTTCCAGTTAGCTCAGTTAGCTCTGACTGATGTTTAGCAATTCTTCTTTGCTACCCAAAAACATACACAGGAAGTTGCGCTGCGCTGCCAGTGGCAACAACTGTTCAGAGCAGCAAAGAAGAACGGAGAGAGTCGAATAAGCTGGCAAAATATTAACATTTGGTAATATTTTACAACGGAAAGTCCCGCCAGTAAAGAGGTGATGTGTAAGAAATTAGATATTCCTGATTTTAGTTTTTAAGTTGCTGTTGCACAGCTGTTTTTATAGTGTTTAATTTAAATCCTTTTATTTTACTAAAAGATGATTACACCTTAGGTTTTACATGAACTGTTAATTTTTATGCACCGGTATCAAATCGGTGCTGGGTATCGGCCATGGTCTCTACCTTTCACTCAGTATCAGAGGCATTTCCAAATAAACTCCAGTCCAAACACAACAACACCCCCGTCTGTAGTGTTATCTGGACTCAGCTCTCTTAACCTGAAGAAGCCCCATCGTAACCAGCCTCAGTGAGTCATTCGGACCTGAAGGAACACTGAAGTACCGTTCGGCTGTCAGTAGAGTCGACTCACCTTGGTGAGTTCCTGGGAGATCGCAGCTGCCATCTTACCTCCATACGACTCAGAGAAGATGTAGAAGGGGATGTTCTGCAGAGAACAAAAATAACCACTCCAGATGTATTCATGGTAGGGCTGGGCAATACACTGTTTTTATATCATTGTTGAGATATGAGTCTATACATTGTCTTAGATTTTGGATATGGAGATATGGCAGAAATGGAGTTGTTTCCTGGTTTTAAAGGCTGAAATATATTAAAGTGATGGAAATTGATCAATTTACCAGACTGTTCGACTTGTTTCAATGCTTGCCTTTACGCACAGTCATTACATTCACATTATCCAGGATACTTTATCAAATACCTTATTGTGTTAATATATTGTGGGGGGAAAAAAACCAAACAACTGTCATACCTACATTATTGTTGCAGCCAAGATGGGATATGGTCAAAAGTATTGTTATCGTTGACTTTTTCTCCCAGTCCAAGCATTCAGGGGATTTAAAGTATCAGGATATATATTGTGTATCAAGATATAGCCTAAAAATATCACGATCTAATCTTCAGGACATATCGCCAAGCCCTAATTCATGGCATGGACAGTATATAGTGACTGTGTAATAAGTGTTGTGTGTGTTTCGAGAAAGGATTGAATTTTTTATGGGAAGCCATCGTAGACTGTTTGTACCTTGCTGTTCTGACAACATGTTTGTCCAACACTGAGAAAACTTTGATGTGAAGACATTCGTGTCTCCTCCTCCTTTACTCTCAACGAGCCGTAGCTGGATCACGATGCCCGTGGAGGGCGTTATTAAGGACATGCTGGTCACTTTTATTAAGATAAGATCATTACCAAGATTATCAAGTTGTCTTCTAACATGTTTGTAATTTTTCTAGAGAAAGTCTTTGGCCCCGTTTCTGAAGAGCCCTGGTTAAATTCACCACACTGAAACTGTAGTTGAAGCTACGTGAGTGCAAATAAAGGCTAACGGACTCTGAGATTAGTTACTAGTTAACTCTGAGATTAGGTACTAGTTAACTCTGAGATTAGGTACTAGTTAACTCTGAGATTAGGTACTAGTTAACTCTGAGATTAGGTACTAATTAACTCTGAGATTAGGTACTAGTTAACTTAGATTGGTCAAATACTGCAGTTTTTATTGATATTATTTTCTTTAAATAACTTTGTTTTATTCCCTCTGTATGAAGAATGTTTCTGTAAACTTGTGTTTTCTGTTTACATAGCTATGCTACTTTTCATTTGTCCTCACAGTGAAGGGAGGCAGAAAACCTGCCAGAAAATCAGTTTTGAAGAGTGAAGCCCACAGCAAGTCGGTGTTATGTCCAAGTGGACTTTAGTATAAAACTTCAAGAAGTTCCCTAAAGAATGAGATGAAGACTGTTTGCAACTAAAGGGCCAAAGTTGACGCCAGTTTGGAGGCGTGAATATGAAAATCTAGCTAGATTATAATATTCATAATTATATTAGAATCAATCAAAATTACCAATAATCTACTATTTCTTAAACATGTTGGATTCTTATTTTTCCCAACGCTCAACATAACATGAGAAACACAACAAACTCTGATTCAACTGTTGGCCACAAACTTCTCTGAGGTGGCTTTTTTGAAAAATTACACGTTACACACGTCAACTGTGACACACTCGTTTATAATGCTGTTTAAAATTCCACCATCAACATGAAAAACGAGAAAATGAACCAAGAGCCAACAGTGTTCAAACTGTTGTTTCTGTGTGGAACCTCATGTTTCAGTGAAGCAGAGCGATGTGAGCACCCATACCTGGAACTCAGCCTTCTCTGTGAAGAAGTGTTTGAGCAGCACCAGCATGTCTGAGGCCACTGTGGCCACATCGGTGGCAAAGCCGTCGGGCCTGTCACTGTAGCTGAAGCCGGTGCCCACGGGGTTGTCAACGAACAGCACACTGGCTGCCTGCACCTGCAGCAGCCCACACACATGAAGACAAAACACATCAGCATGTTGATATCCCTCATTTGAGCTGACTGCAACACTGTTTGAACACAAGATCAGCAACCAGCTTCACAGCAAAGAGGGAGGGATTTCAACACAATGCACATTACTCAACTAACAAACAGTTTTTGGCTCTGCAGTGCTTCCAGCAACGTTTCTCTAACTACTGAACGGCATGTCGATCACTTCAGCTTACCCAGCTCGTCTTTCTGGGTTCCAGGTCCTTGTTCAAAGGTCCAATCTCCTCAAAGTTTCCAAAACCACTTCCTGATCCTCCTGGCCCGCCCTGCAGTCACGGAAAACATTCATGTTCCAACATTACGAACACGTGCTGAGAAACACAGGCAAAGCCATCAAGCGTTTCATTGGATATTATTTCAGAGAGGTGTCTGCTGCCAAATTTCCTGAGAACGAATGATACGGCACACAGCAACATTAGACCCCGTCTACATGAACAGAGCTGGTTTTGATTTCCCGCTGCAGTTACAAACAGCTCACATCACGGGTCACTTCCTCCTTTTCCAGCTGATAATAGAAGCAGCGTTTCTGTCAGTCCTGCTGTCAGATCCTCTTTTTCTAATTCACTGGAGATTTCAACCAGCAGCTTTCCATCCATCAACCAGAGTGTTTAAACACACATAATTGTTTGTGACACACTAAAAAACATTCAAAGATATGCTGAAGAATTCCTGACTTTGCTCAGTTTATGGCAGCTTTTCACAGACTTGTTTCTGTCATGGACTTATGAGACTGTATGTAATGTCCCCTGCATGTCACTGTTTGCTGTTACTAGGAAACAACAAGCTGATTGAAAACCCAGTTTATCAAGAATCAGTCATCCGAACAGCCCGTCAGCCGACACTTTTCTGACGGCTTCAGAGGGATCGGCAGGATTCAAAGCCCACATTCACAGAGGTTCCTGTGTGAAGAGTTGCTCCTCGTGACAGAATTCTCATTGTCCCTCCTGTCCTTCATAAAGCTTGACTTATCACATGAAGACAGAGTCCTCTCCTGCAGCTCCCTGACATGCAGACCCACAGAGCGGCGTGGCTGCCTGACCCTTTAATACTGTTAACACGTTTTCAAACTTCGACCACGACAGCAGAGTGGCGCTGTCCAGGTTTTCGCTCGTTGACGCCACAGACAGAGAAAGAAGCAAGTCAGAGTAATTATGTGTTTTTTTTATTCCCTAGTGAACGTTGTACTTCCTCATTTCGCAGCTCTCTGTCTGCCTGTTACCATGCTCAGTGTCTGCAAAACCAAAGTTTGTGATGTTTGTCTTCGTGTTTTGACTCCATGCTGAGATAACCCTGATGACGTCATCAGGGCTGCCGTCGCCACAGAGCTCTCCTGCCATTGGCCACTTTACAGGCTGCTGTTTCACTGGTTACCCCAACCTGACTGTTGTGTATGAGCTTTAAGCTGGGCGGCCACACAGAGAAACAATCAGCTGACTTACCGGACAATCACTGCAATAAAAAAAAGACAGAAGAAGACACACAGGAACACAAAGAGCTTCCAGGTGTCACGCCTGCGCCTGCAGGTGTCTTACCTGCGCAGGTGTCTTACCTGCAGCCACATGACAAGAGGCAGCTCCGTGAACGGCGCAGAGCCGCTGTCCGCGTAGAAGAGCCACCAGAACATGTGCGCCCCGTCCCTCACGGTCACATAGCTCCAGGCCTCTTTACCGTCCAGAGCACCGGGCAGCCCTGCAAACCATTCAGTGACATCATCCGGTGTTTAGTCACAGCAGTCAGTTACCGGCGCCGGTGCACGGTCATTCTACAACAGCACCGAGCAGCGGTCAGCACCGAGTGCTTCCGTTCTGCAGTCACCCACTCAGCTTGATAACATGACGCCAGTGACACGAGTCGCTTATTTTTGTGACGGTTCACTTTGAAGTTTACGTGAACGCTCGATGACATAGAGACCATCAGTCATACCTTTACTCACGGTAACGGCGAGTACAAACAGGAGGCCGCACGCTGCCGCAGCACGAGACATCGCTGAAGCTTCAGGGCGCGAGGACCACAGGTGTGAACGGCTCCGCGCGGCGCAGGTTTACTGCTGCAAGGAGTCACGTGACCACCAGGGAGTCAGCTGACCCACGTCACAGTCTGCTGACAGGAAGTGCGCAGTGAAGTCTGGATCGCACAATAAAAATAATATAAAATAAAAAATAAATAAAATAAAATAAGAATAATTAAAAAAAGTAAAGTCTGGACCGATAAATACGTGCAGTGATAAGTTTGTAATAAATCCATCAAGGTGATTTTTCTTGGTTTTTTTTGTCTTTGTTCAGCACAACATAGTCCTCTATTCAGGACACATGGCCCCACACAGACAACCGCAGCCTGTACTGTAGACAAGGATGAAACAATTAAACAGACAACGTTAAAGAAATAGTTCACCCAAAAATGAGAATCCAGTCGTTATACACTCAGCCTCGTGCTGACGGAGGGTCGGCTGAAGTTTTTTAGTCAACTTAACACTGCCAGAGTTCTACAAGAAAAAGGGGTTGCAGTAATCTCCCAAACAATTGGAGCGAATGGTGACTAGGATTCAAACGTTAAGGTGCGCCCACACCGTCTGAAGCTCGGGCAGCAGCTCCAGGAGGCACCAACTCGCTTTACGTACTGTTCCGCTCAGGACATTGGCCACTGATGAAAAGTCTCCACCCTTGTCTGTCTTGAGCCACCCACAGGGAGGCACCGAGGAGAGCTTCGCCAAACCGCTGTGCAGCATGTGAGCACAGACTGTGTGTGTTGTGTTACAGGCTCAGTGAACTGTGGGGCTAAAAACATGATGTAAGGGATGGTTTTTTATAACACCTTGGCATGTTGAGGCTTCGGGACACCTGGAATTCTTCAGCTGAGCAGCATGGAGACTTTTGTTAGGATTTTATTATGTTTTTTTTTTTTTTTTTACTAGGAATCAGTCAGTCACCATTCACTCCAATTGTTTGGGAGATTACTGCAACGCCTTTTTCCTGCGAAACTCCAGCAGTGCTTTGTGACCAAACCTTCCATCTGCATGAGGATGAATCACAAATGACTGATTTATTATTATTATTATTATTATTATTATTGTTATTATTAGTAGTAGTAGTAGTATTGGATGAACTTTCCCTTTAAGACTTTTTTACAAATGTGAAAATGGACTTCAGACACTGTCATGCTTTGCTCAGCGCCACAAACACGTTTTAACAAGAGGAAAAACCGGAGGGATGGCTTTTTGTTTGTTTGTTTGTTTGTTTTTTATTTTTTGAGACGCTCACGTTTTTCCCATCAGCTCCGGTGAGGAACCCTGGTTGGAGAAGTTTTTCTTTCCCTTCTCATTTTTCTTTTCCTCTTCATTTTGTCGTCAAGCTGTCACACTGTCACGCTCCACTGTGTGGCGCTATGCGGCTCCTTCGGATGCCAGCCGCCGTTAAACTGAACAGAAGAAGAACTCGGACCGGAAGTGTTGCCGGCGGAAGGGCCGGCGGACGGACCCACGCGGACTGCAGGCTGCCATGGCTGCGAGCAGTCATCACTTGATCCGCCTGCGTTTGCACTTTGATTACCCGCCGCCCACGGTCACGGACTGCCGCATGTGCTGGCTGCTCGTGGACCTGAACACGTGTCGCGTGGTGGCGGATCTGGAGAGCGTCATCAGAGACAAGTTTGAGTTCAGCCGCAGGAGCATCCTCCACCTGTTCGTAGAGGACTGCTACCTGCCGCACACGGAGAGCGTCCACGTCGTGCGGGACAACGACAGCGTCAGGTGCGCGGGCTTTTCTCCTGTTCCCGGTGGTCGGGTCATCACACGCAGTGACGTTTGCTGCCCACGCCATCCGTCCACACTTGATGGCTGTTGGGTAAAGTTGCAGCATCTGCAGATTCGTACACAGTGACACGCGTGGAGAAGCTGTGAAGGATCTGATCATAAAATAGTCCAGCCTGTCACGGTCTTCATCAGGGCTTCATTCTGCTCCCTTCTCATGTGGTTACTTCATTAGTGTGGAAGCTTCTCTGGGCAGCTGACATAAATGTAGTTTTCTGAAGATGTTCTAATTTATTGCTGACTTTTTCTTTAAAGAAATGTCTCCAGATGCTCAGAAGTTGCTCTTCTTCCTTTTCATTTTGCCAGGGTGAAGGTGGACAGTCTGTCTGCGGCCAGTGTAAAAAGCATCAGTCCAGACACGAGCGAGAACTGCAGAAAGAGACAGAGACTGACCAAGGAGGAGGGGCCAGAGGAAAATGGAGTGAACACAGAACGGAAGAAGAAAAAGAGGAAAAAAGAGAACAAGGAGAGTCCTGAGAGAGAAGCCAGCCAACATGTAGGTGATGAGAGAGAGAAGACATCACGAGGAAAGTGCAAGAAGAAGAAGAAGAAGAAGAAAAAGAAAACACAAGACTCTGGCCTTGTTGCTCCCAAACCAGCTGCATCTACCAAAACGCTCCCAGTGAGGTCAGACCGGCCAGGTAAAAGCAACAAGAGGCCTCCAGCTGTTCAGGAAAAAACACTGAATGTCTCTTCTTCAGGTTCCTGCAGCAGCACAAGCGAGGAGGAAGAGGCTCCCAACAAAGTAGCTGCCCAGAAATCTGCAACATCCTCTTCCACTTTTGCTGCTTCCAAGGTGCTTCCAAGCACCAAACCCACCCAGACAAAACCGAACCCTCCACCGTCTTCCTCTTCAGAAACCGCCTCCTCCTCTGATGAGAACACCAGTGTAAAAACCCCGCCGAAGAACAAGACTGTGACATCCGTGAGCCCTAAAGGACGAAGGCGGGCTCCTCCTGCTCCACAGTCCACAGTGTGCGCACAGAAACAGACTGCAAGCGGAGCACCGCCTCCTCATGACAGCGTCACAAAGCCTTGCACCTCAAACGCCGAAGAGGAGCCTGAGCTCGCCGTCCAACGGCCGCTGAAGCAGAGGAGCAACGGCGTAGACTGTCCGTCATCGTGGAGACGCTGCAGCCGTGAGAGGGACACGGGTGAAAGCACATGGGGCACCACCAGAGGGCGCAACGGCAGCCTGGAGTTCAGCCACAGCAGAGTTACGAAACTGTCAGACCAAAAACACTCAGTGATCAACGAGCCAGTGATGCCTGAGGTCTGTGTGCGTCTGTGTGCGTCTGTGTGCGTCTGTGTGCGTCTGTGTGCGTCTGTGATTAAAGTCATTTCAGCCCCACAGATGAGCGAAGCTGCAGCAGGACGCGGTCATGTTCATCCCTGTAATGCCGCTTAGTTTGGTAAATGTGCAGCCACGTGTCTTTGATGCAAACTGTGTTCTTGAGATGGAGTTACTCTGTCCCTCCTGTGGAAAAAAACAAAAACAACAAAAACATTTTAAAGGCCAGCAGCTTGCCATGCCCAGCTGCTGTTGCTAAGCTATGATTAGGCAGCTAGGGCTGCAGCTAATGATTATTTTCATTATCAATTAATCTGCAGATTATTTTCACAATTAATGGATTAATCATTTATTCCATTAATTGTCAAAAAAGTGTAACAAATGCGCAACTCAATTTCCCTGAGTCCATTGTGACGCCTGTAAATTTCTTTTTTTGTCCAAACGGCCCGAAACACACAGACTCAGCATTTATTATCATGAATGACAAAGAAAAGCAGCAAATCCTCACGTTTAAAATGTCAAGCCAGCAGTTCTTTTGCTTTTTTATTTAAAAAAAAAAGACTAAAACGATTAATCGATTATCAAAATAATTTGAAGGTTTTTCTTATACACAGACTAGAATGAACTTCCTCGTACCCTGACGTGTAGTAACATTCCTTCTGAATGTCCAGAAGCCACAAAGGAGCCGCAGACACAGGAACTTGTTCTGATGGGAGTCACTGGAGGTGTTATCCAGTTTAAGATCTCTTATTGAAAAAAGTTTAATTTCCACACTGTCGCACGGTGGAAAAACTACGTGCTCACGTGCCTGCTGCACACAGCACATGCCACATGACATCACTCACTGAATTAAAGGGGCATGTATGATTTTCAGACAACATAGATGAATTTAGATTTCTAATGCTTTATATTTGCTTTTAACAATGACTATACATGACAAACTATGAATTTTAGCATAATATTTAAATGAACATATATTAGCAGGTGGTGGCTCTTACAACGTGACCGCCACCTCTGCAGTCTTCATCAGGAGGGTCACGTGGCGTTGCGTTGACCTGTCTGTCTGCTGACTTATAGAGGTTTGGTCGTCCTACCTGAGGTGGGAGGCCGACCGTGCCCCCTGCTGTCCAACAGTTTTAATTGATACTAGTCTGCATAAAAGAAAAACCGTAAAATTAGTTAAATTAGTCAGATTAAATGAACCTGTTTGGACGATTACCAAAATAGTTGGTGATTAATTTTCTAACAACCAATTATTTGATGTATTGTTGCGGCTCAGTAGGCAGCTAACAGTCAGTT
>JAQLOL010000009.1:23360024-23371404 GCA_029783665.1 Naso thynnoides
CCTGGATTTTGACTCTGCTCTTGCCTTGCCCTGTTTGTAAGCTTTGTTTATGGTTTTTGATTCTGGACTGTTTTTTGCCCCTGCCTGTACTTTTGCCTCTCTGTGTATGACCCTTGCCTGTTCTTTGATTAAAGTGTGTGTATTTTTGGAACATTCTGCTGCCTCCAGTTGATCTCTGCATTTGAGTCTATTCTGCCTAGTCATTACAATTTTCAGTTCCTTTTGGATAAAAAAAACACACGTTTATTCTTTTCTTTTTTTTTAGAAAAATCAAACACAAATACACAAGACAGGGCAAACGCAAGCTAGGGATAAAGGGAGAAAATTAAAAAAAAAATTTAAAGGTACAGACTGTAATATCGGGCAAATCATGGAGGAAGTTAAATAGAATAGAAAAAACCATACATATAAAGGCTGTCAGCGTTTATGTGTTTATCGTGATCAATTAAAAGGCTGCGATGAACGTGCTAGCTTTTTTAAATCGAGTTAATTGCATGCTGCTGTTTTGTCCCTTCTATGCACCCTTAGTCAAGCCGCTGCAGCAGTTTCCTGCTTCCTACTGGCAGAAGAAAGACAACAATACGCTTCTGAATGGCTCATATTTTCTTTTCTTTATTTGCCTTCCTCCCAAATCCAAGATGGGCAGAGTTTGCCCACCACTAATTAGCTTATAACTCAAATGCTGGTAGTCAATGAGAAGTGCTAGCCTGCCTCCACCTACGGTCATCTGATAAACTTTCCAACATCACAAAAGCACTGTGTGCTTGTTGTGACTTGTTTTTTTTACAACGTTATGTTATTTTTAGACTCAGATTAGCACTGAGTGCAATTCTAGAATCAGATACATACTGAAAGTAAAAAACGGAGCACATGTGCAAACCACTGCGGATGAGCTTGTCAACAGGTCAACAAAACAAAATATCTGTTAAAAAATTCAAATTAAATAAGTGCTAATCTAAGTCTAAAAATAGCAAAATTGGAAAAATAAACACGTCACAGCAAGCAAACGGGACCACTAAGAGTTGTTGGAAAGTTTAGCTTTTGACTTACGTTGGAGGCAGGCTAGCAATTCTCTTGACAATCAGTATTTAAGCTAATTAGCGGTGGGCGAACTGTTCTGTCCATGTCTTCCTTGTAACTGCACCACACTTATACAAGAGATGTACTTATTGAAAGCTGCTGGCAGTGTGTAGACTATAGTTGACTATAGCTACATGCAAACACACTTCTCTTGACCCTGCCATTTTTATATTATATTTATGTCACACTGCCCCTGAATGCTGACTACTACAATGACCTTCAAAATTGACAACCCCTCGATCAACGTTAGGTAGGTAGATAACATTAGCATTAGCTAAGCTAGCACTTACCTTTGCTTTGACAATGAAGAATTTCTTGTCTTTCATTTCACAAATGGCAACTTTGCTGACTCATCCAGAATGAAAATACATAGAATTGCCTGTACTTTTGTACACTTTGATCCTGGCAGCAGTGTATGGTGAGGAACTCTCTACAAGATATAAGTAAACATTGTCAAAGTGGAGCTCCAGGAGGGACTTTGTTGCGTCTAGTGGTTGAAAAAGTCCAGTGGGTGCTGTATATGGATTTTTATTTTCTTCCACTGAGAGGTAATCTAAATATTCCTGTTTTGAAATATGCATATTTCTCGATAGTACCCTCCATTGAAACTGAATCTGCTCATTTACGACATACTTCTTTAATTTTTTTACTTCAGCTTTGCAAAATACCATTTCTTATGACTAGGTCTTTCTTATATATCGATTTCTACGTTTACTGAGCATATTATTGGGAAACGATCGCTTCCAGTACTGAGTTCAGTTACTTTGCAAACATCAAGTCACGCTCTCAAACTGCCAACTTCACAACAGAGTGGCAGCTCATGGAGAGAGGCATCATAGCAGGTTGTATCATCTCTCCCAGAACTTGATTATTACATCAGCCAGCAAAGAATCTAGAGGACCAAAGACCATCACAGGAAGTCAGCAGCCAGCAATCAGGGCATTCATGGATGACCTTACTGTGACCACACCAACTCACGTGCAGGCAAAATGGGTCCTGGCAGAACTTAATCAAATGGTCACCTCGGTGAAGATGACATTCAAGCCCAAAATATCAAGGTGCCTGGTGATCCTGAAGGGCAAACCATCAAGTAGGTTCAAGATGCATGTCCAAGGGAAATCGATTTCAACAATACAAGGAATTTAGATAAATGCCTTGGTAAATGGTATGATGACACACTGACTGACAAAAATGGTATATTCCGAATGGAGAAGCAAGTGGAAGAATGGCTAAGAAAAATCAAAAAGTCGGGCTTGCCTGGACAATTTTAGTGCTGGATCTAACAAAAAGGCCTGTCTCCAAGACTTATGTGGCCCCTTACTGTGTGTATGTGTGCCTATGACAACAGACAAGGGGGTGGATAGAAAGGTCAATAAGCACACAAGCATGGCTTGGGATACCCCCAAGCTTTACATCCATTGGGTTGTACATAAGATCTGACCAGCTACAGCTTCCCCTGTCCTCTGTGGTAGAGGAGTACAAAGTTGTCAAATGCAGACTTTCCTGGACATACAGAGACTCCCAAGATCCACTTGTTAGGGAAGCAGGCATAAGAATGAGATCTGGGCAGAGGTGGGCTGCCAGCATTACAGTCAGCCAGTAAGAATGCTCCCTTAAGACCAGAGAGATCATTGGAAACACTCGAATCGGAAGGCAAGGTCTAGGAACCTCATTTCCAATAGTGATTTAAGTGCTACCCTAGGGAGAAGAGAGCCATGATCTAGGAAGAAGTCTGAAGTCTTGAGGATGAAGGAGGAAGAGCCAAAGCTGCAGAGTAAGGAGCTCAAGGCACCTGGATGAGGTGGGATCTCCCTGGGAGAAACATCACATGGGCTGAACTGTGGAGAATGGAGCCATTTCAAGTTTCCCTCTTGCTCATCGCAGTTTACGACACCCTACCATCACCAGTCAACCTTCAAATGTGTGGAGTGGGAGAGGATCCTCTCTGAAAGTTGTGCAGAGAGAGAGGAACCATGGCGCACGTTTTGTCAGGTTGTAAAATTGCTTCGGCCCAGGGGAGGCACAGATAGTGTCATGACAGGGTGTTTACAACGCTAGCAGATATCCTGGAGCAGGAAAGGCACAGCAAGTTTATTTATATAGCACATTTCAGCAACAAGACATCTCAAAGTGCTTTACATCAAGCATGAAAGAAAGAAGTATCCAGCCAAAACAAAACCACTGCTGAACACCATCACCATTATCAGAGAGAGACAGAGAGCGGTTACCCAGTGCGAAGCCAAAAAAAACCTGTTGCACACAAGCCAGGGGTGGAGGATGGGAGTCAACTTAGGCAGAAAACTGCAGTTTCCAGAGGCAGTACTGTCCACAACCCTGAAACCAGATTTCATTATCTGATCCCCAGGAGGAAAGAAAAAAAATAATCATGATGGACCAAACAGTTCCATAGGGAGAGGGCTGTGAAGAAGCGGCAGAGAGAGAGAAGATAAATGCCTTGGTAAATGGTATGATGACACACTGACTGACAAAAATGGCATATTCTGTATGGAGAAGCAAGTCTAAGAATGGCTGAGGAAAATCGAAAAAGTTGGGCTTGCCTGGACAATTTTAGTGCTGGATCTAACAAAAAGGCCTGTGTGGCCCCTTACTGTGTAATGAGGTGCCTATGACAACAGTCAAGGAGGTGGAGAGGTGGCTTGGGATACCCCCAAACATTTAATATCCAGACACAACTCTGCAACTTCCACCACTGTCTTGATTCTGTCACTTTTCCTTTCTTGTCGTGTTGCTACGTTAATAACTTGAAAGCTACAAAGTTCTTTTCATTTATTAATAAGGTGTTCTCCTCAACATTACACTTGGAATTGCATGACTGGTGTGGAGGAGCTGAGATTTCCTAAGGCCTGAGCTGTGCGGTAGGCTACTGCATAATTCTGCATTGTCACTCAAATTTACATGACACATGATTTTTGCTGAATTTCATTAGCATTGGTACTCTGTTTTTTGCCTCAGCATATATGATACATTAACAACCTTAAACTTCTGCACTTCTCAGCACTAGATTGTTTCTGCGCCACACATCCAGCATATGCAGCGCTATGCTGACCTCAACAATTTAAGCATTTTAATTGATCATCTTTATGCCCTTTTCCATAGTCGTGCTCACCTCCACATTTTGCACATCTTTGTCTCCATTTACATTTTTGCACTGTGTGTCCCATTCTCTGACATTTGAAGCACCTGTAGTTGTAGTTAATCCAACCCATTTGAACCTTAAAAGACATAATCTTATGAAAAACAAGCCACCTATATTAGTTTTGAGTCTTTTTGCCTCTGTTGTTATTCCACCTTGTATCTTTTCTTCACTTCTTCTCAGCTTTGTTGCCATTCCTGGTACATGCACCTTAATCTTTCCACCAACAAGGTTACTTATTTTCAGAATCCACTCCTGCTGCTTCTTATTTACTGCTGAAATTGAGATTCCTCTGTTACTCAGCAGTTCAGCACATTTTTCTTTTCCCAGTTTCCTTCACAATTGCTTTAGTCACCTGAACTGGATGACAGTGGCCTTTACCATTACTGGGCATGTAACAAAGCATTATGTAATAACTCTACAAAATCTAATAAATTTTCACTTCATTATTGCAATAACACAAACTAAACTGTGTATGTAGTAATGGAAAGATAATTTACTAATTGACCTCAGTCACATACCCAGCCAAGTACAATTTGCAGCCAGAAGACAGTTGCTGGTCTTGTTGACAATAACTGGTACAACTCCACCTTCTTGCCCTGTCTTTGGATTGGTGGCCGTCTTCAGCACTACAGTTTTCAACTTTGTAATTGTGGAGTTTTATGTTGTGGACATGACAGCAAAGAAAAAAGTTGTAGACATCAAGAGACTTGTACACCTTTTACTTCTCATGGGTATAAACACTTGGAGCGTCGATTAGCTTTGCGTAGCCTGTTCTGGCCGTTTGTTTTGTTTAACCATTGACTGAATGCCAATACACATGGGTCTGCAGGATAGCCTACAACTCATTAAATAAGGTTCATTTTGTGGCGTAACAAGCCTGTCACTGGGTGACAAGCAGTTGTAACATTCAGAGAACATTTTAAAACTAAAATTCAGTGTATTTGTAGCTAACAAGATGCCAATGCATCTGCAACGTTTGCTAACATATAACCGGCCCATGGGACCTTATGGGATCACCTAATATTCTAAGATATGTAACAGTTATGTAATTGTATGCTGTTCATTTTGCGCTGCTTTAAGTTTAGAGTTAATTGACCATCCTTTTGTGTTTCTTTCCTTTTTGTAGTCAATAGGCTTCAGTCTGCGTTCATAAACTCCAGTCCAGTAGGCGGCAGCATTGCCCCATGTGCTTCGATTAGTTCGCCGCCAAAACGCTCATTTCACAGAAGAAATATTTTTCTTTTCGGAAGAAGGTCCCGACAAAGCGGCCCTAATTCGTTTTAGCCATAAAAAGTCGAAGAATCGGAAACCAACGATGTACGCCAGGACAAACACCGGCAGCACACACGGAGACTTTCAAGACAGAAACGGAGTGAATTATGTGACGTCCTCAGAGTCTTTTGGCCACTGCTCCCAATTGTTCTGGAAAAAGGATCCGAACGACTCCGGAGTAAGAAAGCCAGCTGCCACCATCGTTTAGCTAACGTTAGCCAGCCCAGCCAGCCAGTACATGACGTGAATCAACCGACAAACCGAGCCGCGTGTTGCTCATCAGGCTCTGAATATGTTTGATGCACATTGTTGCTAACAGTTGAGTGCTGAGTTGAGCACGGTGTAGAAGTGCTGGGCGATTAAAAGCTGCAGCTTGTGTCACAGAACAGCTCCGTTAGCTTCCTGCTATTGTGCCAGTCGTCAGGCTGAGCGGCTCACGGCCTACTTGGACTCTCCATTGCCGAGCTAATGCTAACGTTATGTGACTACATGGTGTTAGCTGCTGCGTGCTGTTTATTTTCTGCTCCTTAGCCCCATGAGGAGTTTAGGGAAATTAGGTGTGTATCCTACGCACTATGACCCTGCTGTGTTGAGATACTAAGAGATCTAGAGGTAATAACTGCTAAGAAAATATAAGTAAACATCGCCAAGCATCACTGAGGCAATGCTATCAATGCTAACAGCAGACCAGACAGACGGACAAATGTTACCGTGAGCTAACGGAGCCGGCGCAGAAAGCCTCGCTTTTGTTATGGTTTTATGGAGCCTTGTGTGTGTGAAACGGCGCAGGGGAACGTTTCCCCCGGTGTGGTGGGGTCATTGAGACGAATGAGGGATGTTTCCCCGAGGCCTAACCCTGGTTACGTTAGCCAGCAGTCCTGAGTAAACACGAGCAGGGCTCCAACAGGCATGGCGAGCGGAAGAGTTGCTGCGGAGGACTGAAAGACTTCTCACATCTCACAGGACAACGTTCACATATGTTTCACGGTGCGCTAAACTGGACCGTGGGCCGCTTTTCCACACATGCACGTCAAACCCACAGTACCGCAAACTGCATGTGCAGGAATGTGTTGAATTACACAAATGAGCTCCGTTATCATGCAGGGGAGTTGTTAGCAGTGAGAGTCACTCGGATCAGTCTCCTCAAGCTTTGGTGCTCAAACTCTGTTCACAGGGATGACGGGCCTCCTGTTTTTGTGTGATAGCACCACTGTTGTGTCCATAGTGTCCCCTGTCTCAGGTCCTTTGCAGTTGGTTTGTAAAATGGCATCTGTAAGCATCTTCTTTCTAAATGTCTCCTACCAACAAGCACCTGGTCAGTGAAGCTCCTCAGAGGTGATGCTTCCTCATGAACATTTTTGGGAGAGTGCAGGCATTCGCTGGCGTTAGGGTTGCACGACATTGGATTTTCTGCAGATATCTGATATGCTGATATTTTAAGACTTATTTAGCCAATAAACAATATTGATTCCAGTACATATGTATATTTTTGCCCACACCTAGTTGCAGAGATCATCATGACTCTTCTGTAGCTGAATTTACATGAAGTATTAATAAGCTTACTGCAGGCATAAAATACAAAGCTTAAAACTGTGTAATATTCATTCCTTGTGCAAAAGAAGAAAAATACTTGAACTAATGTCATATAGGCCTAAAACATGTCATATTTAATTATGACAATAGCTGTTAAACAACACAAGCAGCCTAAGGTTCATCCTACTTAGAACTGGATGATGCTGTCCCTGAGACAATCAGAACAAAACCCACAACCAGGACAAAATTTGGCCTGTTTCACAAGTGACAAACTAAGTAAACATAGCGTCTGTCCACAGGGAACATGGGAAACATGGTGTCGACGGCAGCCTATTATTTTTTTTGGTGGTTATATTGGGGGATATCGGCATGCTGGCTGATATCTGAGAATTAATTTAAAAGCCGATATTGGCCGATTCTGATAATATCCTGATAATATTGTGCATCCCCAGCTGACGTGTCAGAGCTGTGTTCAGACTCTGGACTCTGGGTGATGCAGTGACAATGTGGAATTCTGTAAAGCTTTAGCATCTTGTCTGTTTATTTGGTGGACGCTTGCTTGCAAGTAAATACTTAATGTCAATAATAATACATTTTATTTAGGAGTCCTTTCAAAACACTCAAGGATGCCTTACAGTGCATAAAATTAATATAAAAGGTAAAACAAATATTCATCACATAGATACATAATACAAAAATTCATGATACGCCTACGTAATACATAATAATACAAAATAACAAGCAAAGTGCATTAAAGACAATAAAACCAGGAATAAACGTGTGTGTATAGAGTAAAAATATATCTAATTTTTGTATAGGACTGTTGTTTAATGTATTCTTGTCTCTGTTACAGCCAAGTTCAACCATCAGCTTGTGTGATCAGCTCCCTTCGTCCTCCACGGCCCTCTCCAGTTCCAGTCTGTCCTCGGCGTCACTCTCTAGCTCCAGCCTCTCTATGGAGTCCCGAGCGCCGGCAGCAGCCACCACGGCGTCGGAAGACATGGAGTCAGACGAGAGGCCGTATGTCTGTGACCTGTGCAGCTGCGCCTACAAGCACGCCAGCTCTCTGCTCAACCACAAGCTCACTCACAAGACTGGAGACTTCCGGTAGGCACTCAGCACTTCCTTACATAAATGACAAGGACTCTCCTGTGTGGTAGCAGTTGTCTCGAGGAACCTAGTCTGTGGAATTAGCAAGGGGTAGTTGTACTTCGATGTGTGTGCAGTCAATAGCTCCTGGGCATTGTGACGTAACTTACTTTGTGTTTGGTAGAAGATGACGACAAACAACTTATTTGTACACGGCGTTTTGATGCAACGTTAATCTGGCTCCAGGAAGATGGGGACAGCATTACAGACTTGTCCAGTGATGACAGAAACAACTTGTCTGGATAGTTTAAATGCATTGGTGGATTTCCAAAGTCTTCCTTCTCACTTATGTGACGTTAATAAGTATAATAATGTGCAGGTCACCTTTGTGAAAACATCCGAGGGCGCCCGCGTTCTCGTTCCCTCCACATGTGGACGCAGGTTTTTGCTAAAAGTCAATCAGTGCTGATCTGGACCGACATGCTCAAGTTTTCTCGCCGGTCCTCTGGAATTGATAAAGTTGTCCCATTCAGTGAAGGGCTGATGGTGCCACTGAACATGGAAACTGTGACAGTTCACTGAGTAACATCTTTCCTCCTGCGCATGTCAGCAGTAGTAGCATGATGAAAGGCAGAATTTAACTGCTCAACAGCTGCTAGCAGAGGCCGCGAGGTCAGCAACGCTTGTAACTTATTTATGATGAAATAATGCTGGGTGGTTGAGGCTCACAGAGCCACATCCGTCCCACATCCATACATCCATGAAACACGGGCTTGTTTCTTACGGAACATAGTCACATGAAGTGGGTATGGCCAATCAGAGAAGGACACACCTCTGTCTCTGCCCGTCCACAGTAAGAAATCAAAATGGGGTCAGCGGCGTCTCCAAAATGCCCAGTCTTTGGGCTGCTAAGATGCTGCATTAGTGAGGATGCTCGGCTGAAACGTACCAATGTTGATGCGTCTTGAATCTAAAATGGAGTAATGTGTTGACTGTCCGGATATGTTCCTCGTTAAACAACGGCGAGTGAAGCTGAGTGGATCGTGTTGAAGTTGTAACTGATGAACATGGATATGAGTTACTTTTACACCAGGAGTTGCAATGCAGAGGGGAGAAGAGACGAAGGAAGAGATTGTCTGTACAACCACTGAACCGGAGGGCGACACGGCTCGACGTTAACACTTGTCCGCTTGTCTCTCTGTGTCCTCGCGTAATTCCTCTGTAACTTCCCGCGGCAACTCCGTGTCAGATGCTTGAATAAAACATGTGTCAGGGTAACCTCAACGTTACCTCGTTAGCTGGTAAAATAGCTTCAGGTATCAGCTGATAACAATCTGCGTCCCTGAGTTTCAGTATCAAATGTGGTGATTTAACTGTCACAGTAAATTATACAGAAAACATCCGAGAATCACGTTCAATAACTCGTCTGTTTACTGCATGAACAAACAATAACAAACACAAAGCACTGCGTGTATCTTTTTAAACCATTAGTTATGTTTCAGTCTGTTTTTTGTTTTTGTTCATAAATATAAATAAATAATTTATGTTGACATGTCAGTTTAACTTTGGAGTGCTGTCCTCGTGCTCTTCGTATACTTGCTATTGTAAGTATTCATTACCTGGGTTTTATTTTATTACCAGGAGTGGAATGTGTTTGTTTATTTTTGTACAGCCACTGAAATAACGTTAATGAATTGAATCATCTGCATATTTTGACACACTGATGAAAAAGGACTCAAACTATCATACGCTGACAAAACCTATTGTAAAATAGCAATTTTTATCTGGACAAGTGATTACTGTGCCCAGACAAGTGAAAGAAAATTTTACTTGTCTGATGGGACATGTGGCTCAAAAAGTTAGAGTAAAGCCCTGTACGTAAATATTAGTTGTTGCCAGCTGGTTACTGTGGGAGTTTGGGGGTTTTTTTGAATATTTTTTTAGGTTTATAAGTTATTTTTGCTGTCTTCCTGACATGGTTTTAATAGTTGAATTACAATAAATTGTCATAGTGGTATGGTATTGGTAAGGTAGGAAATAATGTTGTCGTTCTAAGTAAGTTATTTTGCCCGAAAAAAGGTTGGTGATTTAATTGTTAAAATATTTGCAAACCTAACGAAGCAAAGTCTTCCTGACGTAGGTGCAGCATGCAGTGTCAGTGGAAGTTATTAATCCTCACTAGCTTGGCTAACTTTTGAGTTGTAACTTTGTAATGACATTCCGAACTACTGAAGTTGTTAACTTTCTGTTGCTGCTAAGCCCTCAGCAGCCACAAATTTTTCAGTCGTAGTTTGACTTCTAAAACTATTCTACAAACACTCAACATTGCCTCAGTAGACGGTTGTCATATTTGACTTGCTTTCGGTGCACTGCAGAGTGTTCAATCAGAATTTGGTAGTGGCTTTAGTGTCTTGCGCTAGCATTAGCATTAGCTTAGTCACCCCTTTCATGGGCTTTCAGTTTTGCCAGTTTACACAACTAGAAAGAAGGTTGCGGTTTCAAAAGTTTGCAGTTTAATAGGCACAGGCACACCGTTGTCACGTAGAATTTTACTTCAAATTATAGAAGAAATACCAAAGCTTCCAAAAATGCCATTATATAACCTTACATAGTCTAGATTAGAAGAAGATTATTTTAAGCCTTAAAGTTTCTTAGTGACAATATAAAAGAAAAAAAAATCAAAAAGTAAGAGGATGTGCACAGTCATAATTTGCCAGCTAAGATGTTTTTAGAACATTCTTTGTGTGAATTGCCCTTTGTGTGCTAAATGCTATATCATATCTGTCTCAAAAGCTGTGTCCCAATTCAGGGTCTGCATCCTTGGAAGGACGCATTTGAAGGCCAGTTACGTCACAACACTGCGTGAAGGCCTGTCCCAAGTCATCCAGATTAGAAGGATCCTTCAAATGCGCCCTTCGAATGCGTCTTCCTTTCCAGCCGTTGGGAGGCGCTACAGAGGATGCACCGCTACTATCCTTCGCAGGCTCCCGTATCCCAAGATGCTTTGGGTGCTGCTCAGTCGAAAAAAGTGAACTGAAATGGCAACGGCAGCATCTAGTAGGGATTCAACATATAACTGTAAGTATTCAGATTTAACACTTAAAATATTCGTTTTTTACTCATTTGAACATCCAACGCCATATATGTTAAACCAAAACCCCAAATCCAGTTAAAATATGTGACTATTAATGCTGAGTAATGGTTAGCTTGATGCTATAAAAACTTCACTTTCAAATGTTTGAGGTTCAG
>JAQLOL010000009.1:23371504-23382603 GCA_029783665.1 Naso thynnoides
GTCATTTTAAAAGGACCTCTGTCTATTCTGTAGCAAAAAACTTGCCTTTTAAAACAAAAACGTAGTAATGGTAATGTTGATGAGCTACATGTGTGTGCGCAAAGCTGTTTGTGTGAAGCATGAATAAGCCACACTGTGGATTGGAACATGAGAGTGGAGCAGAGTCACTGCTCAGGACAGCCACACGTATAACAGACGGTCACACTTTGCTAAAATAAAATGAATGCACCTTTAATTCCAGAAATGAAATATTTTGTGCCTTTCTTTTTGGGAGGGGCGGCCACTCCTCCAAATGAAAGGTAGAGGAAACATCAGCAGACGACTCCTTCGACCCGCTGAGGTTAAAAGGACTGTTTGCTAAGAATTGTGGGATTTTGAGTTGAATGTATGGACTTAACGCATATAGGAAACCGTAGGAAAATTCAGCTACCAAGGAGTAAAGTGTGTGGCACATTGAAACAAAGGTTTTTCCTCTCACACACAGGCTGTCGCACCGGTGCTACCAACTTGAATTCATTCATCACACAGACAGATTATTTCATATCACATGCAACATATATGTCGCACTGTACAGCCCTGCATCTATATATATTGACACGCTGATGAATAATGACTCAAACTATTATACGTTGACAAAAACTATTGTAAAATAGTTTTTATTTGAACAAGTGATTACTGTGCCCGGACACGTGAAAGAAAACTTTACTTGTCCGAAGGGACAAGTGGCTCAAAAAGTTCATGTCAAGCCCTGAGTAAGTTGTGGAAATGCAAGTCCGTCAGTGTCGCTGCAACGTGCAGTGACATTTCTGAGGAGGTGCATTGCCAGGCAGTAGCGCAGGGCATGCACCCACACAGAGGCGCAGCTAGCATAAATCAGGCTTAAGACACAGAGCTCCTAACACGTCAGTCATCATAAGTTACTGTTTGTAACTTCACTTGTCATGTGAAAATTCTCCCTTTGTCTTCTAATCTGCATGCTAATCTTATTTCCATATCTCAGGTGTGACTTTTGTAGCAAACCCTACACCAACTACATGTCCCTGCGCAATCACATGCGAATCCACGGTCAGAAGCGCTACATGTGTGACCTCTGCGGAAAAGCCTTCCGTTTAGCCCGGTACCTCCGCAACCACCAGAGGATCCATGATGATGGGCCCAACCGCTTTGACTGTCCCTCCTGCTGCAAAAGCTACAGGACCATGCTGGAGCTGGCCCAGCACCGCTGCACCGCTGCTGCGTCCAACCAGGTGGGTGCATGTGAGATGATGCTGCGAACAGAGGGAACAAGGGTCGGTGTGTGTTGGACGAGTGAGGCTCATTTTTCTACAGAACATGTTAAGCGTTCAGATTGGATCATTTAAATGAAATGTGAGAGATACTGTGCTGCATAAATCCCTTCTGAATGTTACTTATCTAGCCAAGTTTCTGAAGCACAGTTTCAGGCCATGGTGCAGTGCTTTTGCTCACTGGACCGTGCCCTGATCAACTGTTCTTCTGTGGGGACTCCTCTTTCCCCTTACCAAGCCTTTATTTTCAAACAATTTAAGTATCACAACTTCAAAGCCAGTGGTGGGCCACTTACTGATTACTGTACAGACACACATCTGAGTACGGCTATTCTCTGATTCTGGTAAAACTGGACCTTTTTAATGGAGAAAAGGATTCAGTGATTTGCAGAGCTGCTGATAAACAAATATTATTACTTGTTGATTGAGTCGATGCTAACTTTTGCTAGCTGTGGTAGCTGGCTCTGTTTGGCCTGAGAGCTCAGAGTGAGGGGGAGTTTCAGTGGCACAGACGCCGACAGCAGGGAGAGGACGTTAGCTGCATGGCTTGCTTCACGCTGGCCAGCAGCAGTCACAGCTGAAAGTGTAAAGCTTGATTTATGTTTGACGCATCTGCGAGCTTGTGTAATTACTCAGTTTTCAACCTGCATTAACCGAGCTGCTGCTTTCGTTCAACATACTAGTTTAGCATTAGCTTTAGCTCAGCCTAATAGCCGCCAAGCAACAACTTGGTGGAACTTAAACAGCTTTTTGTTTCGGTGTTCACAGTGAGCAGATCGAGGCACGTTGTGACATTTATCTTCCTCTGAAGGCAGAGAGGTGCGTTTGTTCCACAGTTGGTGCGACCTTCACGGGCGGTCACTAAACACACCTGTAACTCAAATAAATGTTGGAGGCTCCGCCTGGTGGCGCAACCACGTTTAAAAGCAAATCTACAGAACATTTTCTGACAGTGACACTGCACATCCCTCATCTGCAGTATTGGCTAATAGATTCTTAATCTGTTACATTTTTAATGGCAAATAAACAATAATCAACAAATCATTTACCAGCCTTCTCTATACTTTATATTGCATCTGCGTTTCTGTACGTTGAGGCCCAATTTCCAACATGGCCAAGCTCTTCTATCAGATGAAACGTATTAATATAGGGCCCTATTAAATTTGTCATATTTTCCAAATTCTCTCTTTTCCATTTTAATTTTTTGGAATTCCTTTTTTTCTTTTTTTTACCTGTTATGCTAATTTTACAATTACAGGATGTGTGTTATTAATGCAAATTAATAAAAAGTCCACAATTTAATAAGAAATAATTGTAAATTTAACGATGCATGCGTCATTACACTCTTAAGTGCTTCAAACAGACAAAATAAAATAATGTGTATACTGTATTATAATGAGCTTTGCATTGCGTTAAGTAAAAACAAAATACATGACTGCAAACAAAACAGTCCATATCAGGTTTGTTGGCTTCTCTTTTTTATTTACATTAGAAATAAATTTTTAGAAATAAAATCAAATAATCTTAATTCCCTGTGTGCGAGAGCTGCTGTGACATCACGCAGTTTACCCTCAGGGATCAATAAAGTTGTCTGATGGTGATGCTTCGCTGTTATTGCACCGCCTGGGTCATCTTTATGTCATAATTTACATGCACAGAACTCACTGAGCAGGTTGTGGAGGGAATGCTATTAAGTTAACATTAGCTTACCAATGACGCACAGAAGTCGTTCAGATTCTGCCCGGTTCTGTATTTTGTGGTAAGTGACGAGTTTTGTATTTTTTTTTTTTTTTTTATAATTTTGCCGGCGTCTCAGGTGACCGCTTCAACATGCTTGCACTGTTTGATTGGGGGGTGAGGGGGTTGTGAAGTGACGTATGAGTAGTCTCAGGCAAATTTTCCTCTTTCTCCCAAAAATGGAATTTCAGTCAAATTCCAGTCAAACACGTGATATTCTGTGTTAAACAATAGATGCCGTTTTTATTGGCCAGTTCCACAATTCTGTAGGTATGGATGCACATTCACGAGCGCCCAAAGTCGAACTATCACAACTCTTTATTTTTGGTCAGTCATCTTCTAGTAGTTTTACCACAGTATGCAACTACTTTACCCGCTGGTACAAGGCAAGCCTCTGGAGTAAGAAGCATCGTAAACAAGCCGGTTACCGTGAAACCAGCCCTGAGAGCCAACAAGCAAACTACAAGCAGACAGACAAGAGACACACGACAGCCTGTTGAAAGCTGTCTATGAGAGTAAAGAAGACCTGCTTAAACACATGAACAAGAAGACAGCTGACACACAGACATCACTGACTAACATAACGCTATCTGAACAAATCCAAGAGGTGGAGACGTGTGGGAACCAACAAAGACATTTATAAATATTTCAGCCACATGGATGAAGTAGAAAAACTGCTAGCTCTCCTGAAAGAAAGAGTGGATGACCTGGAAAACCATGGCACAAGGTCCAGTGAGAGGTTTCTCAACATACTGGAGAAAACGGAAGGACGAGATGTGGCGGGGTTTCTGAAGCAGCTAATACCAAAGCTCCTCGGCTGCGTCAACTTTCCATCCTCTGTGGTGGTCGAGAGGGCTCAGTGTGTCTGGAAAGCATCAGACAGACCGCGACACATTATTGCCGAGTTCCTCAACTGCACCCACAAGGAAAAGGTCCCCCGGCTCACTCTGGAGAAAGGCAACTTTCTTCTAGACAACAAGAAGATCTCGGTCTATCCAGGCTATTCCCCCTTTTCACACAGTTTGCCATCATGATTCTAAAATGAGGCTCGATTGGGCAGGAGCAGCGAACACATTTCATAGCAGCGAGACAATGCCAGAGGCATCACTTTGTCCACTCGCGACAGATTTTAGAATTTACTCCTACAGTGGAAGTCTTACTCCTACAGTGGAAGTCTTACTCCAACAGGACTCCCTCCTCCTGTAAGAATTACACGGCAGTAAGGTTACAACCTTGCATCACTTTTTATTTTATTTTTTAAAAATCTTTCCATGCCTTCTTTTTTTAAAAAACTTTTTTGGAAACAGTACACAGTGGCACAGATTAATAATATAATATTATTATTATTATTATTATTAGTAGTAGTAGTAGTAGTAGTGGTGTTTCTCATATCACATTTTGCGTTTCTCATGTTTCATTCTGTTGTGAAGTGCTCACACCAGCTGACAGCAGCTGTGGAGTTCATCAGAGTAGTTCAGTGAGAACATACTCATAGTTTTTGTTCCGATATGTAAAAACAGGGATGTTTTGTGGGGTTCTTTCTTGTACTCATAGTTCTTTTTCTCTGTACACTTAAAGCTGGGGTAGGCAACATCTGGAAATCAAGCTAGCTGTAGCGTAAGACTCCCGTGGAAGCAACTCCACTGCACGCTCCCTGTTTTCGCTTTGTTTCGTTTGTTGTCTTTGTCTTTCTTTTAAGTCCAATTTGCACCAGAGATTCATGACAAGATGAAACAGTTGCAGCGGTGTAAACTGGTCCGTCTCAGCTCGGCTCAAGCTGGCTGTCGGCGTCGCCTGCAGACACTGTTGTCACCAGAGGCCAGTTTTAGAGCATAAGGCACATCACTCGTTTCAACAGCCAATCAGCTCGTAGCGACGTCACCTGTCTCTAAGAGCTGCAGAGCTCTGAAATTACCGTGATTGACCGAAAGTGCGGTCACGGTCTGAGTACAGAGCCAAGGAGAGAAGGGCAGATGTCTCGTGTTCTTTCAGACTGACTGAAATACAACATGCTGAGGGATTTGTGTGCAGTGACATTACAGAGAAACTTTCTACCTCAGCTTTAGGACAAGAAGTCCAGCAACGACACACTGTTCCATTCCTTTAACCACATTTCTTAAAATTTTCTTACCTGATGCATGAGTTAAATGTATTTCATGAAATGTTTCAGGCATCATTTAAGAGAAAGAAAATATTATCCTACCTCAAGAGGCCAATGTGGATGTGGCTTTCAGTCCGGAAACACATCGAACCGACTCAGAACGTTTGAAACAAACAATGTGCTGGAAGCAGTAACCGAGGTTTTGAGCCAACTTCAGGAGTTCACAGATGTCTGTCTGCTGAACACTGTGTTAGAGTCTCATACCTCAAGCCCGTTCTCCATCTCGTCAATGATTCTATTCTTGCTGAGGGAGAAATAATACCCAACTGACCAAGAATGTACCCATTCTTACTAACTTGAATGAGAAGTACTCAGGTCCTGGAACGAATGACCTGAAAGGTGGATAACATCAAAGCTGGAGCAGTGGAAGAGATCAAGTTCATCCGCTCTTCTTCTTCTTCTTCTTAAGTGAAAAGAAAGAAGACTTGGCTCAGCTTTTTCAAAATGCTGGGCAGCTGCAGCAGCACCGCTGAGAGCGGAGCAACTCTCGGATGAGGAGACCGTTGAAGTAGAGTGAGAAACTCCCTGCAGATCGTGGAGGAGGTGACAGTGGCACTCACTCTTAGGAGTGGTGGTGTAGTTAAGCTAGCCAGGAAGTATCGGTGTATTCCTGCTACCGGTGCCTCATCTGGGAGAGCCTTCAGCACCAGTGGGAATGCTGTCACCTGCCGCAGGTCTGCACTGGCACCAGCTGCTGTGGACAGGCTGCTTTTCCTGGCACAACATTTGTAATGTCTTCACAAGCCTTTTCTTTTTTCTTTTTTCTTTTTTCTTCTCCCCAAAGCCTGTGTTTGTAAGGCAGATTTATGCCAGTAATGTTTCCTGCATGTGCATAAAGATATTGGCATCAGTGGATAATTACTGTGAGTTTTATGTTAATTGTTTGTTCTTGTAGAGCAATCTGATCCTTTTGAATACTTAGCTTGGAAATAATATAAATGCACATTGTCAATGTTTTATTTGTTAATTACAGAACCAAGGGAATTGTTACTGAGCAACAGCCATTTTGATACCTGAATACCTTGGCATGAAGGATAACACTGTGAAGAAATGTTAAGCTTGTTTCTCACTTGTGCAACAGAATGTTATTGACATATTTTTGTATAATTAAGCACTTAGTATTTTAGGTCACTTTATAGTGTTTGTACATCCGTCTTAAAATGTTTTTTTTTTTTTAAACGGAAGCAGTTTTAAAGTTGTTGGCATGTCTCTTTACGTTTAAATTCTGTTTTGACTACGTTGCAGCCTGCACAACACAAATTGTTCACGTTCTGCAGCTGTTTCATGCACGCTGTTTTACTTCATATACTGCATCACTTTGTGGAATTAAACTAAGAAGAATCAAATTTTTTCTTCCTGCCAGAGATTAAAATAAAACAAACAGTGATGCTAATTTTTTGTCATACTGCTCGGCACTGCAGTTAACTTGATTTGTGTTAACCGCCATCTTTTCTGATATCTGTGTGAAGTAACACACCTGGGACAGGCTCCGCCCACCTTAAACAAACTTCAGCTGAGATTGAAATCTGTTGGCGTCACCAATAGGAACACCTTTTTAATCAAAGTGACATTTCATCGTGGAAATGATTTTAAAAATCTGAGCCATAGACAGACCTATGTACAAGAAACACGTGTGTGTGTGTGTGTGTGTATGTGTGTGTATGTATGTATGTGTTCAGATATGCATGTGGTGCATCTTGGTATGTTGTGTATTGTTTGGTTTGATGTGAAGTGTGTGCACGATACATATTTTCTTGACCTGCTGTCCTTTCTCCGTCTGAACCGGGTGTGTGGTCAGGCACTCCACACTTTGATGAGTCTCACTCGACAGAAATAAAACAGTATCATGAAGCCGCGGTAAATTTTGGCTTCACAGACAGCACATGCTTTTTTTATACTTCCTAGTATATTTCTGTTGTTTCATGAAGCTTTGTATGCACAGACAGTTGTTTAAACCACAAATATCCCACTGTGTATGTGCTGTTGTTTTTTTTAACCAGCATATCTACATGGATTAATCCACTACCATTGTGTCCCTCACATTGACTCAGTATATACACAAACAGTTGATTTCTGCCCTTGGTGCTGACAGGATCCATATTCTGCTTCGGTGTGTGTTTGCTGTCAGTTTGACCAGCCGCTGTCCTCTCGGCTCCTGAGCTACTTGTGCTGCTGACAGCTCCTCCTGTGGATGTAGACACTGTCATGTGATTTTGATTGATAACTATGGTGGCCTCAATCTCTTTTTGAATAAAAAATGAATAGATACTTCACTGTGATTGCACTAATAAAATAACACAACAAAATTTAGTTCAGTAGCATTCCATGTAGCAGCATTCTCTTGATTTCGGTCTCAATACAAAATCAAATTGTGCGAGAAAACATGATGGTGGTGCATCATGACTAAATTCCCCAAGTGGACAACAAGAAAGCAAAGTGACAAGCGACACCTTTTTTGGTCAAAAGTCATTTCTGTGAAATTGACACTCATCAAAGTTTTCAAGCACCCCAACAAAAATCAGCTGTGCTTGAGAAAAGCAAGCCAACCCTCTGTCAGTGACGCATGCTGTGTGGTCAGGGTTAAACCAGGGTTAGGCAGAGTTTAGGGAGAGGATCAGGGTTTGTTGTTAAGGAATGAATACAATTCAGTGAATTTTCCTCACAAGTATAGTAATCAAAATTTGTGTGTGTGTCTGTGTGTGCATGGTGTTGGTTCATAAGAACCGCTTCAACTGCCCATCCTGCTTTAAGAGCTACCGAAGCATGCTGGACCTGGCCCAGCACCGCTGCAGCGCCGCGGCCAAAAACCAGGTTGGTGTGAGTGTGAGTGCGTGCGTGCGTGTGTGTGAGGCAGTGTCAGCGAATTAAACTGTAGTCGTGAGTAACGGCCAACGTGCACCGCAGCACTCCTGCACACAAAGTACAACTGTTGAGCTCATTTCAGGCTTATCGGAGCAAAGAGAGGTTCTGTTTCCCTGCAGTTGTGATCTTTGAGCACCAGAAATCAGGCTGGAACACCAACTGACCCCTGACCCCTCACAGCTACATGAGCAGTCTGAGGTTGTGGAGACCGGCCCTGAGCAACAGCCCTTTGTGTGCTGTTATTTTAGCATATATTGTGCTTACTTTGTGCAACAATTTAAGCTAACAAAAACAAAGTAATTACTACCTCAAACACAAAGGCTCAAATGATGGGAGAAGTGAGGGGCTGTTGAGAGGGGGGGTGCAAAAGCTAATTTTTGCCCCAGGGTCTCCTGGTGGGTCACTGACTGTGATTCCTGACCAGTAGACAACTTAAAAAACTCCACTGGTCATGACCGGATTTAGAGCATGTACAGTTTATTCAGTGAATAAAAGTGATGCGTCCTTCTAATGTGCACCTGAATTGTCAATTCTGTAATAAAATAGTAGTGAGACACTCTTTAAAAATGTGGCAGTAATTATTTTTCCAGTCCACACTGGCTGCTAACAGATGCTGTCCCATCACAGTTAGAATTTAAATGACCAATGAAAAAGCTAAGGTCAGATTAGGTGTATTTTTAGAACCAGTTTACCAGTTTCTCTACAGATTGTAAACTGGATTTGTTTCAAACCTGTCTCAATTCATTTTACCTGTCGCATTGCCCAGACAGGGAGTCTGTTCTCTAAAGTGTAAAATATTGGATACAAATGATGGTCGGAGGTGTGAAAGTAAGACTTAGGTTGTAAAAAGAAAAACCAGAATTCAAAATTTCAGGCAGATTAAATTGTCATGGTCTACTGGGACATGGTTTGGTTTAACATTGGTCAGCAAAATACTAAGGTCAGAGCTAGAGGACAAGTTGACAAGGCAAGCATCTTCTGTTGTCGTGGTTACAGAAGATAAGACAGATTCATGTGGATTTTAGAGTCGACAGTGTGATAGTTGTTATCTCAAGGTTTGGTAATAATAGTTAATGTTTGAGTGTCTCTGTTTGCGTGTGTATGTGTGTACAACTCGACCACTCCATCTCCTCATATGAACAGAGACAGGGTTGCAAAGGGTAATGAGTCGTTGAGACAGAATTGAAAAAACTTGAAATTTAGGCCTTTTCACTGCAAGGTACAAAAGCTTAAAGAATTTGATTAATTGTGGAAAACATAACAGGTCATCACATTTATCTGTCAACTGTCATTTCATCTGAATCTCATCTCGGCAGGCATGCATGTAGAACAAACAGAAATTATTTGCACAATCTGCCTTCCTCATGTCTTTGTCTGTCCACCCTCTGCTCTCCTCTCTCCTCCCATCCAGTCGAGCGGTCGTCGTTCCAATTTCTCCAGTACTCCTCGCCGTCAGCAGCAGCAGCAGCAACAGCAGCAGCAACAACAAAACAGTACTAACTCCATGATGCAGCCACAGCATGGAGGACACAGCCAGCAGGAGCCTCTGCCCTCCCACTGCGTCTCACCCATGTCCCAGGGAGGGCAGAGCGCTGTGGTGAGCAGCCAGCCCGTGCCTGACCCCCACCAGGTAGGGCGTAGAGCACACACTGGGGGCTCATTTGATCTCAATAACAGTTTAGTTTACCCGAGTGTGTTGAGCTTCTGTCTGTTTCAGCAGGGCCGTCCCAGCTCGGTGTCCTCTCAGAGCAGCCAGCAGAGCATGAGGAGCTCATCCTCCAACAAACACGTCTCCGCCAGCGCCACCCCATCCTCATCCTACTCCCTGCTCCAGCCCCTGGTGTCTGAGGTAAAGGAGATGAGCTCGGGATACACTAGGCTGAGCGCCAACCCCATGGTAGGAGAGAGAACTGGTCACACGCCCCCTGTCTGCTGACTAGCTGCCTTCTTCCTGTCTGGCTACTAACAACCGAGGAAAACACTAATACTGTAATGCTTCATGTGTCCACTGGGGGCATCTGCTCACAGCTCATGTCTTTTCCACTTTTAGCTGCGTAAAAAAAACCTACAACCCTTTTTGATTAAGATTAAGGCCAGGTTACACCAACAAGGATTAATTTAATCTGAGATTAGCTCTCATCAAAGTTTGGTAAAAACTAGGGTTAAAATGAGTTCATCCAGATTTAAAATTTAGCAGCGCGCTGTTGCACCATTTAATATTAATCTTGATTTATTAAAGCTTAGTTTGTTTAGTTAAACTAAATTTAAACTGAGTTTAAAACTTGTTCGCTGAATTAATGGAACGATATGACTGAATCATAGATGATTTTTTAAAAAAAGGACAACAGCACAGTGAAAAGAGAACTAGCACATTTGACGTTTGGTTCAATCCATCTGTTCAGCTCCGAAATGTTTTTGTATGGTGAACCAGTATTTTGACAAAAAATGATCATCAGGGTAACTCAGATGGATTGAGCATGTCTCAGTTTTCTTCAAGAAACGTCATTATTTTAGTCAGTCATCTCAGAAATGCTGCCATTGTAAAAGTTCAACCTGCTTAACTGTAGATTAAGAGTGAACTCGAGATCACAGTTTAAATTGGAGATTAAAATTTTGGTGCAGCAGAATTAAATTTAATCTTGGTTTAGAGTAAAAACTAAACTGAGGTTTAAAGAGAGGTTTAAATTTGATCTTCTTAAATTTAACCCAGTTTTAAAGTTTGGCGCAACAGAATTTAAACTAAAACGGTGAATAGATCCGATTTAAAAGTTAAAGCATGTTGGTGAGTATCGGTGCTGAAACACCACTGGAGAAGGTTTGAACACCTGCAGCAGGTCTCAGTGTTGCTGTGTGATACGCCCAGTGGACACAGTCTTAACTCTACTATATCTTTTAGGTTTGAATGTGCTGCTGATGGAAATAGGTTCCTGTTCCATATTGTGAGAGGACAGTTGAAATCCCCTGTCAAACAATCGAGGATGAGCTGTCCACACATGATTTTTCTTGGGCAGTATGTAGTACTGACGAGGCCGTTTCCAAAGAAGTTCAGACGC
>JAQLOL010000009.1:23388458-23403784 GCA_029783665.1 Naso thynnoides
CTCCCTACTCCCACACCCACCCAACACACACACACACACACACACACACACACCCTGCTTCCCCGCCCGGTCTTTCTGATTGTTTCTTCTCTCTGGTGCAAACCATCTGTCCTCTCTTTCTCCTCACTCCCCCTCTGTATATCCTGAACTTGTTTTTTTCTCCCTCATTCTGACTGTCTTTCACTATTTTGCTCACTAAAAATAAATTTTGCATACGCACACGCGCACACACACACACACACACACACATCTGGGTCTGTGCATGCCACAGCAGCACATTCATGAGAAATGATGAGCAGCAAGAGGGAGGAAGGAACAACCAAGAAATTAAGTGAGAAAGGGGGAGAGGAGGAGGAGGAGAAGGAGGAGGAGGAGGAAGGGTTGTTGGAAGTTTGGGGCCCAAGGGTCGGACTGCATGGTGGATGGGGCCCCTTTTCGTGTGTATGTGTGTGTGTGTGTGTGTGTGTGTGTGAAATGTTTAGATGTTGAGAGAATATGTACGTGAGAGGCAGAGGCACACTGCAGCCATGTTTCAGTTTCCATCCATGTCACCCAGTAGGACGCACTGAAAGGTGTGTGTGTGTGTGTTTGTGTGTGTGTGTTTTGTGTGTAATTAAGAGTTTTTAAGTAGTCAGGTGTCTAATTTTAGTCAACTCTGGATTTGAAAAAACAAACAAAAAAAATCACCAAAACGTGTTGTACTTTTCTTCCAGACTTGAGTTCATGACAGGGGCGTTTATGCAATTTAGATAAATTCTCTTTTACTTTTGTTTTCTGTTTTTTTGGCCCAAGATCAAAAATTAGAGGCATAATTTTCCAGATAGTGAGTTTGCGGAGCTTTTGAAACCTTCCAGTTTAAACACATTGGATCCTGGAAATAAAGGAAGAAAAACATGTCTGTTAAAATAGAAATGAAGCGATGGAGTAAATTTATTTCACATCCAAACCATTCAACAGTTGTGAACGGTTTGTTTACACGCACCGGTCCATGTCACTTTCTAAAAGACTTAACGTTACATTATCTGTGTTAATATTATTATTCCTGGATATGTGGAAGTCTTTTCCAGATCTTTTCCTTCAAGTCATTATATGCATCTGTTATGTGTAAAGTGTTAATTCTTATGTTAGTCACTTGAAACATCACAAACTTGAACAAAATCATTTGATCTGACATTCTCTATTACCGTATTGTCTTTTGTGTGTGTGTGTGTGTGTATGTGTATAAGAGTGGATCATTTTCGAGTCTATAATAAAGATTATAATAATAATAATAATTCTCCAAAATACATTGATCCAGTTCTGATTCTGAAATCAAGAGGACCTTCTTCTTTTAAAGTTGACTGCCACTTTGCATACGATGACATCAGGAAATGAGCTTTGGTGGCCGTCCTGTTCCTGTCTGGGAAACTGGTCAAGGATTCCTGTTTTTAGTTTTCTAAAAAAATCATTTAAAAAATCAACAGTTTAAGGTTGTGAACAAATGAGGAAACCCTGTAAAATAAGGACAATTGGTTTATCAAAGGAAGGAAGCCGGTCTGATACTCGACAAACTCAGACATTTCACGCATCTTATTCTCAGTGAAAAACAATTCCTTCCTGTTGTGATCCAGCTTTAAGGACTCATCTTACGCACGTTGACGGCGTATTTCACAAGAGAAGAAGAAGAGCATGGGGCTGAAATGTCACATAACTAACTGCACACACAGGGAGCTTCAGTGGGCACATTTATCTGTCGTCCAACCTCACCTTACAGGGTTTCTGGATGTGCGTGACTACTTTGTTTTGTCGGGATTTAACTTGAGATGTTGCTGTTAAAGAGTGGCTAAGCCACGCCCCTTCCTGTGGACCCCATGGGACCTTATTTCAGAAAAATGTTGTACAGTAGTCAATGGACAGAAACAAATTAATTTTCAATCACGCTTAAATTGTGCCCTCATTCTCAAATATAATGCTTGTCATTTTGAAAGATAATTTAAAAATCAATAAAGTCGCAGTTTGTTGTGAAGACAGTTGATAATCACTCAGTGTTTGTGAGACCGCTCAGTGAACTGTGTCTCTTGTCTCACACAATATATGTCACCAGCGCAAACATGGCTGTAACTGTAGTACGATTTCTTTGATTCCTTCACAATGAGGGAAAATGGACTAAGAGGTAAAAATCATTCCAAGCCCGGGCGTGTTGAGAGCTGCAGCTCGGCAAACTGAGTTAGTCGCTTCTGTATGAGACTGTTGCTAAGACGTCACTTATACCACCATTGGATGTGTCATCTGTCTAAATACCAATTTTTTAAAGTCTTGGTTCTGTTTCTAATATACAGGTAACAAATGTTTTTACTTTTGGCGTTTAAAACTGTTTGTTTCATGGTTTTAGATGTGTAAGTGAAGTAGGTTCTGTTTGAAATGTAGATGTTCAGTGACTTATTTTAAAATCAAATTAAATACATTTCAGAACAAACTGACGCAAACATTAAAACTGTAACAAAAGCCAACTTCACTTTTTTTTTTTTTTTTTTTGCTTTGAGTGCATTCAGCAAATGTAAATACCTTGTGTGTAAATACAAAGTACATTTAGATTTTTTATTTTGGAAAGACATTTATTTCACCTTCATTCACTGTACATTATTACAGTATTAATGCAAATTATTATTGTGCCAATTTATGGCACAGAAAAAAAATACAATGTGTTTGATATCCATTTAACAGTCTAGCTCTTCAAAAGGTTGGAGCTATTTTATTTAAACTTGTAATTTACGGTCTTGAACATTTTACTCAAAATGAAACCAAGCTCTCTGTTGATGATGGATATTGATAACAGACATTTTCTGTCAACTTCTCCTCTGGTTTTAGAGAACAGCAGCCCTCTCGTAAAGCTGTCACACAAAAGAACAGAGCTTTTTCTTTTTCTTTCTTTGTAATGACATATAAAAAAAACAAGTGGATTTAGGAGAATTAAAATGCACTTTTGTCTCTTTCTCAGTTTTCCGTCTTGTCTTTGTTGATTTCAATTGTTTCTGTCTTTTTTATGATCTTTCACCCTTTCACCATTTACTTCTCTCTCCTGCAGACCACAGTGTGTGTGTGTGTGTGTGTGTGTGTGTGTGTGTGTGTGTGTTGTGGGGGTGGGGAGCGTTACACCTTGGAACTAAATTCTTGACATTTTTCAGCAGTAATGAGAAAGAAACTGATGATTAATGAGCCTGCAGAGAATCTATGCTTCTGATTGGCTCACCATGATGGGCTCTGATTGGCTGGGATGGATTCTTTCGTTGCTCTGTCACAAACAGAACTTCCTGTCCAGTCCTCTGCCTGCTTCCTGTATTTTTCCAGCGGTTTGTCTGTCTCACCTGGACTGGCTTTATTTATTTGATCTCTCATGGTCTCAGATTCTTACAGTTTTCAAATTTATTACATCCTCCTTTTACTGATTTTTTAAAAAGACATTTTTACTCTAACATTTTCTCAAAGGTAAGGTGACCCTTTAAATTGAGGTTTTCTTATTTTCTTTAAATTTTGCAATAAAAATGATTTTTTTTTCCTGCTGGAAAAATCACTTCAGTTAAAAACAAATTAAAGCACAAACAGGAAACCTGCTTATCTTACATTAACCTGCTGACCAGGCACAAATTTTCAGTGTCTGTTTTTTGAAGTTTAAAGACAAGCTGAAAGGTTTGACTACATTGACTTGGTTTCCACAATGCTCTTGGACTTTGTATTTTTTTAATAACTTCTTATTTTAAAAGAATTGTTACCATAACAGTTGTTTCATAACAGGGTCAACAATGAATCCCTGAGCTCTTTAACCTAAAAAAATAACAAATAAACAGAACACAACAGAGCAAAACATAGTGACTATGCATAAAACAAAATATAACTAAACATGCAAATCTTGCTCTACATTACCTATTTACACCTAATGGCACTTGTTTAAGTCCCTATGGGGAACATTTAACTTGTTATGAAGCGTCTAAATTTAAAACTGGCGCCTCACATCTTACCTACATCAGCCAAGGACAGCGAGCAGATCGGAGATTACTGTCCTGTCTGTTACAAAGCCTTCGCCCGGTCCGCTCAGTCAGCAGAAACGCTACAAAACACAGACCGGAAAAGACAATTTATTGTTTACGAGCATGATCAATCTGCTGTTGTCTGTTTTTGTACTATATATGGTTAGAAGCAGGAGGAGATTTTTCTTTAGATCATTTCAATATTTTGTGTTAATGGTGGAACTGGTTTTGTGTCAATAAGTGGCGTGTTTCTTCTAAAACAAATGCTTAAACCAGACACGATCTTTATGATGGGAAGCAGCTTTTGTCTGCACACGTCGCTACAGCCAACACAAAATGAAAGTTTTTCGGAGAGGTTGTCAGGCCGTAAAAGAGTTAGAAATGTGGACTGCATTTCTGTATTTTTTTATACAATTCTTGCTTAATCTCAGAGATAATCCTTCACTTACACGGCTAAAACCATGAAACAAACAGTTTTGGATGCCAAAAGTAAACGTTTGTTACCTGTATATTAGAAGTGTTTACTAGGGTTTTGTGATTTTATCACTTTTGGTACACACACACACACACACACACACACACACACACAAAAAAAACAAAAAACAAAACAGGGCCAAAATCCAAAAAAGGGAAAAAACTTGACATTGAGTCCGGAGTACAAGTCAAGCTGGATCACTGACAGAACTTACAATGAATGCACGTGATGCAGTTTTCTAGTGTTTGAGCTCCGTGTCTTTCAAACTCCACACCAGAGTTTGTAACAGGCTCAGCACAGAACACGTATGTTGAAACGTTAGGGGGGGGCGTGTCCTCACACATGTCTAAATCATATTCTACACAAGCACAAAGAGAATGCTTTAGTCACACAGACACATTATGAACATTCTGACAGTCTGAAACAGAAACAGACATAAAAAATCAATGACTGCAGAGCTCATGTATGAAATGAAGACTTTTGTTTCTTTTTGTTTCCTGTATGATTTTTGTGGATCACATGTTGTGTCAATCTACAGCAGCTCCAACGGATTCTGAATGTTCAAATGCACAACAGAGAAATCTCACAGACACGCTTTTTGAAAGCAAAGGATTATATTTAACAGAATCTGAACCAAATAATTTCCTTTCATAGTATTATTTTATAATCCACCTCTGCCTCTAGTGTTGTCTTCATTCACTCATTTCCACTGTTTGCTTGTTGCTTTATGTCCTGAAATAACCACTGAGCTGTAACAATCAATCTGCTAAATGATCATCGCAGCCTAAACAATGATGGAACAATATATAATTGAAATATCTATTCAAAAAAACCCAAGAAAAACAGCAAATTTAATTTTTTAAAATAAAAAACCAACAACCACATGGACGAAACAACCTGAGACAGTCGTGGTGGTTAAATCTCTGTTTCCTGTTGAACATTTGTTGAAGTCTTCTTTAGTACGACACCAGGTCTGTGTGTCTCCAGTGTGTGTTGGCAGGACAAGAACATGCTAGTCTGATAAATCACACGCGGTTGCTGCTGCCAGCTTGTGTTCTCATTTAACAAACGACTGGACAGAATGAAGCTCTGTGATGTGGTTTTAGTCCAAGATGGATGCTCAGTGTGGCGTGCTCCAGTACGGAGGCCTGTGTGTTTAAATGTCTGTCTGTCTGTCTGCCCGTCTGTCTGTGCTTCATCTCCAGCATGTTTCAACTGGTCAGAGACGGTTATTCGGGTTACAAGAAGGGAGACAAGAACCAAATCTTACAGATGATTTGGTTAGCTATTACCTAAGGTTATACCTGATAACATTCGTGCTGTAGTAAAGGACAGTGCACAGCGTGTTTGCATCCACTCTTCAACAGGTTCGGTATCTTGAATCAAAGAGCCATTTATAGAAAACATCCAACAGCCAAAGGGGACGCGGATCAGTTCTGCACCTGCAGCTGCAGGCTGCAGCACAGATGCACGACAGCGAGTCGTGTTTGGTGCATAAAAAAGAAGTAAACCAGGGAAAGTTGAATGAACCCAAAGTGATTTTTTTTTTGTGCTCAGCAGAATTTAAATTGCAGTGTGTGTGGTTGTATACAGTTGAGTTTTCAGCTCATCACTGAAATTACCTCTGAACAAATTTCTGCTCCTTCTGAATTTGGTTTTTAAACAACAACAACATTGTGTTGGCAAGTGTAATTAAACAGACAGATTAGTTAGGACTCTTGTGTCCACTTCAGACTTGTATTACCTCCACACAAATCAGCAGTATGCAGCATGTTACATTCAGACTAATTGCTTTGGTTTTTTGCTGCGTGTTGAAGGGAACTAGCCCACTATTTTATATTTGACAGAATTAACTAATATAGATACAAGTGTTCTCCAGTTTTAATGCACTGGACCTTTATATTATGGGAGGACCTATAACAGAAAAAAAGTTAAAAACAAAGCAGCAAAGTTTACAAGTTGACACAACTTCATGTTTAGGATGAAAACCTCTGAATGGCAGAAGGGCTTTTTGTTTGGCAGTTACGGCTGCCAAGTCAAAAATTGGGTCAAATCACGAGTGACCATCGGTCGATCAAGAAGATAATTGCAGATTTTTTCAAATATCTTTATCCAGTGGATTTTAAATGCTGTCGTCCTCACATAAAGTATCCTACAAAGTCTGGATAAAGAGCAGTGCAAAGGTGGGGACTGTCTTCTTGACGCCAGAGAACAACTAAACAATGTCAGGACGACACAAAAAAAAGAAAAAGACGTGTCCAATATTTGAAAGTACGCTGTGCATTCTGTTAGTCAGGTAGCTCAAGCGTGCTCAGGCCTGGTCAGACTGGAGCGATGTGAGTGCAGGCCAGCGGGGGAGGGTTTGAGGGGGGCATGGGACGGGGCAACTGGGCCAAGTGTGAGTGCGTCCTAGGTCCCACCCCTTTTGGTGGACCACCATGAGACTCTTTTTTTTTTTTTTTAATGTGAAAAATAATAATAAATATTTATACATATAATTTAGCCAATCAAAAATGTTGCAGTGTATCATTAAACTGAAGTATAAGACTTTGAAAATTTGTATTTAAAAAAGTTGCATAAGAGACGTCATAACACATTCTCTGACGGACAAACAAACTGTCCTTTTAGCAGAGCCACAGCTCTGAACAAGAGATTTTCACCTCTTTTTAATACTTTTGTGTTTTAGAAGAACCAACTGAAATATGCTTAGGTGACATATATAGTCTGAGACGAGAGACGTGTCACATAAAACTGGTGGTACTTTGCTGTATTTACAACAAACTGCGACTTAACTGATTTACAAAAGTATCTATTAAATTGACAAATACATGTTTAAAAGACGGCACAAATCAAAGGAAGTCAAGATGTTTCTGTCTTGAAATGAGGTTCTGTGGGGTCCACATGAAGAGCTGGATGCTCCATTTTGTCGTCCCCTCCTTGTTTTCCAAGCAATGCGTGGTTGATGCTGAGCAAACAGCCTGAAAATCCATGATGACAAGTTGTTGCTGCCACCAGCTAAAGCACAGTGTCGTATTGAAACCATGTGGCTCTGCTCTTAGACGTCACTGACCTGAGACAAGAGCTTCGTCAGATAAAAACACACCTTGAAGCAGGTGTTCTGAGTAATGGAGGCGCAAATACCTCCACATGCCGTCAGTGTGTGGTGTTTGCGTGAGCTCCTGGTGAGCAGCTCGGCATTCTGTAGGTGTGTGAAAGTGTGAGCGCTGACGTGTTGTAAAGCGTTCTGCAGGAGTTGAAAGTCTACAGAAGAGTTACAGTAATGCTGCAGTCCACGTACCATTTAGTTCTGTGCTGAGCTGACATGCATGTGGGGGAAAAAAAATGTGTGGAAAAAGCTGCTTTTGTGACTGATGACCTTTGAACTGAGAGCTCACACAGAGTCAAAACTGCATAGATTTTTTTTGACAGAAACATTATTTAGATGCTAGTTGTCACCTGTTCCAGATTGTGTTCGGATATATCAAAAGATTGAACACTTCATTGTAAATACTGCACAGCTTTTTTTATTTTGCCAAGAATTTGTTCAAACTTTCCTAAAATAATTTAACATGTAGTTGATATTGTCAGAATAATGTGTGATTTCTGATTTTTTTTTTTTTTTTTTGATTGTTCTATCATGCAGTGAAATTGTTGAGAATATTTCAAGTTTAAGTTGGAGTGGTCAAGCTCAGAAACAATGGACTGCTCTTCCTCTGCAGAGTGAATTGTGATAATTGCTGACACCTGCGGAGTGTGACTGACAGAGAGGGCAGACAGGAGAGCGGCATGGCTCAGAAGCCATTGTTTGAGCCAGATCTGAATTACAAGACAAGTTCAAATCCATCCGGAATCTCACCAGTATTTTCACTGTTGGCAGCATTTTAAATAGACAAACAGCTGTAGCACACCTCACTCAGAATGTTTACATGCACGGTTGAGTCGAGCTATGGTTAAAACTTGATTAGGCCATTTAATTGGACCACCATCCTTGTCCCAGTATACAAGCAGTGAGGGAAAAATCGATTTATTGTCAGAGTCCTCTATGGTAGGCGGGGATATGCCCTGTTCAGCTGGTTGCTGTTTGACCTTCTTCCCGTTGGCCAGACAAGCTACAAACAAGTTAGCAAGCAGCTAGTGGAACCCATGGCAAATGGTAAAAGCATAGACAACTTAACCGTGCGGTACACTTCATATCCACACTTTACTTTTGGTACAAATTCGATGCACATTCCCCTCGTGTTTATGGGATTTTTGTTTTCTCCCTGTCTTTCTTCAACAAATTTACGCTGTTCAAGACGCCGATGGGACTGTCGACCCTGAGCAGATTGCTTAGGCCAGTCCAACTCCGGTCGAAGTGTACACATGCAGGAGTAATTCGACTCCCAGTCCCATTATCTGGGTGTGTTAGCTCGACTTTGAGAAACTCGATTTTTATTATGATGTGAGTCGGACTAACATGTTTAGATGCATTTTAAAAGTCTGGTTTCAGTCGGACTAACACAATAAATGGATTTTCTCTAATGTCATGTAAATGTACTGACTGCTGGAAGTTGTAATGAGATGTGGGGAAAGGCCACTTTACCTTAGTGGCACAGAGAGTAGGTCGGAGTATGAAGTTCACTGGTTTAATTCCCAGTGTGTGCAGTTTGCATTTATTAACCATGTGGAAATTTAGAAATGTGGTATGATTCTGAAGATCATTACAAGTAATAAACTGCCATTTCTGAATAATCTGTCATTTCTGCTCGGACCTCGATCATTGTGGCTGTTTTATTTTGATATTTTTTACTTTCCACTTTGCTGCCGTGACTCTGTAAATTTCCCCATCACAGGACTTGAAGTATTTCCAGATTCATCCTTCATTACTTAATAACATCTTAGCTGAACACTAAACCACCGTGTTGCTCAGCAGTAGTGAAGCATTAAGCAGCGGCGGTTGTTCTCTCACAGAGTCACTTTAAGGGTTGTTTTACTCAAACTTTGACTAAATGAGGCATCACAGCGATGTAGGAGGTTTGCACATTGGTGCAGGAATGAAAGCTGCTGATGTTGCTTCGGAAATTTTAACAAAATTTTTGCTTAAAACAACCACCAACACTGTTTGATGCCTCAGTTTCTTCTGAAGCATGCAGAGGCCTTTGGCTTCAGAGTGACTGCAGTAGGTTTGTATGTCACGATGTAAACGAGTGCGCTCAGTAATGATTCACTTTCCCTCCACAACACGCTGTCAAATACAGTGAACGCCACCGTACTGTTAGCTTATTGTTTACCTTCAGTTGCCTTCAGTCTCTCTCCTTCTTTCCTACACTGGCAGTGTTAAAATGGAGGCTTCGCCTGCTGGCCACATATCTGATGCACACGCGTGTGCTCCTCACCACACGCATACATTCACACACATGCACACACTCACGCAAACACATGCAGACATACATGAGCTGCAGAGGGAGGAAGATGGAACGAGAGTGAGCGAGCGAGCGAGAAGTCCCCTCCCCCAGCTCAGTAACATGTTACACTTCCTCCGTCCTCCCCTCCCCCCTCTCTGAAGTGGGTGTGTGTAAGCCGGGGGTGTGCCATATCACATTCACTGCACTTGTTCACGTGGTCTGGAGGTATGCATGTGTGTGTGTGTGTGTGTGTGTGTGTGTGTGTGTGTTTCAGTGACACTTTGATGGGCTCACATGATGAGATGAAACTGAAAGGAGTTTTTCCAATTGTTGGATTCATTCTGTTGGAGAAACTCCACCTTCTCTGAGGAGATGATGGACAGTTATCACAAATGTATTTTTCGGCCACTGAGGAAATCAAGTCTCTAACAGATGAATTTCATTTCCCATGAAATTTTTTAGTATGTGCTAAATAGCTCTACACTCAGACAGGCATCACTGAAATTCCAATATTTGTTAATGAAGAAATGGCTCCATGAAACAGGTCTGTTGCACAAGTTAATCATTTTGTGTTTCTCATAATAATCTAATTTAGCTCATTTTAATGTTGATTTTAAAACCATCAGCGGTGATGTGACTGTCTGAAGCCTCTGATGTCACAGCGACTGTTTGTATAAAATCCTCATCATCGGCATATTGAAATAAGTCTGTCCCAGTTTGAATCAACAGGGAACAATGATCTGAAATAACTGTGATTCAAAGAGATGTACTTTAAATTGAATTAATAAAAAAAAACAACCTTCTACTGTTAAAAAATCTTACAGTTTGTTTCCATGTTCATGCGTTGTGCTCAGTTCAGTGTGATGGCAGCTTGAAACCTCCGGGACACAAACGCTGAGAATGAACTTGTTGAATCTCTGAATATTTTTTGTATTATTTTATTTCTTTCTGGATTTCCAAGTTTAAGAATTTGTGCAGATGGGAAAAGTTTTAGTGGAAAACCCATCAGACACAAATTATTTTTCTATTTTAAAATGTTTGAAAACATGTATTTCTCTTTTTAAACAGCTGCTTTCCATGATGGAATATGAAAAAAATAAGAACGCAAAATACAAAAAAATAAAGCAGGATCAGACAAATCTGCTGTTTTATTGCTATGAAAAAGGGGCATAATTCAGATCTATGAACAATTCATGCAAAGAAATTGTACAAAGCAAAGCAGCAGCAAAGGAGCTTCAATCATCCTCAGCTTCACAACAGCTGAGCCAAAGTTTTTAGCTGTGGAAGAAACGAGTCGAGTGTTTTTACTGTGGAGCACGAGGTGACTGTGTGTGTTTCCTGAATGATCAGACGACAGAGAGGCTTTGGAGCAGCGTGCCATGTGTGCATACACCGTTCCACACATCTGTTGTTGTTGTTTTTTGTTTGTGTTTTATGTGTTGTTTCTGATGAACTAACAGCAGACAAGCAGAACAGCAGCAACAGCTAGTTGTAGTTTTTCAGATGAATATTTTTGTGTGTCTTGTCTTTACATCAGATAAATGACAAATAATGACCAACTGTAAGTTTTTCCACCGACTTGAACGTCTGTCAGCATGTCAGCACTGCAGCTGCAGTAATGAGCTCAAGTCAAAGCAGCAGAGAGGAGGCGAGTGACTCAGCCGGCCCTCTGCTGTTCAAAGCAGCATAGCAGGGAATGAAATCCAAGGAGGCGACTTGTGTGTGCGTGTGTGTGCGTGTGTGTGTGTGTGTGTGTGTGTGTGTGTGTAGTAGAGACGGGCCCCTTTCCTTGCTGTTCTTCTATAGGCTGCTGTTGGTCCCGCCCTGTTCCTCACCAATTCAAAACAAAGTCGAGGCTGACGTCACACACTCACACACACGCACACACACAGCCTCTCATGTAGACAAAGCAGGAACTCCCTCCTTCCCTCTCGTCTTCTCCATTCTCCCCCATTTTGTTTTGTGCGAGGGGCTCCATGGTTGGAGGCCGGGCCCCTCCTGTCCGCTTCGCCCAGCAGCTACACCTTCTTTAAAGACGCAGAAAACAAAGCAAAAGCATTTTTATTGTTTTCACACAAGCGGATGATCTTGTCTGTGACGAAATGTGAGTGACTGTGTTGCTGCTAAGCAGTGAACGTCAGGAGTTTGTCTTTATTTTTTTCCTTTGTTTTCCTTCTTTTCATTTGATGGACAACATTTTATGTCCTTATATTTACATGTCCTTAAAAAATTTAATGCAGGTGAATTAGTTATGCTTGTGATTACAATGAATTTATTAATAAGGATAAATTGTTAGTCAGTAGTTCAACAGTCTGTTGAATTGTTCTCTTTGAAGAAATTAGAGAAATTTATGAAAGTTTGGTTATTCAAACTTTATTCAACTTTCCACGATAACAGACATGTTTTTATTATTACACTGCTTTACGAAGCCGGGGACTTTATTTTGCAAAAACACTAAAGCTCAGGCTGGTCATTCAACTGTAAATGTAAAGACTGAAATGACTGTCCTTTAATATGATGCAAAAAAACAAAAAACAATTTTTTTTTCATTCCAAACAATAAAATATTTTCCTGCATATTTTCTGAAATCAGAGTACACATCATCACTGTTTCAGCTTTGACCCAGAATATGTTCAAGATACTTTTTGCAGACAAATTCCCTGTTTCCCCTGTTTCTGTTTTCACCTTTTCCAAATTTTGTGCAACATCTGAAACATCAAAAAAACAAACAAACAAACAAAAAAACAAATGGCTGATACTTTCTTTAGCCCTTTCACTGATATAAACGTAAAGAAGTTGAGAATTAAAATATTTATTCAAGGAAAAATATATACTCTATCAATTAACATAACTCTTTAATAATCAAAAACATAAGTTTCTCATGTGTTATGGTTCTGTAAAGGTTTGACCACTTCAGTCAGATGATTGAGTTTCTTTGTTTATGTCAAAAAAAAATCTAAAATTAGGCCTAATATTAATTTAGCGGATATGGAGCCTTTTTTTTTCAAAAACTAAAATCAATCAGTTATTAAGAATGTACTGTTTACAAACAAATATGTGTTAAAAAATAACAATAACATCTGAAAGTATCTCTCGGCAGGTCCCTCCCCCCTCGTCACTTCCCGGCAGTCGGATAAAGGCGTATTGATTGGCTGTGCATGTTTCGTTATTGTGCTGTGATGGTGAGAGAGTCAAACGCAACAAATATGACAGAAAACATTTCTGTACATTACTGTGTAAATGCGTGGTGTGAAATTGTGGAGTAGTATGAACTTGAAACTAAAGAAATATCCAAACATGATTCAGTTCAAAACAAGTTACAAAGAAATGATCTTCAGAAGGTTGAGGGACGAGGAAGCGCTCTGACAATCCGAAACATGTGACAGTGTGGATTACGTACCTATAAACAGATACATGTGTGTGTGTGTGTAGCCAGCGTGTGTGTTGTGGGTGATGGTATGAGGGTGGTCAGGAACAGGACAGAAACTGTAGTATTAGTAATTACAAATAATAGTAATAGTAATATTTGAGCTGTGGAAAATGGGATGGGATTAAATAAGAGTGGACTTCTTCCCACTCCGCCTCGGGAATGCTGATGCTGTGATGGGAATCTAATGTGTAACGTGTTTGATTTTTTCTTTGTTGCTGTTTTCTTAAACTAATTTAATTTGGTTTAAACAGGCTAATGGCCTGATGGCATGGAATTCACATTCACTGGCCTGAGTTAGTCAAATGTTCATTGATGAATTACTTTTCACACCGATGCCTTAAACAAAACGGAAGTTTTAATTCATTTCAGGTAAAACAATGTGAAAATTTTGCAGTATCACCCTTTACTTTTCCTCACAAGAGTTACTCCGAACTTTTGCTCTCACTAAGTAGGCGACACAGTCTGTGTGGGCTACTTCATTACACTGTCCTTCTTATTAAACCATTTAAATGTAGCCTAAAAGCTCCGAGGCTGGTCTGTCTGCTCTCCCCTTCATGCTGCAGCTCAAGTGTGTTTGGGTTCCTGATTAAATTAGAGGTTGAAAATGTCTCTGAAGACACGTCTTTTTTCCTTCCCTTCCTCTGAAGACATGTCTTTTTTCCTTCCCTTCCTCTGAAGACATGTCTTTTTTCCTTTCCTTCCTCTGAAGACATGTCTTTTTTCCTTCCCTTCCTCTGAAGACATGTCTTTTTTCCTTCCCTTCCTCTGAAGACATGTCTTTTTTCCTTCCTCTGAAGACATGTCTTTTTTCCTTCCCTTTCTCTGAAGACATGTCTTTTTTCCTTCCCTTCCTCTGAAGACATGTCTGCCATCATGTAAGAGCGTCCCAGCGTGTTTCGGCTGGGCTGCAAACAGACGCAGCCTGCTCCAACTGCTTCCCTTTAATTCTCCAACTCGTCGCTTTCAGGGTTCGTGTGCAAAATCTTTTTGCTCCTTATATCTCGCGACCTGTACCTGTGCAACAGGCTACGGAAAGCGCCACGGTCAGTGCTCCCGTCGACACCAACGCCACAGAGACCCGCACGGAGACGCGCACGGAGAGCCGTCATCTTCCCTCCTGCGGCACGACGCAGAGGCAGAGAGAAGGAGCCGTGCTGTGTTTGAGCCGTGAGCGCTCATGGCACACACTCTATAGGCGAGTCTGACCACCACCACCCCCCCAGTGCTCGAGGCTATGGCCAGCCCCCCTCCTCCTTCACGCGCTGTAGTAACTCAGTTTGCACGCACTTTGTGAATGGAGCGGCGCGCGCGCGGAGGGGGAAATGAAAGAGACCTTTATGAGCCGCAGCGTCACGGCGCGCTGTGCCCGCGTGGGTCTCACGTCCATTTCACCGGAGACGGTTTCTGAGCGCCGGTCTGTGCGGGTCCGCAGATGGGAAACGCTGTGCGTGACTGTGTGCGTGCCCGCGCACAAAGGGAGGTGTGTCCCCGCGTTGCCGGCAGTCCAGCTGTGTGAGGACAGGCTGCAATGTCGGCTGAGAGTCATGTTCGATTCCCTGACGGTGACTAAAGGCCGTCCCTGCGGTCATGGCTGCCGTGAGAGGCGCAAACCCGCAGGCCGCCATGTTAGACACACGCCCCGGGCCTCTGAGGCAGGACGCATCAGAGCGTCTGGGCCGCAGTGACCCGGTGAAACGTGGCCACGCACGGAGGTGGTGACAGTGCGGTGCTGGTGCACGGCACGAGGCGACCCTCGGCACCACGCACCGCCCGCTCGAGCCCATGTTCGTGTTCATGTAATGGCGTACATGGCGCGCTCCTCCTCCTCCTCCTCCTCCTCCTCCTCCTGTGTGCTGCATGTGTGCTCCGCTCTCTGCCGTCATGTGACTTCACACTCATGGTAGTGGGCGTTGGTCAAGATGGCTGCGTGCTTGTTCTCACATGTATGTGTGTGTGTGTGTGTGTGTGTGATAGGTGGTGTTTCATTTAAACAGAAGATGTGGGTTTTTTTCACACACACACACACACACACA
>JAQLOL010000009.1:23417886-23430558 GCA_029783665.1 Naso thynnoides
CCCCCCCCCCCCCCCCCCCCCCCCCCCCCCCCCCCCCCCCCCCCCCCCCCCCCCCCCCCCCCCCCCCCCCCCCGGAGCCAGCTTCTTACTTGCTGCAGCTTCGACAAATCCTGGACAGGTTTGAACAATACGGCCCACGCTACTTTCCTACTTAAGATGGAGCCTTACTGCTGCCGTTTACACCTTTTCACATGGGTTGAAATCCATAAATCCATTGCGGGTGGGTGGGGTGGGGGGGTGGTTCTGAGACACTCAAGCAGGGGCCTCTTTGTTCCTCTGTCGCCCTCTACCGACCTTTCCAACCATCTACAGTCAGTCCTATATTTTAAGTGTTTTTTTTAAACATAGATATATATGTATAGAAATGTATTATTCAGAGCTATTATTGATAGAATGCAGTGAGGCAGAACAGGGAGAGGGGACATGGAAACTGCTGCAGCGGTACAGGGGATAGGTCATGGCTTTGGCACCCCTATCCTCCCTGCCAATGAGAGTCTAGAAGAGGGGCCGCAGATGTTAACACTGCTCTTTAAAGACCTCTCCCAATATCAGGGAGATTCGGAGAAAAAGTAAAAAAGAATATAATATGAGGTTGTAAATATATAATCTTCATGTAAATGTTCAGAAATGCTGTGTCTGGCCGCATTGCCTTCTTTTTTAAAGGGTCCTCTGTATGTCGCCCGGTCTCCTGTCTGTAATGTGTAGCATAATGTAGCCTACAACAAGGCCAGGGGCTGGGGAGGCACTGAGCTCCCCCCTCCACTTTTTGCAGTGTAGCGGCAGGCACAGCAAGAGACAGTAGAGGGCGCCGAGGTCGCAGCTGGTCCTGCAGTTCTATTGCAGTGACTTAGCTCACACACATGAAACCATTTTAAAACAACAAAAAAAAAAAGCCAGCAGCTATGCTAGGTGGCTAGCGACCCGCACCTTAAACGGCATATTTTATATATATTATATATATATGATATGTGAGTTAACCCGGCTCCTCGGGTGAATGTTTTTGAAGGCAGCGAGTCAGGTGAGAGCATTTGCGATACCTGTATGAATGTCTCAGAGTCTTTGCTCATCATCCAGCACTTGATTGTCAAGACCAGTCTTGAACAGGATCGCTTTCTCCTCAGAGGAGTTGAGGTCCTTAAGACCATCCCTGCATAAAAGCCAATTTTGTTCATTTGGACAACATGGCAGTTTGTATTATTAGGAAATAAAGAATGTTCAAGGCTGGCCTTGGCCAAACACGTGATGTAAAATGGCAAAGTCTTGCAAAGCTCCTTGCCTTGAGCTCAGAGAGGGTAAAATCAGTCTGAAGGGAGTGGCTTCCTCGTCTTCTCTCCTGTTCTGCCAAAGGCCTGAGAGCGGAGCCTCCAAACCCTGCCTGCGTATTATAATGAGGGGCGGGGGTCTACGCCTGGATGCTCTGGTCAAGATTAGGACAGATTAGTAAAGAAATGAAAAAGAAAAACCTACCTCAGGGTAAAGTTACCTCAGTATTCCGAACTTTTTTTTTTTTTGGCTTGCTGGTGTTTTATATAAGAAGAAAAAAAGAAAAGAAGAGCTCATAGTGAATATTTTTTATTTTCTTTTTTAAAGATTTTTTAAAGTAAGTATTGTCTTGTTGCTTTGGGTTTTTTTCTGTTTTTTCTTTTTTTTTTTTTTTTTGGTTCGTTTGTTTTTTTGCATGTACGTGTTGATCAATGAATGAGCTCAGGATGATGAGAAGGGGACTGTGTTTTTCCCAAAGTGGAGGCAGATAAAATATTGTTCTAGAGAGAAGTTTGGGTTGATTTAGCCTTTATGAGGAGAGGAAACACACTCTCTGTCTTCCTGAAGTGTGATTGGAGCAGCCATTGTCCAAAATGGAATACTGGCTAAAGGGGAGAAATGTTAAATCAAAAGGGGGACCATAAGTGCACACAGTGAACCAGCACACCACTGGGCTCCTGTTTGTGAGCTCAGTTCATCAGAGGGGCTGATTTAAAAAAAAACAAAACAAAGAAAAGATTCTTACCTGTTGCACAGATGGATCCATCCAGATATCCCCCTCCTCAGCCTGGGTTATGTCATGGGACTGCCCATTCTTGAGGCTAATGGCTCGCCATGTGCCCTGAGGGACATCATAATCCTGCCTTATTGTGATGACATCATCATGAAGCGCCAAAAATAAGAGGGCTTCAAGTGTTCAGGTAGTTCAGTTTCTTACCCACAAAGACGACACAAAAGAGAATTAGCTTTTAAGCAAGTTTTTACGCTGTCTTTCTGTACCTGTCACCTCTCAGTTGGAGGTTAGAAATTTGTCAGATCAAAGTTGTGTTGGACTCAGCGGTCAACATGGAGACAGAAGAGAGCGTTCTTACACCACACACAGCCTGAACTAGCTCTGACTTCTCTGAATGTGAATATTTATTACCTGTGCACTGACCACAACACCTCAGATGCTCCCTATTGGCTACATGCGTGCTTTGTGTGTTTGTGTGTGTGTGTGTGTGTGTGTGTGTGTTTGTGTGAAAGTGAATGCAGGTGTGTGTGTGTATTTGTGTTCACTGGTTTTAAATGTTCATTTTTGTCGGGACATGTGGTCGAGTGAAACTTTAAAAAAAAAGAAAAAAACAGAAAATAGTAGGACAAGTATGGAAGCCGAGAGCAGCCATAGTCGCCACTAACTTTCTTCAATTTGTTATCTCGAGATCATGAAAGAAATCATTTCATCATAACAGGATCATGGCTCGTTTTTCCGTGATAACGGGATAAAAAAAGCCTGTTGTTTCCTCTTTTCTAATAATTTTTATCAGAGATCTGGAGAGCCGCCAGCGCCAGCATGTAGACGGTTCTTGACACCTGTAAGCAGGCTAGCTGAAAATGTCACATAACAGAGTATCTATTGATCAACACATCAGACTGTACTTCAGTCAAGGTCTAACACAGGCAAAAACTGCACTGTGTCTTTCTGTCGAGATATCATTCAGATCAGCTCCAGTCATTAAAGGAGAAGACGAGCTCGGCTGAAGATTTGCAGACGATCGCACTTCAGTGATGCTGCTGGCAAATCTGTGTGATCATGAACCACACACTCGCTTTTGATCACGTAATGAAACCTCACCTGATAAACTAACCCGTTATCACGGGAAAACGAGCCTTGTTACCTCGTGATAACAAATCATTTATTGTGATATCTAGATAACAGGTTGAAAAAAAGATAGTCACGACCGTGTCCGCTCTGGGCTTCCGTAGACGAGAACCGACGGCTTGCCGTCTGAGTTCCATCTAACCCAGGAGGGAGAACTCCAACACCTATTGGAAATGCAAAGAAGCAAAGCAAGAAAGAAACATTAACACAGCTGAATAATAGATTCAAACCTGTAAATAAGATGTTAAAATAGCTAATTATGATACTTTTGTATTTTTGGAGAAAAAAATCATAAAAAATCTGAGTGGGAAAAGCCAAGCCAGGTCACGGAAGGACACTGCGAGATAACTCCCAATCTTTTTAATGTCTTACTTGCACTCCGCAACATCCATCACCAATCCTCACTGGCTGTTCCACCAGCTCGCCATTAAACAGGTAATAGTCTATTCTGTTGTGTCTATGCTTCCATTTTGGTCCAAAGGTGTTGACTTCACAGGTCAACATAGTTGTCTTGTATTAAGTTCCCCCTGTTTCCAAACCATAGCGCTGTGTTTGCAGCTGCCAAGACATGCTGTTTAAGATTGATTTCTTTAATTTATGTTTTATTTGAGTTCAATTCTGTTTTGACAACACAGCAAGCTTCATTTAGACGTGACATCTGTGGACATACTGTTGCACTAATTGATGAAATACGTCAAAAACATCCAAAAAAAGAAACTCCTGAGACACCTGATGCAATTCTTTAAAGAAATAGGTGGAAAGTGAAGAAAAGAGGAGGAAGAAGAAGGGAGGAAGAAGAAGGGAGGTGGTCAGATGTTCTGGGAAAGTGTTGAAAAAACAGTCCCACAACTAAACTGTCCATCTCCTGTCTTATTGTCCCCCCTTTGTCCTTCCACAAAGTAATTTAATGCTTTCTTCACTTAATTTTTTTGCCCCTCTGTACTTCAGGAGCAGAGCGAGATGTTTTTCTTTCCTTTAAAAAAAAAACAACAACAACAATCATTTCACTTTTGGAGCGGGCCCCTGCCCTCTCTCGCGCTGGTCTACATCGTGTTCGTTTTGCTCAATCCTGTTCAAGACCTTTTAAGTTTCTTGCTTTAACCACTTTATCTTCTTTTCAAAAAATTTAAATAGTTGACTTTGATCATGTTTTGTTTTATTGATTTTGAATGCACAGATCTATAAATAAAACAACTAGTAAACAGGTTGAACTGCTAACATGTAGCTCAGTCAACAAAAATAACTGTGCCAAACACAGGAAGGGGTTCAAGCCCAGATGCAGTAAAACCTGCAAGACTGAACAAATGCAAAAAGTCTCAAGATAGCTGCAGAAATATTCAGAGTGGCGATTACTACATTTTAAAGGTGATATCTCATCTTGGAGCTGAATTTTTCTCGTCATGTGTAGTTCATATAGCAGAGACGGGATGTTTAATGGTCGCTGTGTCTCCACAAACACAAACAAACTGACACACAGCGTGTGTGTACTGCTGCTGTTAGAGAAACTCACACAAATGTAAACCTGCGTCCTTACAGGGACGGAAACTTTAGATCTTTCTTGTTCTTCTGGCTCTGGCTGTTTTCAGATCTTGAGGATTTCTGGGCCCAAAAGGAAACTGTCTGTCTTCTTCTTAAAGCAAGCTGAGGAATATGTTGAATCAGCTACGACAAGTTTGGCAATTTTATGAGCCACAACATGTAAAAGAACATTATCATACTAATATTAAGACATCAAACTTACATGATTTATTTTATTACTTCTCCACGACTGTTCAAAGGACAATACCAGTGAATGTTTCATCCTATTCTAAGAACAACTGCTTTCTGAAAATATCACATATGTCTAAACTTATTGTCCCGTGTACCATAGGTGTGCGCTCATTCATTTTATTCATATTATGAAAGTAACTTTGACAAGACCAACTGGGCCTGCATTCTGTAACTGGTTTAAGTTCATATGGCAAAATGTTTTAGCAAAATTTGTTAATTTACACAGATGCAGAGGAAGATTAACATTATTCTGAGTCACGTCCATCTGACAAATCCAGGTCTGGCAATTCTTTTTCTTGTAGCTCTAGTTTGTTTCTAACTGAACTCTTGAGACAAATACCTGGATCTATTACTGCTAAATGTTCATCAAGTTCATCAGCGGTTTTAATAAAATTCTGTCAGAATTCTGGACGTAAAATCCAAACAGCGAGCTGAAAGATGCAAAAACACTCCGCTGAACTGTGTTATTTTATGATTCTCTGTGGGCTCATGTGGGTGACTCCTTTTTTCATTATACATGGGAATATTACATTGTTCCACTGGTAATATAACAATATTAGATAAGCGGCCTGAGGTCTCTGCAGTCTAATTGCTATAAGGTAATGAAAAGCATCGGCAGTGATGGAATAACCCTCATCTAAAATGCTGCCATATTTTTTGGAGAATACCCAGCACTTGTACAAAATATAGGCAGCAAATTATGCACAGTCACTGGTGTTGTCCTGTTATTCAAAACGTAGAAGAGTGGAAGAACCCTAACCCTTGGACATTTAGTTCCGGATGAATTGTCTTGTTTGTGAAACATGTAGTTCATTCTTGACAGACAGTATGAAAAACAGACAGACAGACTTAAAGATCTTGTAAGGACAGTTTACAAGAAAACAGTGCAAACTCCTTGTTGTGGATCAACCGTCCCTCTAGGCCCTGAGTCGTGACAAATTAGAAATAAAACGGAGACCTGGCAGAGGAACAGCCCTCTGGGACGAAACAAACAAATAAACAAACAAACAAACAAACCTCTTGACACATAACTAGGAACGCTACCTCAAACTATAAGCAAACTCAGCCACAATATTTTTTTTTCTTTTGTTTTTCTAAATTATAAACAGGAAACAGTCAGTCAGTGGGACAGACATGCAGACATGAAGGACAGACAGTCTATGTTACAGTCACATTTTTTTCCCCACTCTTCAACTTTAATTTATTTTATTTTTTCAGTTTTACATCTACAGCTTAGAGATGGGACTGTAAAAAGAAGTAAGACAAAAAAAGAAAAAAAAAACAGTATGGACACACTCTTGAGCTGGGACAGGAATTCCTTTACACGAAAGGTAGAATATTGACTAACCTTATTTTTCTGTTCACGGCACAATCATAGCGACGTGTTTACGTTAATCTATTTTATAACTCAACTATTCAAAGCTGCTTGTAGTCAGCCACTCACAGTAAATTCCCCTCATTGTAATTTCACATCCTAAAAGGGGCACAACACCTGTAACCATGTCATTGTGTTGTTAATCTACCTCTTGGAAAAAATAGGTAAATGGTATTTTTTTTTCTTTTTTGGAGAAGGACACAAAACAACAAAAATAACAAAAAAAAAAAAAAAAAAAGTTGCTCGAAAGAAATATAGGTAAGTGAATAACTGGGTAGCGGCATCTCCATATACTGTAGTGGATAGTCTATTAAAGAAAGAAAAACTTCTTCCAAAGATGATTTTGCTCTGTTTCTCTATTCTAAGTTCTTAAAAAAAAGAAAAAAAAAACAGAAACTGAATAATAATAACCTCAAAGTGGGAAACAAAAACGTAACCACCCATTTTTAACTTTCTTCTTAATAAACCCAACATAAATAAAATCTCTTTATCCACTTTACATTTTATTTGTTCATTTCTTTAAAATTACACTTTTTTAACTTCAAAATATTCTTCATGGTTTTTTTTTTTCCTGGTTGATTTTAATTTTTTTTCTCTCTTTTTTTATGACAGCAGATTGTATATCTTGTGTTTGGGTGCATTTAGCGTTTTCTTTCTCTCTGTAAAAAGCCAACATGAGTTAGAGGTGAGGACCTTTTACACTGACTGATGATTTATGGACACCTGTAATGAGTTGTTTCAAAAAGCAAAAAGGACCTGTTGTTTTAGTTGACTGCATAGTTGCGGGTGGAAGGAGGAACGCCCTGTGTCATTTCTGTCCTTCTCACACTGCTCTGAGCTGGATAAAACAAAACTTTTCTGATCTGGGCTTAAAATTCAGAAATGAAAATCTCTTTGTGCTTCGATCATACGGCCATGACAAGACTGTTGCTTTGGTCCCAGTTACTGAGATGAGTGTTAGAAGGCTCGAGTCTTCCTCCTTCCTCCAGATGGCGCCTTTGGTCTTTACAGTATATGGACTTTCACCCTTTGCCTGCTTGATTCCTTTAGTCTTCATCAACACTCGTTTTAAACTCCTTGTAAACAAAACAGAGCATAGATATGAATGTGTTATTAAAGATGAGAAAATGGGCCCTCTTGCCTCTGTGTGGTCTTTGTGTGTGGTTTGTCAGTATGTGTTTTTTTATACTAGATACTTCAAAACTTCTTCATTGATCCTACAAGAAAAAAACAAGGTATGCTAAAAACATAACTTTTGCATTCAGTAACTCCTTTTGGCACAAACAGACAAACAAAAAAAATTATTCATATTTTTTTCAGCTGATTATAAAACCCTCCATGTAACAACTTATTCCACTTAATGAGTAAGATGATAATTCAAGTAAAGTATTAATATCAAATACAAATTCAGCGATCAAATGAAAATGTTTATCAAAGTGAAATAACAAAATATTGACAGAAATCATTTATATATCAATTAAAACAACTATCTGTTGTACTTAAAAAACAAAAAAAGGCATATATGTAGTTTAGTAAATTCCCAGGTCCCTGCAGCAGCTGTTTCTCTGGGTCTGAGTGCACTGAGTTCAGTTAAAGATTCTGATGAAGACAGAATCAGTGTAACTACTTGAAAGGTCTCATTCAGTGTGCAAAATACCTCATTGCAGTCGGGGGGGTCTCCCGCTCACCAGTGCTTTTAGTGTTGTGCTGAAGTCTTACAAATAATAAGTTAGTCAGACGGTGGACCAGCATGAACATTTGCTGCGGCAGCTGAACCAGCTTCCTCCCCGACATTTTGGTTATACCGCTTAAGTTTTTTTAGAAGTAAATCTCAAGTTGGTTAGTGAGGAGCTTTGTTTGCTATTTGCCACGTTTAGTCCATGAGTGAGCCAATAACAAGGCAGAAAAAAAACACAGGTTAAATGTGGAGAGTGCAAACTTTTGCAACAGCACGACTCCGTGGAAGGCGGCATTACCAGAACCAACCAGGTAACCAAGGAAACACCACAACAACATATTCATATTTCTGAATAAAAGTTTTGCTATTTATATCAAATAATGAATTCTGGAGAACATAAAGACATTTTTGTTGACAGTTGCAAGCGAAAAATCCCAGAGGAAGACCTCTTCAACAAGCCTTCCACGTCTCGTTACGTTTGCACCAGATCAGTGAACAGTTTAAGGTTATGACATGCTGACCTCTGCACAGAAAGAAAACCCCCAGAGACAACATTTACACTGTGGAGTGTCAAACACTGATACTTTTTTGCAATAGCCACCCCTGTGTGATATTCTATATTTAGAAGTATTAGGCAGTATCAGTGCAATCTACAGAAGTAGACTTACTGTGTGTGTGTTTATTATTTGGCTCTGTTTCCTTGTAAGAAGGCTTTAATGACTTGTGCTGCTTGACACAAGTTGAAAAATCCTCTGCTCTCTCTCTGCTGTGGCTGTAACATATGAATGAGATGCTGCCACTAAACCCCTGATGGCTGTATGGTTACTTACACCAGTGGTCTGCGATTATCTGTGAAGAGAATGGGGCACCAGTGGTGAACTGTCTATTCTGGTGTCCTCTGGTAAATGCATGGGGGGCTGCGCGGCGCTGGGCTGTGAGCACAGGTCCCACTAAAAAGTGGTTCTCAACCAGGAGTCCATCGACCCCATTTCCAATTCCTCCGTTTGATACGTATAAGATTGGTCATATTTTAGTGCGAAGCCTCATTTTGGTCCGCTCCCTCCTTCCTTCTACAGTTACGCCATTACGCTGTTTATACAAATTCAACACTTACCATTTTCTTTCTACTTAAGAGTCCTCTAGCATTTTAATGGACAGACACTATTTTTTCTTCACAAAGCTTTTGTTGTTGAAAATTTTCAAGAACATGTTGTTGAAAGCTCATTGACTCACAAAATTCAGCATACAGCGCTTGGAATTAAGTTACAAACACAAACATTAAGAAGAAGGTGACAACGACCATTATTCAAAGAAGAAGAAAATGGCTGAATTGACCGTCTGTTTTAGACACAGGTCAAACAGACTCTGGCCACTGGGAGGAAAAAAACGCAGGTCAGAGTTCCTCAGGACCACAAAAATTATGCAGGGGTCGAGTACCTCAAAAAGGTGGAGAACCATTACTCCAGAAGACGTCGGACCTTCATGCTGCCCTCATTGAGACTGTTTCTGTGCATTTGGTCAGAAACATGCACAGCGCTCCTCCTGTTCCTCCTCACACAAAGGAGCAGATACCCGTCCTGCTGCTGAGTTATTGTCCTTCAGTGGCCCCGTCCAGCTCTCCTCGTGTAACGGCCCGTCTCCTGCTGTCTCAAAGCTCTTGAGACCGTGCTGGCAGACACAGCAAACCTTGTGACGACACGTATGCATGTGCTTCTGGACTATCTGTGCAACCTGAATGTGTTGCAGGTACCGCCTCATGCTAACAGAAGTGACATGGGCACTAGCAAAATGCAAAACCCAAGAAAATTTGTCAGGGAGGATAAGGACAAAGAAATGATCTGTGGCTAACACCTGCAAAACCTGCCCCTTTTTGAGGGCTGTCTCGCTGTCAGAATCAATTCATTTGCCATTTGAGATAGAACCACTCTGAGAAGTGGATCGAAGAGCTCAACATAAAAACAAAACATATAAGGCAGTAAGACAGTATAAAAACAATTGACGTATTATGGGTAACAAACAAGTATATAATAAACAAGTGCCGACATATGGACAGGCCAACAGTCACCTAGTACAGAAAATGTAAAATGTGCAAGAATATAAAGTACCTGATTTACTCAGGCTGACAGTGGCTTGTACGGACATACAGTATCACACAAACCAAGATGTTGCAGTTTGTGGATAAGGTGAAATAATTAAAAGCAGAGCTGTAGTCTATAGAGAGTCTTCTGGTGTGGGTTCTCCCTTCTTCCAAACGTTCATAGACAGAGTTCAGAGCAAAACAAACAGCGTCCTCCAGAGATCCGTCTTTTCTAGAAACAAACTGCAGAGGATCTAAGGAAACAGGAATCTGACGTTTCATATATTGAGTACTCACTGCTCCAGACATTTCCTTAACGCTGAATATGTGCGGTAGGTCTGTAGTCATTATGACAGGTCACAGGTGACTTTTTACGTACCAGCAGGGAACAATTTTGTATACGCCTATATTTTATTTTTGAGGAAAATCTTGCTGGCTCCACCTTTTAATCAATAATCCATAAAGGTTTCTTTTGCTTTAAATCTTTTACAAATTATAAGTGAGAGGTTGTCCCTGTCTCCAGTTTAGTAGAATTGATGCGTGCATGTAAAAGGCTTTGAACTTTCCCACAGTGGAGTTCAGTTATAACAGGGGACTGTCTTTATCCAGTACTCACAGTACAGTCAATACTGGTTCAGGTTGGGACGCCAGTCCAAAGATATCAGACTGCGTTTAAAATATAGAGTTTCAAAAGTCGGAGAATTGAAATTGAAATACCCCAAACCAGTCTTTAAGAATCATAAATCATAAACTAATCATAAATAAATAAACAACTGAATAGGGTAACTTGAAACTAGTCTGTTTTTGCATTGGGATAACAAGTGCTGTATTTAAAATGTGCCCTTTACTTCATTTCATTTCACAATTTGTTTATTTTCTCTTTCTTAAACAGCACACGCAAATATGTTCAGCTCAAACCATTAATATGGTTCTGATAATGAAAATGTATTTAAATTGTGCATGCATTTTTAGAATCTAATTTCCTTAGTGGAGAAGAAGGAGGTCGTTATAGGTGTGTGTGTGTGTGTGTGTGTGTGTGTGTGGAGGGGGGGTGCTGGTAATTCAGCAAGCTGCTGAATGAAACAGCGAGGGGAGTCGGGGAGTGCAGATAAAGCCCTGCTCATGTATCAGCCTGCTCACCTGTCTGCAGCCGCTCCGCTGTAATGGATAGACACAAGCTGCAGCCATCACTCATACTCACACTGGCTGCCCGCGTGTGTAGAAGTGTGTGTGTCAGACAAAGAGAGAGAGCTGGTGTTTGTGTGTGTGGGTTTTGTGTATTCCCTGATAGTGGGAGTGATAATATGTCTGCATGGGTGCATGACCGAGAGAGGAAGACAGAGACAGAGTGTGTCACTGTTGTGTAAATTATGTGCGTGTGTGTGTGTGTGTCTTTTGTGTCTGTGTGGTTATTTGTGTAATTTCTGTCCGCTGTTCTGACATTTTGATTGATACATCTAAGGCTCTTTCAATCGTTTCCTCTCTTGTCTTTCTTTTTCGTTCTGTGCGTGTGTGTGTGTGTGTGTGTGCTGTGTTGTGTGTAGGAGGAAGGGGTTATGGGAAAGGGTCATCGGTAAGAACTGTTGTGACAGACAGCTGGCAGGACACACAGGGCTCTGGAGCAGTAAGGGGTGAAGCAGCGTTGTCAGTTCAACAAACAGACAAAAGTTGAGGCTTTTGGAGGCAGGACGGCTTTTAATGTGAGATCAATGTCATTGAGATCAAAAATTTCTTCCATTAGAAAGAACTAACACACACACTAGTGAGCACAGCTTGGGATCGCAGTTGCAGTTGGGATCTGGCAGTGTTCTTACGTTTCATTTTAAAATGTAATTATTCGCACTTTTCCTTTCTGACTTTATCTATGCCAGCCATGTACTGCAAAATAAACTATTTCATGGTATCAAGTTTTTTTTAAAGACAGATAGCTCAAATCAAGCAATCTGATTGTTTTTTTTAACACTTAGCAGTGAAATAATAACTGTATCTGTCGTGTTCCACATCTGAACACAACGTATTGTAAATTATAAGATAAATGAACTTGATTGAATAATTGATAGATCAAGTTACGATGCTGGATTGACTTTGGTGGTAAGTGATAGGCATTAAAGAAGAACTTTACCCCTAAACCATTTTTTTTCACCTAAAAACTGATACTAATAAGTATGTAGTAGTGTTTCTGATTGATTCAGATCTAAATCTTGACATTTTAGTGCCAAGTAATTGAATTCTACATATTTGTACATATATATTTCTACATATGTGCATAGACTGCCACACCCTCCCACACATCGCCAAGGAAAGAGTACACACACACGCACACAGCCATAGATAGCGAGAAAAAAAGCTAAATCCATGATCAATCTGACTTCCCTGAAACCAAAACTGTCGTTACTGCACCCTGCTGCTCATGCACTCAGCTGAGTGAGGAGGACCTGGAACATTTACATTAATGCTACTACAGCAGCCCAACAAGGAAGTGACTGATGGACGGATATTTAAACAAGACGGAGGCAGGCTGCAGTGAAGAAGTATGTGTGAACTGTTCTCTCACAGTGAAGCGTCGAGTTAACAACAAATGTTATCTCATGACACTTTACAAATAGAGCGGTCTAGACCAGACTCTATGTATTTACAGAGACCCAACA
>JAQLOL010000009.1:23430658-23443952 GCA_029783665.1 Naso thynnoides
CTGCGGGGGGAAGCAGTGAGGCGACCTCTCTGTTCCCTCCAGTGTCTAAGGGGAACAGTGAAGCTGACACAAGTCTCACTGCTTCTGCACAAGTTTGGAAGGAATGGACCCACACAGTGTTTTTCAAAGCTCCCTATTAAACTGCTTGATACAGGTGAGTAATCTCTGAATGAATCGTAACTCTCTACTTTACACGGTCAGAATTTATTAATGTAACCGTCTGTTTAGAGATTAGAGTGTTGTTGTGACTTTTGCACATATAAAGAAGGTAAAGTCTTTTGTCGCATTTAGTGCCACCTTGGGTTATTAAGTCAATAAATGGTGATTGCGTGATACTGTACAAACTTACTTGGAATACAAGATGTCTGTTAAGAATTTATGGTGGTGTTATGACTTTTACATGTTTAAGGTAGGTTTTCCGCTAATGTGGCCTGGTCAGTCAACAGACAGTGGTGAGTTTAAATGCAAGTGTTCCTAAAAACTGCGGTTATTTGTTTCACTATTTTGGCGCGATTCATATTAGGGTAGTCCGCCTTGTGTAATGTGACCATTTATTCATGCCCTATCCACACACGTTACATTTGATTCTCTGAGTGAATTCAGTTACATATGGTGTTTGGGCTTTGTTTGACTTGTAAGGTGAAGACTCGAATGAATCTGCCACATTGATCAGCCCTGCTGCTTAAGCCTGGATGTATTCGTTTCTCAAAGTGACTTTTATTTTATATTTTTGTATAATATGAAACCGTTGACGGGGAAGCTGGGTGGATTGTGAGGCCTCCATCTTTCCATAGTCAGGAGCCCTCCAACTCCTGCAGAAGATTTTGGGAGGGACTAGAAGGGAACCGACACACCACAAAGGCTGAGAGACTGGTGCCGACTTAATATGACCCAATGCGGGAAAGAATCACTTCAAAAGACCCTTAGGCATAGCCCTCCACCTGCATGCTGAAGACTCTCCTGGTGCTTTTTCATTTGAAGGCACCAGGGCCTAGTGTGAGGCCCAGTCTCGGGAAACTACTGGTTGTTGCTGGTTGCTTGTTAACTAAAGTATTTTCTTTTTAAATTACTGAGGAAGTGTTTTTTTTGTCAGTGTTTTGTTAAGGCCTTACTTTTTTCAACATGTTCCTGTTGACTGTGTTATTTCAGTATCGGTTGTAGTGTAGTTTGCAGTATGTGGATTCTTAGCTTTTTAAATATGTGTGTTTTATATATATATATATTCAGATCATCACAAGGAGTGGCTACGGGTACCACCCGCTCTACATGGATGACATCAAGCTGTATGCCAGGAATCAGCGAGAAATAGACTTACTGATCCGCACCACCAGGATCTACTGCAATGACATAGGGATGTCATTCGGATTGGACAAGTGTGGCCAGATGAGCTCAAAGAGAGGCAAGATGATCAGAACTGAAGGGGTTGACCTACCAGAGGGGAACATAGGTGATATCCAAGACAGCTACAAGTACCTTGGTATCCCACAGGCTAATGGAAACCACGAGGAGGCAGCAGCTCCTGGCTAACCAACCGGACATAGTGGTGGTGGACAGAGAGCAGAAGAGGGCAGTAGTGATAGACGTGGCAATTCCAGCTGATGCCAACATCAGAAAGAAGGAACATGAGAAGGTGAAGAAGTACCAAGGGTTGAAAGAGCAGCTGGAACGGATGTGGAAGGTTAGGACCAGCGTGGTCCCCGTAGTAGTGGGAGCACTCAGGGCAGTGACCCCCAAACTGGGAGAGTGGCTCCAACAGATCCCAGGAACAACATCTGAAGCCTCAGTCCAGAATAGCGCAATCCCTAGGAACAGCTAAGATACTGCACAGAACCCTCAAACTCCCAGGCCTCTGGTAGAGGACCTGAGCTTGAGGATGACACAGATACAACCCGACAAGGGTGAGAGGGACGTTTATTTATATATATCCTCCCTGATCAAGAAAGGCCGAACAACACCTTTACTTTTAGTAGAGTTTGAACAGGGCCCATTTTGTTACAAAAAACACCTTGTACTGCAGAAAGCATTATAACATCCTGCATAACAGTATGGTATGGTAACTGCCACTGATGCTGACCAGAAAGGCCATGCAGCTCATAGTAGAAGCTGCAGAGCTCTCCATTGACATGCTGCTGCCTGCCATTGAAGACATTTATCAATAACACTTTGTGCAGAGAGGGCACAGTTCTTATGCGTGACCCCACCTACCCTTGCAATGAATTGTTCAATCCACTGCGTGGGAAACGTGGGAAATTTAACTGTAAGAACCACAAGGCTCAGAAATAACTTTTTCACCAGGACTGTTGCAGTGATGAATTCTGACACCACTAACCTCATTTACTAGCACTTTATTAACTGCACTACGACCCACTTTACTAGCACATGCACTGTCACTTTACCAATAATGAAACCATGGACTGATAATGTAAGTACTAAAATGGAACTGTCTTTGAAGTGCTACGATATGGCCTGCACTGAATTTATTAAATGTCTTATTGTATAGGGTTTGATTTCCGGCTGGGGCAGGACCTTTCTATGTAAAGTTTGTACGTTCCCCTCATGTCCGTGTGGGTTTCCTGTGGGTGCTCCAGTTTTCCCACCATCAAAACATGTTTATAGGTCTTTTTCCAGTCAGCACCCTTGACCAAAAGTATAGGTCACTGGGCGCTGCACTGTGGTTGCCCCACTGCTCTTCAGGGACAGGTTAAATGTCCTTGATGACGACACTGTTAATTTCATTATATGTTGCCTTGCTCTGTACAGTGACAATAAACTAAGGATTAAGGAATAGTTCACACACTTCACACTTCACATTATTTAGTTTTTCAGCCTATAGTTTGACTATGGGGCAAAATTAATTGCAAAAGGACAAAATTGTGGTTTACATCTGTGTGTGTGGCTGTGGGCTATAATTGCTTCTATGTGTGAGGGACGGAGGAAAGCACCAAGCAGCAAGGACCCTTAAAATTTTCCCCGAAATGTCCTAGTTTACAGGTTAGGCTCAATAAAAAACAAGATCCTCACAATCATAAAGTCCGAGAATTGACCATGTCCATTAGTTCATCAATACCTCGCAAAGATTCAGTGAAGTCTTGCCACACTATGCTGTCTAGACAGCCCTGCACTGTCAATGTGGCTTCCTTTGTCCATATTTAATTTATTTTTTTTACCACTTTTCCTTCTCTGAAGACCGTTTGAAGGAACCAGATACACCACAGTTATGATCTGCCAAAGTCAGGGGAGGAGTAGAATTGATTTAAAGGTGTTTTTAAGGAAGCTTGGATTTCTCAAGTGCACAGTGATCGATGTCACCAAGAATTAGTTTAGCAGTGTCTGGAGATAATAACTCAAGTATCTGCATAGTTGAAAAAATTAGCTGAGAGACATCATTTTCCATTGCTTTCGAATGAATATAAATATTTGAGAATCTTCTAAAAAAGGTGAAGCTCTCTGAAAAAAGACAGTGGGTGCAGCGTTTTTTCTCCAGGTGGCGTTGATGGAGGACACAGATCCTAACCTACAAGGCTCGTTATTATTTTAGCAAAAGGGTCAGCCCCATGACTGACTAGTCCATCCATCAGCTTTAATGTTCCTTCTAAATTATTCATACGATTGGAGATGGAAAAGGGTCACATATATCTTCATCATCACTAACTTAATGCAGACACCTAAAACCTACAATCAAATACCCAAGTGCCCTCGAACAGTAGATGTAGACCTGCTGCTAAACGCTAATATGCTTCTTTTTTTTTAAGGTACTTGATATTAAATTCTTCAGCTGTGACTCATATATATGCTATATTGCTTATAAACAATGAATATTGGTTAGAAAATACAACATTTACCCAGTTAACATGACTTCCTGCATAAATAGTACAGACATTTAGTCTTTTATTTCTATAAATACAGCTCTGTGCTTTGTTCGTGTAAAAGGAAGAACACAGGTCCATTGAAAGTTTATTTTCTCTGATAACTGACAACAGAACATGCTGGCTAGGACTCTGCTTGCTGTGTAGTGAGACATGGCCACATGAAATGCCACAATGGACTTTAAAATCTTACCTATTACAGAAAACATGACACATCCTCATATTGCAGTGGCTTATAAATAAAAAAAGTCCAGTTTTGGGTTAAAGATTTCATATAATTAGCAGCTATCTGTTGGAATAATTCTGCCGTTATCATGATCAGATCACGAATAATAGGCTCATCTTGTTTATTACATGAGCTTTTCACATAATAATGATAGTACTCTCCGATGTGGAGTGCTGTGAAGTCACTCAAAATTAAAATGTCAGTTAAATGCCTCGGTTGTAATTGAGACTACTTCAAATTTCAGGGTCCGGTGCCTTCAAGAGCACTTCAGATGAGCTGGAGCACACATCCTGTCTTGACCTTTGTTGTCATACTTTGTACCTACAACCTGTCAGGAGGCTGTGCTTTATCAATTGCTAACCTTGCCTCTTACTAAGACATTGCCTTTAAGATAGAAGGTTGTTTCTTAGTTTAAAAAAAAAAAATCCAATCCTTTTACAAAGTCAGTTGTATAAAGGCATAGCAGAAAAGTGACTTTATACATGAAGCTGACATTTTCTGTAAAACATGATTATTTTGGTTTATAGAACAGATTATATCAGGAGTAATTCCAAATATGGGTAAGACTTTATAATAACTACAAACTTTTAGGCATTGGTTAAGTATTCAAAATGCTGAATTCATCATTTATAAAGCATTGGTCCTACATGAGAACTCCTCGGGGTTATGGTTAGGACTAGGGGTAACCTGACCCCTGACCCTGACCCTAACCCTAACCCTAAGGACTTTTCATGTAGGAAAAATCATTTTTAAATGATGAATTCAGTATTTATTAATGCTTAACTAATGCCTAACTAATGCCTAAAAGTGTGTAGTTATCATAAAGTGTTACCCAAATATACGTAGAGCTGATGAAATTCAATTACGGGAATAACCACTGCTAACCTTAAATTTTATGGCCATCTACAGACCAAGCTGTAAATGTGAATGCAAATGTCTGTATCATCTATAACTTCATGTTAACGGCTGCTACTACAGGAAAACACAAAACACTGCAGTTTTCTCTCTCCCATGAGATTAAATGTTCACAGAGTGCAGCTGCTTTGTACTTTTTTTCTGCTTGCTACTCCTTTGTAACCATTGCAGATTTTCCAGATTTCTATGGTAAAAATGCAAGATAATGAAAATGCAAAAATGGACACTGTTATGGATAAGTCAGTAGCCTCATTAACCGACACTGATGTGCCGCAAACAAAACTCTTCTTCTCTACCTAGGCACCACTCCTTGCCAAAACCCAAGCGTGTACTTTCAGTATGTGAGAGCACGTTTAATGGACAATCCTGTGGATAGCTAGTTGTGTGCTGCACAGTACCACATATTGTCCAGTCCTGATCCTGCAGACATGATTCTGAAAAATTCTGCTGTTGTCTGGAAAGGTCTGTTGATAGCCATCTACAAACTGCATGTCTTGTGCCTGGACAACTGAGGGAGTTCTTCTCTTCCTCCGTTTCTTCTATTTGAAACACTTTAAAGAAAATTCTGTGTGATTTACTGACAACCTATACGCTTAAAGTGAATTCTGCAGCAGTGCAGTCACCTGTTGAATTTGTGGGTTTACATGCTTCACCAGCTCTGGTTCTTTGGTCAAGATAGAGACAACCAGTTTTATTTTAGTATGTTTTGTAATTAGTTAGTTTTGTCTGATTTATATTGACACACTGATACACTGTAATTTTGTCAACCTTCTATAAGATAGGCCTCCTAGTCACGTTCTAACTATAGCCCATGACAGATATGAGAATTGAACATGCTCACTTTTTTTAACACATGAGAAAAAAACTGAGGAGGGAAATCTCACATACCAATCAGACTGATGAGAGCCAACCACAGGAAAGAATAAGGACAGATGGAGTTTGTTACCATGGAAATCTCAGAACTACCTGTAGATGTATTCATTGGACCTCATCAACGCAGCTGGGGGTGTAGATGTACATGGACATGCACATGCAGGCAGGCAAATGAATACACATACTGGTGCTCCTCAAAGCACAACATGGAGGTGCTGCAAATAACAAAATGGCCTCAGCAGAGAGCTGGACTGAGAGACTGCTTCTGACTGGAGAGAACAGAAAGACAGAAAGAGAGTGAAGATAAATGAAAGACTAGGGATGGACAATATTGGATTTTTTGCTGATATCCAATATGCCGATATTTTCCAACATTTAATTTCTGATTCCGATATCTACCAATACCAATCTATGCGGGCTTTTTTCCCCAAACGTATGACATCACATTTCTCCTGTCGTGGAATTAACACATTATGCCTACTTTTATTGTGATTGCCCACTGGATACAGTCATAAATACAACAAGGCTCTCCACATGTAAACATTCTCTGTGCAAAATAAGAAAAAGTGCCATATTTTTATTTTTAACATTTTGTCCAGAACAACAACTTTAATCATGCTCTCTCTGAGATCATCCTGACAATACCCACTACAACCAGGGCAAACTTGACTTCTTCATAAAACTGTAAAACAAATATTTCTGTCAGCACAGGGGTTATGTAATAGTGCATTGAGCATTGTACAACTGTGTGCAGCAGTTAAAGCCGACTGAAATAACAGACGTAGTGTGGGACAGGCTACTCTTTTTTTCAGTGTTGAATAAGCCTCCATTTGTAGGCTGCCGCCTTCACACAAGCTTCACACACACAGCCTGGTTCTTCACTAAAATTCAATCAAATTCATTTAATTAGGTCAAAATAGGAGTCCATTATAATGAGGCAACTGCACTATACAATTTTGAAAACTGCACATTTCTAAGAGCTACAAACAACCCTTGAGGAGTGAGGTAAAGTGCAAACAAAGTAAACATAAATAAACATGCACAAATATACGCAGCGTCCAAAAGTTGGACCAAGCCAGAGGACAAACACGAGTAAATATTGGGACTGCCTGTCAACGGTGGAGTCAGCTCCGGGAGTCAGCGGGCCTTAGAGATGATGCCGTGACTGCAGTTTTTGTTGGACAGGTAATCTGCTGTTTTATCACGGAAGTTGTGTTACGTTTATGAAATACATATCCTGCGTTGTGACATCGATAACTTATCAGGTCAGTGCCAGCTTATGACAGTGAAAGCTAACGTTAGCTTTTCTGTCGGCCTATTCGGTGTCAAAATAACGTTAGCCTCTGTGTCGGTGTTGTGTTGACAACAGGGAACAATCTCGATGGGGGAACTGTTCTCAACACAACACCGGCCTTATAAGCTAACGCAATAAAAATGTTTAAACATTCCTTGTGCAAACTCTGCTTATTTGCTTGACGGAGATCTACACTGTGGTGCTAACGTTAGCTACCGTTAGCCTCTATGTAGGCCTCATAAGCTAATATAGTGTGTTATAACCACCCAAAGTCAATATGTATTTTAAAAAGATAATCGTATTAATTTCTCACTTTATTTTCAAAATATTAAGCTTCAGCTTATATTTGTTGGCCTTAAACTTTTAAAAAAGTAAACATTTTCACAGCATCTAAATCTAGGCACCAAAAGGCCTATATTCACAATTAGAGGTAGGCTAATACCCTGTGAAAATATAAATTTGAGTTTCTCTAAAATTACCAACGCTTGAGGTGAAGGATGCTAGCAAACATTTCACCCCTGTTGATGCAACATTTTTGTGCGCAGCAACTATATAAACAACGTTTGCAGCTTAAGTTACCATGGTGACCTAGCCAGGTTGAAAATGAGCCACCTACAGAAAACTTTGGCTTTAGGGTCCACATACCACGCTAACCCATTAATCTCTCTTCGTAGTAAAGCCCTCTGGGATTCCTTATTTCATTCAAACGAACACAAACACAATAGTGTTTACACACATTTTAACAATGGTGCTAAACCCTGCTATTATGAAATGTGGTAAGACACGGTAAATTAATAATGAAAACAAATGGGGATAATAGCGCACACTTTCTTACAAACCTGTTCACAGTGTTGGTCTCTGTTATATAGACCTACATACAAAATGACAGAAGTATGTTTAAAGTGACTAAGAGGACCTTTTAAGTATTTATGAAACAGTCTCATGATTTTTCTTTTGATTATAAGTTTCCTGTGACAGCGAATGAGACCCTCAGTGAACAGACTGCTGTTTTTATGTAGTTACTGTACCCGTGATCGGGTACAAATCCCTGCGAACTCAGACAAAACGATTTATCTATTTTAGTTTATTTATTTCGTTGTTCTGTGCAATGACAATAACATAATTATACTCTATGATTACAACTGTTAGTTTTCACCTTGGCATGTAATGTTAATGCAAATGGCTGTGTAACGTTAGTCTACAGAAAATAGAGGTAATAGGTCTCGGGGGACGTTACTGCCATACAACTGGCTTATAACTGATTTCTCAGTCTCATATAAACACATTACCTCATCGCCATCCATCCTGCCATCTCTCTTTCACTCGCTTCCAAACAAATGCACATGTTGCCAGTATTATGCCAAGTTCTGCCTGCCTGGCACGCGCTAACAAAGATCTTTTCAACAGTAGGCGCTTGTGTCACTACCGCTTTTGTCCAAAGGGGGCGCTAGAACCAACAAAACCTAAAAGTTCCTCATAGTCACTTTAAACCGACCAATCACTGCTTGAAATGGCCACTAGATCGTCTGTATGGAAAGTTTCAAAAACCAATCTGATGATCTAACAAATACTTCTGCTGAGGCCTTCATCCTAAACAGCACAATAGGTTGTTATCGTCCTTCGAAACAACCAAAATAAATTTTGTGGTGATATAACATCACATAAATTTCACGTCTGGGAGATTACAGTTATTCTAAGACAGTCTCATTTGAAAACAATACAAAGTCATGACATGATGCTCTGTTTTTTTAAAGTGTCATTTGGCTTACAATTTTACCCACATCACCCCACTGTTTTAGATGTTGCACAAACGGGTGCAAGGAGATTTGTAGGTGTTCTCCTTCGTCCAGTATCTTGTGGAAACAACAAAAGGAAAACCAACACACATTCATTTTGCTCAGTACCTCATAACCTCATGCAAATTGAAATCTCATCATCACTCATTTATGTCCACAGCCATTTTTTATGTCAGGCCGCCTAAACGCACTGTGGGAACAGGATGAATGTTTATGGTGATGTGTGTATTCAACCTTTGCGTGTGTGTGTGTGGGTGTGCGTGCGTGTGTGTGTATGTGTGTGTGCAGTCAGCAGGGGAGGTGGAAAACGGCACTTGCCTCTGCAGAGATACACACTGGGCTTGTTCACTAAGAAAATAGATATCATTAGCTAGCTGCTGCAACCCCCACCCCCCTGACACACACACACAAAATAGCTATCATTAGCTGGCTGTTTAGTATTCATACCCATCCTCTCTCCCTCTCCTGGACACATTTAGGCAGAAATTAGCCAGCAGCACCTGACACTCCATCAAGATCTCACAGTGGGATTTCAGTTTGCGGGTGTCCATCCCTGTATATACGTGTGTGTGTGTGTGTGTGTGTGTGAGAGAGAGAGAGTGTATGTACCACATTAGAGGCTGGGAAGAACAAAAAGCCTCCAGCCATTAGCTACCTAACACACCCTCTTCATGCCTGGTGGGAAAGACGCAGAAGGAGAAATACAATGAGGGCAACAGAGAAAAACGATGAATGGACATCTACATAAAATAGTTAGATCAGTATCTTAGCAAAAAAAAACAAAAAAAACTGTTGACAAATAAAATTGGCTGGCTTAGTCTGACTCCATATCCTGTCAAATTGAAATTTATAAATAAAATTATTATTCACACAGGTCATCTTAATTCCAAAACGAGGCTGGGGTGGGTGGGCACCCACTGTTTCCACATTAGCTCTGCCAGTGTGTCTGTAGCATGGATGATAGCAGGGGATGGTCATAGCTGAGCTTAGGTGCACTTCTGCTGTTAACACCACTTCAGTAGGAGCTTCTTAACCTCACAGCTGCACATGTTCGATGGCTAATCCAATCTATAATGGTGGAGAAATTAACAACATGGGCAAACACGACTAAAGATTTCCCTCATGTTCTCCTCAGGTAAATAACGTTACTGCTGTTTTTAACCCATGCCTCTGCCATATGGGCTACGCTCAGTCAGTATGTATAAACAGCTTTCTTAACTATAAAAGTACAGTTTGTTTTATGTTTGTCTTTTTCAAAGAGGCCTGACAAGACATATTATTTTGTTTTGGAGCAATTTGGTGGTAACATGTTAGCATGTTATGTTACATGTCATGTAGCACAGGAACTCATTAAAACCACCATGACATAAAACAAACAGTTGTGAATCATTACTCAAGTAATATTTTCTAGTAAACAGGCCTAATCAACAGTCTGACTCTCAGCTCCTCAAAAACAGACACCTGGTCAGGGCCCTTTGGTATCAGTTTCTGACACACAAAGTCGTCCTTAGTGTCTTGATTAGACGCTGCGAGCTTTTAGCTAACTCCACTGTAAACCCATCTGCTGCAATGTTAGACACGCAGAGCGAGTGCTCCGGCCGTCCATTTACTCCAATATTAACCTGACCGTGGCGTTCTAAGCAGGGGTGTTTCTAGTCACCTTGGGGGCCCTAGGCAAGAGTGACCATGGGGGCCCTCCCGGCCCAAAAACATCAAGAAGATCATTTAGTCCAGAAATCTTTTATTTTCATCTTCCTCAAGGCCCCCCTCAAGACCTGAGGTTGATAGAAAAAATACTCACAATGTATAAACGAGTATACACGTACTATAATTGTTTCAGACAATTATTTGTGTTATTGTATTAAATCAGATAATCTCGTGATAGATTTAAATCGAAGAGCAAATCACTGTAATCTTAATTTATTTAAAAAAAAAAAAAAACCTTCCTACCTTCATCTGTAGAGGTAAGCTGTTGTTGTTGTTGTTGTTGTTGTTGTTGTGGTCCAAAGAATTTCAACAAAGCACCTCGAGGAAAAAAAACAATGGAAGGAGCACAATGTATTTCGTCAGCTTGCTTTATGTTCAGCAAGAATTGTGCATGCTACACACTCAACATTAAGATCTGTATGGAATAATTAATGAACAGCCATTTGCAATAACAACTTCAATGTTCCATGTTAATATTTTTGTTTAATGTGACATTTAGGCTATACCAGAAAATTCAAGGAGATGTGTAATATCTTCCTCTTCCAAATACAAATCAGTTACTGGTTAGCCTACTGTTAATTACCGTTTAAATAAGCTGTTAATGTGCAGTGAACTTGTCTTGTGCTTGGTGGGACTAGCTGGGACAAAGTGGCATCACAACATTTTTTTTTAATTATGTCAGATGATAAACGTTTGAACTTACCACTTTCCTTTTTCTTTATTCTTCACCTTCTTGTTTTTTTTTTCTTTTTGCACGCCCTGAAGGATATGCTCGCTTCATTTTTGCTTCGGTTTGATAAGAACCGAAAGTACGGCAGAAAGTCGCCAACGGCAGCAAGTCGGGGCCCCATAAGGGGGATTCCAAACGTGTCGCTGCAGTGTCTGTGGAGGTTTCAGGTTGTATCATTGATATGGATCAATATCGGCCTTTTCTCGGGGTCCCTTAACAGCCACTAGCCAGTAACTGCTAGTAGGGGCCCTGTGCGGGGGTTTCCTGATGCATCGACGTTGCAGTGTCTAAAGCAGTTCAATCATTTTCTTATTGATAAGGACCAATGTCAGCCCTGTCGTGGGGCCCCTTCCAGCTCGGGGCCCTAGGCAATTGCCTAGTATGCCTGCCCCGTTGCGGCGTCTCTGGTTCTAAGATGCTCACTGCGACAAAGTTGCGACTTTAACTTGCAGTATTTCATTTTTCCTACATTTTTGCTTTTTGGCTTCACTAGGGCCTGGGACACCATGGACTTCATATCAGCTGATGGTTTAATTTCCAAAAATGAATGTTTTAATTCAGTAGCATATGCATGCATCATACTTGCAACATTTTACAGTCCTACTGAACAGGATCTGTCATACTTACAAGACTTTCTTACTCACTCGATTTTTCATGAACAACTGGGCAGCAGCGGAAAGTAGTTTTAACACAAAAAACAGTTTGCTGATGACATCTGTCACTAGATTTTAAGAGCAGTGCATATATGAGTATATGTACCCCCTTTAAAACTATTGGTTGAAACAGAAATTCTGTACAGTAGTTCAAAGCGGAATTTACACACAAACACACACAAATGCACAAAAGGTTCTCATATACACACACTTACCAAAATATAGGTCATAATGTGGCAACAGCAGCAGGCTTGGCAGTCTGACCCCCTCTTCCCTCAGGAGGCCGGGTCTCAGGGGTTGACATGACAACAACATATGTTTGAAAAGTAAGACAAGTGGGAAACTGGATTGAAACAAAGAGGGTCTATGTGCTTTCTGACTTGTTTATATGCTAGGTACTACATATATTTGTCTGAGTTATTGTTTAGAACATATGACGGTTAAAACATTTGTTTGCTTTGAAGTTCTACCGGACCGTTTAAATTTTTTCTACTCATGTTGGAAAAAAAAAAGAGGCAACTGCCACAGCATGCTCAAGGTTGCCCAGCTTTTCTTAAATCACAGCGATGACAAATGATAACAAATTATAACAAATGCATCATGCATTAAGGTAAAGTTCAGTGATTTAGTGTTGCACTAAGTTGAGCTGAGTTGAGGGATTCACAAGGGGCAGATTTTTGAAGAATAGTCAAAAGTGAAGCAACACACTGATACATCCTCACTTTTAGTCCCTAGTATGGGTCAGATGTCCTTAGGGAAGATGGTTACTCTAAATTTTTTTTAAAAAGTGTTAAGTGTTGGTCTTCACAGTGACACAAATGGTGACACTTTCCACCTTGGAACATACAGTAGCCTGTAGTGCCTAAGTCACACCCTTCCACTTCCTGTCCATGAGACCTTAATTCAGAAAAAAAGATGGATGCGATCCTACAGCTTGAAAGAAAATATTTTTCTTAGTTTGTGCCATCATTTACACATATGATGGTTGGCCATTTAAAAGATAATTTTTCATCTCAAGAAAGTTGAATTTTGGCATGACACAGTAAAGAAAAACGTTTTTTGAGACTGATCAGTAAACTACGTGTCCCGCCTCGCACAATGTATGTCACCAATGCAAACACGGCTGTGACTTAAGCCCAGTTTCTTTGGTTCCTTCAGAACGAGGGAAAATGGATTAAAAGAGGTAAAAATCATTCCAAGCATGGGCACGTTGAGACTCAGAATGAGTCGCTTC
>JAQLOL010000009.1:23444052-23456915 GCA_029783665.1 Naso thynnoides
ACTAAACCTGAAACAGAACCTCTCTCAGAGGTGGGCAGTCATCTGCCCCAACTGTTTGGGCAGAGAGAGAGAGAGACAGAGAGAGAGACAGAGAGAGAGAGAGAGAGAGAGAGAGAGAGAGAGACAGAGAGAGAGAGAGAGAGAGAAAAGCAGAAAGACTCTGGGGAAGACAGTAAGTTATAACAAGCAAAAAAAGGAAGATTGTCATTGTCCTGTTGGGGGAAAAAAACAGTTCAAGTGCAAGAACATTTCAGAGATTTCAGACAACAACTCACAAATGGTTTATGGAAAAAACAGGCAAGAAAAGGATGAGAATGCACAAAAGAAAGGAAAAGTATAGCTTTAAGCACACAATTTTCGTCTCATTTCCTTTCCTCTGCTGTGGAAGTGACTCTTCAGGGATTGTAATAGAATGTGTGTGACCACCGCAGATTAACTTAAATTGTTTTCCCCACATTACATGCAAATTTTAAGGACAGAGATATACTCGGAGCAATGGTTATGTGTGTCCTCTGGGATTATCACTACATGTTTGCAAGATGCAATACTCACATGAATGGTATGGGCGGTGTGAGGATATGACTGGGCGAAGGGTCAGTAGCAAAAACAATGGCAGAAATTTTTGAAGGCAAACTAATATACCAAGTCTGCCATTGCTTGATGTGGGGGCTTTAGCTACCATCTACAGTACAACGGTACGATACAATGATTTCTAATCTATTTGCCACTCTACATGCTTTCCGTGCAACATTCACCTATTTACTCACAGACTCATAAACTAATGACGTGGCCATCCGTACAAAGTGGCAGTCTGCTTATTATAAACAGACACACACCTAAATGCTCTGGCACAGCCATCGGGAGTAATTTGGAGTTCAGCGTCTTTGACTTTGACCTGCAGACTGAAGGAGCTCAGGACGGAAACATGGGAACTTTCTAGCACCACCAAGATCCTTTTAGTGGCACTGGCACTGTGACAGTGGCAGGCTGTGGCACGCAAGCCACACCTCTCTGCAGTTTAGACACACCTCCCTTCACTCGCTGTTAACTATGGTAGGGTCAGATTTCCTGTAAAAAAAAAAAACCCCTCAGGATTGACACTGGGCCAATATTATTGGAGAGAAAATGTGAGGTATTTAATGCTCTCAAAGGGATAGTTGAGTATTTTTGAGGAGGGGTTGTATGAGGTTCTTGTGCATAGTCAGTCTATGACCTGCAGATGAAGATCAGTGGTGTCACTTTTAGGAGGAGGAGCGATAAATCTCTGCACCAGAAGTCGGCACTGTACTGTTGCAGACGAGGTCAGCAAGAGAAAAAAAAGGTTTTCAGCCACATAAATGGTCACCTAAAAAAATCAATATTTGTTTAATTATATGTTAGATTTAGGATTTTGCAGATACATGGCACAGCAGCACAAATGCTCCACACCACATTGAACGCTCACCAAGTTTCCACCTTTGTCATTTTACACAGAACCAAGCAGCGTGGCTTTTGGCCACTTCAGTCAGGGGTTTTATACAGCGAGCAGATGTTGTGGATTCAAGGGAGATATGACTGCTGTGACGTTAAACAGCATTAGCATCAGCTTCCTCTGATAAGACAAATGCCCGACATGTGCCACCAACAGGCTAATACGTGGTCAAACCGTGTTAAAATGGTTGGATAACTCTAACAATAATAACGTAACACAGTCATAAAGGTCCATCGAGCATAGGCTTACTTCTGTTGATTTCCTTCAAGCTTATTGTGTCCCCTGTTAAGAAAAATGCCCGACATGCATGTGTATAAGGTTATGTGTAGGCTACAAAAACCTCTAGGTTACATGTTTACAATAGGCAATTTTTGCTGTGTACACATTTTATGATTTACAAAGAAGACATGGAGTTTCCACACGAGTGCAGTTCAGCAGGCTGCCGTCTTTTTTTCCTCTTTCCACAGCAGTGGTTTGTGGACATGATGTCGAGGCCTTTTGCCAAAGATGTAATCCCTACGTGGCCTGCAAAGGCCCCACAAGCCAGAGTAGAGTTCCACTTAAACAGCACCAGCTTGGGGCACGTATGGACACGTTGGCTGTCAATGTTCTTGGCCCCTTTCTCCAAACCCAGCATGGCAATTGCTTTGCAGTAGTGGCTCTGGGCTTCTTTACAAAATGGCCGGAGGCAGTTGCACAACCAGCCAAAGAGTGACTACTGTCTACAAGGTGCTAATGAAGCAATGTTCAGCCTTTTTGGGATTTAAAGGCCCAATTAATCAGGGAAATGTGCAAACAGCTTGGGATGCACAAGACCCACACAACATCTTCCCACCCCCAGAGTGACGGACTGGTGAAGAGGTTTAATTGCACTGTGGGGGTCCAGCTAGCCCTGGTGGAGGTGAAGGGTCAAAAGGACTGGGATTTACAGTGACCACTGGTTCTGATAGCTTGTCGTTCTGTGACACAGGAAACCACTGGGTGCACCCTAGCCTTGCTGGTGTTTGGTCGGAAGCTCTGGAATCTGCTCTGGCATAAGGTCAGCCTGGAGATAACCTCCCCCCAACCTGAGATTGCAGGAGCCTTTTAAAAAAGCTTATAACCAGGACACAAAAGGGACTCACTTCAGTGCAGTAGACTTGGTGAGGGTCTATGCACCAAAACGGGCCAAGGGAAAGTAGACTAAATTGCAGAATAACTGGATTGGGCCCTGCCGGGTCTTGGAACGGTGAGGTGGTGTATAGGGTGCAGCAGGGTGGGGAAAAGTTGAGGTGTCACATCATGACCGCTTAGCACCCTGCCAATGGTCAACCAACCCACCAGCACGTTTGCCATTCTCCTCTTGGTGCTCAGACACGTCCTGCAGAGGCTGCCTCTTGTCTACAGCACTTATATGCTGGGCCCACATCATTCTTCTGGCCAAAAGCAAATGGATGTCCAAATCATCCCACTTGGAACTGTTGTTCCCACCCAGAATTTTGGGGATGAAGGGGCTAAGGGTACCCCTCTGCCAAGAAGACAGCATAGAGTTGATTCTTTTCCTTTTTTTCTTCCAATGTCTTTCCAAATTGCTAAGTTAGGATCAAGAGGATGTTGTAACATGTAGTGGACTGAACAACTAAACTTAATGAAAAGGCTTATCTGACTTGCTTTACCTGCAAATGTAAGTGTGAATTTCTTTCAATGTAAGGTTAGCGTATATTGAGGGAACAGGAATTTCATTTACTTAAATAAATCATATTATTATCCTATTCATGTTTTGTCTCAGTATGTACAATGCTCTGTCAAAGGGTAATTTTAACTGATGTGAGCAACTATAAAACTGAATGGAGGAAAATTTCTGAATGAAAGGGGCGAGCTTGCAGCATCGCTGTTACACTGGGAGAATATTTATACTTTGTACTGTCACGTCTGTCTACAGTGTTTATTGTGGTTAATGTTCATAATTACTGAAGTTAATTGCAGCTTTGTCAATTATTTGTATGGCAAGAGAGAAACACTAATAGCCAACGACTTTCTATCTTCTGCTTATTGGTAAGACAGCAGCGTCAGCTCAGAAAATTCACTCTAAAGCATTTTGGGGAAAACAAACAAAACAACAAAAGTAGGCTACAAAACGGGGCTGACTTTGCTTAGTTATTATAAACAGATATTGCAATGTTTGTGTACAGTTGTGAAAAAATAAGCAGAGTTTATTGTTATTGTACACAGATTGTTTTTGGGTCATAAAGCCCAGCTGATACGTCCAGTGGCCTCTGCTGTGGCTACTGCGCAATGACGGGAAGAGTGCATCGTTTCAATTCGATGAAACAGTGTTCTGTGTAATTGTGAACTTGCGAGTTCATTCTTCCAAGAACAACTAGCAAGCACGTTCTTGCCACAGACACACTTCCATTCTTTGTGGTCTTTGGTTTGAGAAAGACACAAAGTTTAGACACACTGAATATTATTTGATCTAATCCACCTCCACCTGAATTCCAAATACCATAGAGATGTGAGTTGTAGGTACCTTAAATAGCCTCAGATTAGCTGTTGCCTTGGCAAAGGGAATAAATCTGGGCTAAGTTGGACTAGCAAATTGACACCTTGTGTCCTCCACATTTGTCCATATCTGCCAACGCTACAATATCAAACTGATAAAGACAATAAGACGATGTGATTGTATACATTGTAACCCACGTTGTAGCAGAATAACATTACTCAGATTCATGTGTTAGAACTATATAAACTTCTGTTTAATTATACAAACTCACTTGACAATCCACATAAGAAACTGAATTGAAGAAAGTAACCTGTTAGCTAGTTAGCAGCCTGTTAGCTAACACACTGTTACATGGTCCACTGCAAAAGTTAACTTTATTTTTGAAATAAAAAAAGTCCCGTAGGAATGAATGGACTTTTGGTTGATTGCCTCTGTACACGTCTGTCTGTGGAAACAAGGCATAACGTCTTTTACACACATGCCACTAAACAAAGGAGGGGCTGGCTTGACCGTGTTTTGTAAAGTAGAGGATGGCCTGACCGCAGTGAATAAAATACACAGACAAACGCTGCATTCAAAAAAATTGCAATTTTGATGAGTCATCATATGCTAGACTAGGCCTTCTTATCTGCTTCAAATTACATCATAGGGTAATCAGGTGATTTGCCATGGGAACATGCCAATTTAATAAAAAACCACCAGATATTGCACACTGAGACTAAAACTTAAGGAATCAAGAACCTGAATTGTAAAATAATAATACTGAGCGGTATTTTTAAGATTTTATCATTAACTAAACATTTACATTTCTTCAGTATCAGTTAAATAAAATGAATATTTTCTATAGCCTGGTATTTAATGAGAAAAATAACTGTGTGCAATATATTTGCCTACAATAGTTTGAATGATAAACAAATGAATTTCACCTACCACTGCTGTTCCTTCACCTGTCATGTTTTCAGCTAGGCTACTCAAAGTTTTAAATAATATTAATTTTAATTTTATTCAATGTATTTCGGGATGGTCTGGCATCAGGTGTATGAGATATTACAGTCATCCAATTACAAGCCTTCAAAATGAAACCTTAAACCTAATATCAATAACCACTCCCACCACATTGGGCTTCCTGTGTTGTGATCATTAAGTCATTCGGGTTGTACATTTTTCATCCTAATTGGTTCACATTCAAAAGTGAGATGATCAAGCAGAAAGTTGTATGATTTTGATGAAGGATAAAATGAAAATAAATAAAAAAGAACAAGAAGAAAATGGATAGATTGCAAAATAAGAAGACACTTTGAATCCAGGACAAATATTTAATTATCAGTCTCACAAATCGACAAAGAAAATGCCCTATATCAGATACCAAATAACAGTTTGTTTTCAAAACTGTCAAATGTTAACAAAATAATTGTTTTTTCTTTGGCTTTTTTCTTTTTACCTTTCAACTAAGAAAATATTTAAAATCTATTAATATACTGAACTCTTAGAAATAGAATTTATTCTTCATAAATCCATCTACATAATCAAAAGTAGCATTTTAAATTAATTAAGGTCCCTTTAATTTTAAACGTTAATTTTCATTCACGCGGGAAAACAAGACTTAACTGAAAATTAAACAGTTACATACTAGCCTAGTCTTTACTGAAGCCCTACAAAAACACATTTATGTTGTCTAAAGAGTGCAGACAAAACAACAAACTTCAGATTATCCTTTAATTAGTATAAATGTTTATGTAAAGTGCTTTTCATACTGACCAAAGGATAGTAATAGTTAACAGAACAAATCCTTAAAAAACTGGACCTTAAAAGATTTTTCCAAACATATTGGTATATGTAACTTTTGGGGGAAAAAGGATCTTCAGAAAAGTATAATCTTAAATTTAACTAAACAAACATACAGCATGGCAAAGCAACAAATAAATCCTGCTGTCATATTCTGGTTCGAGTGAATGAGAGTGTAAGATCCTGCCCCACTGAGAGTAACAGATCGCTGCCATTCAGGCTGCCAGAATTTTTCATTTTTGGATTAGTGCTTGAAACCAGTCTCATGCAGAAGCACGGCCTGACTCTGGGACTCGAGTCTCACTTTTTCTTTTGAAGATGATGCCTCTGTATTAGTATGACTAACTTCTCACTCAACCAAAATAAATTAATTATATACATGTACACAGTGTAGCAAAATTCAAACACAAATAGAAACAAAACCCCATTACATAAAGCAGCCATTCAGCCAACAGGCTTGTAGTGACCTTCCATTAATTTAGCTATTATTTTAAAAAAAAGCAAAAAAAAAAATATTGGGACTTGCAATGATTCTCTTTTGAGAATCCAGCTTCTGTCTGCGCCCCGTCATTTTAGTATGGACCATTTGATCTGCTCCTTGGCCGACTGCAGAACCTGGAACACAACAACACAATAATATATTTAGGCTATGATGTAGCATGAGTCCATTAAAAACAAAAAATCAAGAACAGGTCTAAATTAAAAAAAAAAAAAAAACTAAACAAAAAACAACATAAACCTTGGTAAATGTGAAAAATACAGTATATTAAAATCAAGAGAAGCATTTTTTAAGGAAATGCATGTTATTGTTGTGTGCATTAATGCTGATTTACACCATATTTCACCTCATTGACCTTAATGTAAGTGGTGAGCTATGTTTGAAGGCTTCAAACACTCGTGCAGAAGCAGCACTGGGCCTCCTCAGCAGTCGGTAACGCATCACATGACTCCTAATAACTGCCAAACTGTGCGTGTAATCTTGAACTGTACAATCAGTGCAACAGTATTTGTAGTGTACCGTGCACAGGTACTGTGTTATAAATAAAAAGTACTCACGCAAGACTTAACTAACCTTATTCGGGGACAAAGAGCACTTTGGCAAATGTGCGCTAAAAGTTTTACAAACTGTAAAAAACATTTTAGGGAAACATTAAAACAAATATATTTTTTTAATGTTTTGTAATTATGGGCCACATTGAAATAGTTGCAGTTGTCACACTCATGTTTATGTAGTCATTCATTTAGAGATTGAAATAATTTAAATTTATGGCAAACATTACTTTCAAAACAAATGCAGACATATTTCACTTACATAAATATACAATATAATAAGTACAATAAAATCCTAGGGAAAGGTTAAAATCTATTTCTACACTTTTAACCACCTAATTCTTTCATTCTTTCATCTGAAAGGCCTAAGTTACTCAGTATTAAATAAAGTTTACATTAGCAATCAGCAAAGTTCGATTTAAAATGCTAGAAAACCAACGGGCTTTGAGGAAAAACTCTATAATTTTACAATTTTACATGTTTTTTTTCTCTCTAGGTCTTTTTCTTGTTCAACACAAATTCCACTGTTTGTGTATTTCACAGTTCCTAAATCTTTATCAAGACTTTATTTTGGCTCTGAAGTTGTTGTTCCCATTTTTGAACAGCAGAGGGCACATGGAGCTCAGACACCTTCACTGTAAGGGGGGATCCTGCTAAATGCAGCTTCATCAGGCCATACAGCGAGTTACTGCTATGTTCACCTGTGTAGTGCTACTCACTCTTGAACAGGGGTACTCAGTGATGTGGTATATAGTATGTATTGCTTGCTGTAATACGCAGCACTATACTCATCCATTTCATACCTCTGCATAAAGCTTAGCTGTGCTGAGATGACAGCAACCAGTGGGACATCTCTTTCCCCCAACGCTGCCGTTAAGACAGCGCTTTTAACCCGGCTTGATGACTTTTTTTGTGAGGGTATACCTATCCCTTACACTGTAGCATTATGACTTCAAATTCTTGTTCCTGTGGGGACAATGAATTTAAGTTTGAAAGGAAGTTCTTTAAAGTTGTTTTCTAAACAGTAAATATTTGGTTTTTATTTGATTTGGGTTTGGTGTGACATGTATACCTATACTCGTGAAGAAATTCAGTTCTAAATCAATTTCCCTGACTATTAAGAACGTAAAAAAATAATAATAAAAAGTTCACTTTTGAAAGGGAATTTAGCTGTCCAGTATTGACAATAAATATTATAGCAGAGTATGGCAGACGTAAAGTGTGTGGTGTGCAGTTTGGCAGTAGATAAGCTTTGCAGTGCATGAAGACCAGTAGTGAAGTTAGTAGAGACTTACGTTAGTGGTGAGAGCCAGTTTCTCTGTTATGTGCTGTCAGAGTTAGAGAGTTAAAGAAAAAATCTTAGCACATGAGTACACACACACACACACACACACTTACAGGCAAACAGGCACAGAGCAATGTCTGTGCACGTGTTCATTTGTGTGCACAAACAGGAAGACATCACAGCAGTTAACGACGGGTAATACCTGTGTTTAAAGCTGAGGTAGGCAACATTTGGAAATCAACCCCGCTGCACCCTCTCCTCCATGTTTTTGCTCCGGCTTGCGTTTTATTTTGTTTATCGTCTCTCTCTCTTTTAAGTCCAGTTTACACCAAAGACTCACAACAAAACCAAACGGCTGCAGGGAAAGTTGCAGTGGGGTAAACTGCTCCGTCTCAGCTCAACTCAAGCCGGCTGATGGTGTCGCCTGCAGCTCAGCTTGTCAAGTCACCAGAGGCCAGACCTTAAGGCACGTCACTTGTTTTAACAGCCAGTCAGCTTGTAGTGACATCACCTATTGCTAAGAGGCACAGCGTAGAGCAGCCAATAGAAAAACACGCCCTCTGAAATTACTTTGATTGGCTAAAAAGTCCCGTCACTGTCTGAGTGCAGAGCCAAGGAGAGGAGCAGAAGCCTAGAGTTCTTTCAGATCAGCTGAATTACAAAATGCTGAAAGATTATTATGGGATTTAACCTGATGACACCAAAGATAAACTGCCTACCCCAACTTTAAGTGACTGAATTTTTAAAAAATGGATAAAATCTATATGGACAAAGGGCATTCTGATCAGCAACAGTTTTACATCTGTGCAGCACTTAGATAACTCAAGTGTTTCAGAAGATGTTAACTATCTTTTCATCTATTCACTGATCCTTTCACATGTGAGCCCACTAGTGCCGTCCGCAACTTCAGAGATGAAGCCAAGCTCCCTTAGCATGCGGAGTGAGCGAAAGCATTAGCAAGCAGCCTTGTGAACTGGCAAACAGATTTAAAACTGCTTGTACTCATTCTGACAACAATCAGCTTTTCCCACTGAAGTTTGTGTGTTTTTTTCTGATTACATGTGGCATATGCAGGTCAAGCTCTCACACAGTGCTCAAGGTATCAGGCAGAAGCAGTTGTTAGATTTACATGTTAATATCAGCATGTGAGAGATAAGGAAAATATGTTGTGTGCACAGTTGGCATTGTGTGTCTGAGTGTTTGTGTGAATGTGTAACTGCACCCGTGAGTTTATGTTTGTTTTAAATGTACGTTTTTATCATCTGTTGACCAAACGCAATACACACGGTTTGTTCGTCTAGCTCGAAAGCAATACAAAATAAAACACACTGATTCTCAATTTGTGACCTCTTCACTACCCAATCCAACGAAAGAGGGATTAGAGGAATTTTTACCTTTTCAATGAATAGTTTGATTTTAAGAAATATGCTCAGCCTATTTGCTTTTCCAGACAAGATTTAAATGAGAAAGCTGATAACATTCTAATTTCTGTACGGTAAAATACGTTTAACCTTTAAGGGCCCTGACACACCAAGCCGACGGATGGCTGTGATATAGTTGGTGAGCGTCTGTTTGACCTCGTCTTTCAGGTGTGTACCGCACAGCTGGATCTAGTTTTCTCTGGTCAGAAGACCTCCAGCCTAATTAGTATGTCGAATCGGTGGCTGATCAGGTTGCTGAGTCCCATCAGTTAGTGTTTTGCTTCTGGCTGATTGGACTGATAAGTACCTCCGACATGTGGAACAAAACAGCAAAGAGCTCATCAAAGTTTTTCAAATTTGAGCTTTTACTGATTCCAGCTCATGACAAATATTCAGCAAAGCAACTTTTCCTTTTTGCTGTAGCACCCATGATGTCACCCCAGCGTGTCTCTCCTTCTTTCTCTGTAGTTTCTCCACCTTTTTTAAAATTCTTTTTAAAAAGATCCTCCAAAGTCTTCCAAAAGACAGAGAGCTCATGTGAAACGACTTATCAAACATAGTCTCTTTCAGAAGCAGTTGATGTGATGTTACGAAACCATCTATTTAAAGGGCAAAAGTGATGTGACGGTTAGCAAATGCTGCTTTATCATAAAAACAGTACGTACCTGCCCATTCCTAGTGTTTTGGTTTTCTTTTCACCAACAAATGCAGACTACCTTTACTCGCTGCTCCGGAAAGTTGTGTCCTAATCAGGTGCAGAACATATCAGCTACCTGACCGATGGCTGCACTTCTTTCTGTGTGAGTGCAGGTTTTTGGCTAAAACACAGGTAACCTGATGCAACACAACAGTTGGCTCACTGATGCTGGTTTGGTGTGTCAGGGCCTAAGATTTAGCTCCACCCCCCACACCTGTATATGATCACAGACGTAGTTCCTGGGAAACATTAGGTATTGCTATTTCCATAATTTATAAGTGTGTGCATTTGTGTGTCTGCATGCCCATATAAGTACATTATTTTGTGTCTGGTGTGTGTGACAGGAATCTTTTATAAATGCACATGTATGTAACTTTATTAGTGTCATTTATTTGTGCAATATGTTTGTGTTACCTGGGCCACGCTTTGTTCAGATAATGGATTCTCATCCGCCTGTAAAACAAAATGTGATCATTGTTTGTCCAAGAGACAAATGCAAAACTCATGCAAAACACTTGAGACACACACACACACACACACACACACACACACACACACACACACAAACACACACAATACAAAAACACTGCAAATGCCATTAGATTTGTATCAACATTTCATACTATTGAACAGTGACATTCAAACAAGGTCGGCTAATTTAAACACAATTCAGATTTATGGCCATGCTTGTAGCTCAGCTCCAATGTTGGTCTGTTAGTCCGTCTACCACTTTGATCTGAACTGAAATGCCTAAAAAACAAGCACAGGAGGGACTGCCATGATGTGTCACATGTGCCATCACGATCCAAAGCAAATAGAGCAAATCGACTTTGGTGATCTCTTGACTTTTCCTCCAGTTAAACCAGCAGATCAAAGTTTTGGAATATAGAAAAACACAACTTGATGTTAGTCAGCATGCTCTCTTACTGTGGCTTTACCTCATCTGTCTCTCCAATCACTCCTTCATATCTTCACTGAATCTGTCTGAATTTAATTCATTCATTCTCTCTCTGTCTCTCTCACCCTTTGTCTGTCTACAGCAGCTGGCTCTTGTCTGTTTGTCCCTCTAGGTTACCGCTGATGTAATCAAACAGGACGAAGCCATAGGCTGGCTCTGACATTGGCTGACACCAATCAGGATGGAGACAGGGAGAAGGAGAGAAAGGCAAAGCAGGTAAGAGTAGAAGCTGAAAAGAGAAGCTGTGGGAGGATACAGAATGTGTCTGTGTCTCTCTGAACAGGCCGAGCAGCTGCTCTCTTTTTTTTTCAACGTAGCATTTGGTTTCTTTTCATTTACCAATTATCTAAATCTTTAAAAAAAAAAAAAGAAAAATCAGATTTATAGTTAAGAATCACTGAAAGTCATTTTACCCTGTAGTTGACCTTTTGCAGGACCTGTTGGGGGTCACTCTCCAGAATCACCCTAGCAACAGGATAAAACAACCAATCAGAATCAAATACAGCGTACGTAGGACTGGGATTTGTTTTGTATGAGATTTTATAGACTTAACACTTTTATAAACTAAAAATATTGATTAATCTACATTAAAGTTAAGTGTAACCCAGCTCAGTGTCAGTAAGTCTTGTACTGTGTTTATGTTGCAGGAGTTTTTCTATGGAAAAGTATGCACACATTGCTCTTTACATTGAATCAGCTGTAAATTCTATTTGACTGTCTTACCCTCCATCAATGATTTCGTCCACAACAAGGAACACTCCCTCCATGTTGTCTAATAAACACCTGCGCTCCACGTTTTTCCTGAAGAGAAAACAAATGTCATTAAATCCAGTCAAAAATGAAGATAAAAGCCTCAATAATGAATAAAGCTGCAAGCAGCAATGAGGGGGCCGATCAGTCGAAAAAAAAAAAAATAAATAAAATATATATATATATATATAAAGATCCTCGACTTTCCTAACAATTGATCATTGGGTTACATTGTAGGCACTGCCACAGACTTCCGTTTCAGAATAAGAGCACCGTTTTAAGTATTTTTTGAAGTTTTGCCGTGTGTGCGTGTGTATATGCTTGCAACAACTGTGTGTGGCAATTCAAGACCTACAGAAGGTCCTCGATGTCACTTCCACCACTAGATGGTGCCTAAAACTACACAATGCTTCTTCAAAACTCTCTGTCAGCCCCAGGAACAGTTCGTGCCCTTCGTGGTGGCAGAGGGATTGTTTTTGCCTTTGCCAATAGGGAATTGTAGATACGGGTCTCTAGACTGGGTGTACTGAGTTTTGTGCAGATCAGTGAAAATTCCTACCAAGAGTGTGATTTTAAGTGTTTTTCACAAAATTCAAAATGGCAGATTAATGGAATATGTGAGCAAAGTTTCATGACTCTAGGTCAAACGAGGCATGAGATAAGCCCGTTCAAACCTTGCATATTCAACTGCTTGCTATAGCGCCACCCATTGGCCAATCAAGGTCAAGTTCGCACCATAGCCTCTTGACATGGGCCTCTACCAGTGTGCCAAATTTTGTAACCTTTGACCAGTTCTCTGGGCTGCCATAGACGTCAGAGGCAGAATAAATAAATAAATGAATTAGAAGAACAGACAAACACAATGAGGGCTTCAATAATGATCCCCTTGAAAATTCTAATGTCAAACTGCCTCACATTTTTCTTGACAAAAAAAAAAAAAAAAAAAAAGTTTTGTGATAGAACC
>JAQLOL010000009.1:23465183-23475730 GCA_029783665.1 Naso thynnoides
TTTGCCCTTTTTTGGGATTATTGATCGTACATCGTACAGAGGGCCAAATTATCGTACAAATACGATAATTATCGTACGCCTGGCAACGCTGAGTGCATGGCACCAATATGAATCTAATTCAGAACATCAAATGCACATAAAAAGACAACACATTACATAATGCTCTGTGTAGTTTCCTTAATAAATAACTAAATAAGTAATAATAAATTGAACTTATATGGTGCTTTTCTAAAACTCAAAGTTGCTTAATAACAATAAGGGCAGCAGTGTGAGACAGGACACCGTGTGAACAACACACACACAAGAACATACACAAGCCTGAACACAATGCAACAACAAAGTAGTGCTCATGGCAGATGGACATTACTTTCTGTAAACAATCCCATGATGCATTGCATCACATCTTTAAAATACAGCTTTTAACTTGATTCATATGATTGCTGTGCTGGGAGTGTATGTGTGGGGATTTCACTGAGAGATGTTAGAGGAACATTTTTTCCTTCCTCATCCCATTCCGATGTCCAAACTTGCGTAGCTGCTGATACCATCACCTAAAAATAACAATTCCTTTAAAATGTAAGGTGTAATTATAATTTAGTAAAATAATATGGTTTATGTAGAACACTGTAAAACGGTAGTGCAACAGCAGCATAAAAACTAAGATGTAGGAAAATCAAATTCCTTCCAGGGTCAAATATTGTCAAATTTTTACAGGTAGGTATGTTTGTACTGTTTGGCAGCTAATAAATCACATGGTGTTGGATTGGTGCTCAGACTGGCATACTCACCGATACTGATGCCAGCATTTTCGATTGTATTGGGGGCATTTTTCGACACTGGTATCAAAGACTGACACTAAAATACCAATATATTTGGAAAAAAATGGAGATATATGACGTCATGTCAGGGTGTGTGTGGTGATGATGTGATTCCAAAAACTGTTCACCTGCTCCGCCTCAGCCCAGCTGATGGAGACAGCCGTGTGTGTCTTTGCCTTCTTTTTTCTAAAATCAACAATCAGCTCCTTGATTGTGCTGACAATGAGCAGTGGGTTGTTCCCTGTGCAAGATTGTTTATTTATTTATTTATTTTTTTAATGTATAACCTCTCGACATTGTTAGAATTCTGGCCTGTCATGTCATTTCCTCCTCTGATCTAACAGTGAATTATCTCAAGAGCTGTGTCTCAGTTCAGGGGCTGCTTCCTTTGTATACCACAACCCACGAAGGCCGACGACTCCTGTCGCTTAGCAACCATGACACAGCAGATAACTTATGTGCATGTAAAGAAGGAGCCAGAAATTTTAAGCTTGGTATTTTAACACTTACATTTAAAAATGTGTTCTCTAACTGCTGCTGCTTAAAAAAAAAAAAAAAAGATCAGCGGTGACGTGCAACAAATCTTGCGGCGCAGGATCTTTGGCAATCTTGGGCCGCAACGGATCCACCTGTTGGATCCTTCACGACGGAGGATTCGTCAGCTGCATTTGTGAGCAATATTTGAAGGAGCCGATGATTTGGATCAGTCTTCGTTGTGTTGCTGGAACAGAATCGGTCTATAATACACCCTTCAGAGGATGCAGTCCTTAAATTGAGACGCAGCCCATGTCGGGGGGTTGCAGTGGGTGTACAGTGTGCACAGGAGGGGCTGAACATACAACAGTGTGCCGTGGAGATGGAACCTTTGGTTTATATTCTGATGACTCTGGACAAAGGAGAGCTTTTTAGTGGTAGATGGTAAAGACATGATCTAAGGTTTTTTTCTTCTAGTAGAGTTTTGCACACTGGTGAAATTTAGGAAAGACAGGTCTGATTGAAATCATCAGTTATAATTAAAAAATACCATCTGGCTGTCTTGTTATCTAAACGCTGATGGCGAACAATTCTTGCAGGGCATTTTTTTAAAAATTTGCATCTGATCAAATGTAAACAGCAACAGCAAACACACTGGTAAATTGTCTGGGCAGATAATGTGGACAAATCTTGGCATTAAAAATGTGATGTCCGGTAGATAATGTCCATTCACTGTGACTGTGTTTGAGCACCGAGCATCATCGACGTAAACACAAAGTCCACCTCCCCTTCTCTTACTAGCACATCTTTTCCAACATTGATTAGTGTGTTTCTGCAATGAATAATTATGCCTGAGGAAGAAATTTGAAAAAAATTTTAAATTCCCTTAGCCATTAAACGGTACCCAGTTCCTTCCCAGTTAGCGTAGTTAGCTCTGACTGATGTTACAAAACCTGAAATCAGCTCTTCTTTGCTGCTTTAAAACAGAACACAGGAAGTTGCGCTGTGCTGCCACTGTCGACGGCTATTTTTAGGAGCAGCAAAGAAGAATGGAGAGATTTGATGGAGCTGGCAAATTGTCTATTAGCAATTAGCAATATTCTGCTTTATTTTAAATTTTATTGTTTTATTTATGTATTTTTATTTTTCTAATAATGATTACACCTTACGTTTTAAAAGAATTTTTATTTTTATGCGCTGCTAGCAGATCAGTATTCTGTATCGGCCGTTAAGTTTGAGTTTAGAATTGGCACAGGGAAGGAAAAAAAGGTTTTGGAACATAGCTAACGATCGATCCACCGTAGTATTTTTTACTATCTATCTATGGTTGGAGGCAGAATGTTATTACTTAAAATAATTTCTGTATTTTGTGTTTATGGCTATCGGCCAGCACGCCGATATCTGCCGATATAATAACCGATAATATAATATGCTTCTGTTTGCTTGATTAAACACCCGAGTCGACGCCATGTTTCCCATGTTCCCTGTGAACGGACGTTATGTTTACTGACTTTGTCACCTGTGAAACAGACCAAATTTGTCCTGGTTATGTTATGGATGTCTCAGAGAGAACATCATCCAGTTTTAAGTAGGATGTGTCTTACTTGTTCTGTTAAAAGCAGTTGTCATAAATAAATATGAAATGCTTTACATAACACAAGTTCAAGCATTTTTCTTCTTTTGCACAAGGAATGAATATTAATTCATTTTAAGTTTGGAATTTTATGCCTGCATTTGCCGGCTGCAGTGTGGTGTGGGGGAAAAATATACATATACATATATATTAGCTATTAGTATATTAGTATTGGTATCGATAATTGGCCAAATGAGTTGTAAAATATTGGATATGGGCAAAAAATCCAATATCGTGCATCCCTAATATTGTGCAAATAAGTGGCATGTTTCTGTCACTGTCTTCCAAAACAAATGGTTGTGCTAGACGACAGGAAGCAGTATCACTTTGTCACCTTCCGCTACAATCAACACAACATGAAAGTTCCCTGGAAGGGCTTTGAGAAATACCAAGTTAAAACAAAAACAAAAGCAGCAAAGTTTGAGTGAGAGATTGGCTGCATGTGTCACAGCTGCCATAAAAATCCATCATAGAGGAGTAAGGTATAAGGCTTTGGATATATACAACAACAGAACGCGTTAGTAGATGCATTCAGAGTTACTGAAGGTCTGCCAGTGGGATTCGTTTGCGCCCTTTTCACTCTGCCACCTAAAGCCTTGTCTCCACAACCATACTTTTATCTCGCAAAGTATTTCCGATCCTTTCTGTTTGTTTGTAAATGTCATTTCTGTGTGTTAGGTATTTCCAGCCTTTCCAGCTGTTAGTTGGGGCGACAGTGGTCACATTGTTGTTCCTGGGCTTTGTCTGGGCAGCCGAGAACCAAGCTCCTATTCGCCGTTTCCGCAGAAATCATCCATCAGTTGCTGTGTTGGCCATTCTGCTGGCCAGTTACCTCTTCATATCGGTGCTGGGAGGCATTGCCGTGTTCCTGTTCGGGATAGCCTCCCCCATACTAAGTGAGGCAGACAGACACACATACACACACATTTAACACCTTTAGCTTAGCTTTCTAGTTTCGGTCACCGCACCAGTTAGCACAAAGGACCAGGCAGCAGATTGTCATCTCCAAATGTGTGTGAATTAATTTTTCACATAAAAGTGAAGAGTCATTTTCACTATATCACTGTATCATGTATCCAGCATGCAGGCAGTTTAGGTTTTATTTGACCAAGTTTTTTAAAATATACATATTTGCTGCTGACACCCTAAAATGCAATGTGAGCAGTATTTGTTATGTGTTGAACAGTATTAAGATTGCCAAAGTCTACATGTGTAATTCTTTGACACAAGTTGAAAGTGATTATTTAAATGTATTAACCAGATGAATTATCAGCATCATGTAATACACTTGACACATTGCACATCATGCATAGCATTCTGCATTCTGTCCTGTTATAGGCCTCTCTCTGTCATGGCGATGAATCCGTTTATGGGGCTAGAAAGGGACAGTGGCTCATATTGTATTTTGCACAATAATGCATACATTTTGTGAATATACTTTGAAATTCTGTAGCAGGTAAAGCAGCAGGCATACGAGAAGGCTTGTCACTGATGATGGATTTACCTGAACAATAAGCATAATATACATTTCCACAACGTTTGCATAAGTAGTAAATAAAAAATGGCAAAGCAAGAAATGTCTTATTAAAATAATAATTAAAGTGACTATGAGGAACTATTAAGTAGTCATGAAACAGTTTCATGATTCCTCTGGTGATTCTGAATTTCCTGACCCTCAGTGGACAGACTGCTGTTTTTATGTAGTTGCTGTTAATGCCTGTGATCGGGTCCGAATCCCCGCAAACTCTGACAAAATGATTTTTTTAAAAATAGCTCTGTGCAATGACAATAACATAATTATATTCTCTGCCTACAGCTGTTAGTGTGCACCTTAGCATGTAACGTTAATGCAAATGGCTGTGTAATGTTAGCCTACAGAAAACACAGGGTTAAACACTGGCTTATAACTTATTTCTCAGTCACAGATAAACACATTACCTCATCGCCATCCATCCTGCCATCTCTCTTTCACTCGCTTCCCAAACAAATGCACGTGTTGTCAGTGTTCTGCCGAGTTCTGCCTGCCTGGCACACGTTGGCAAAGATCTTTACAACAGTAGGCACTCGTGTCACTATCGCTTTTGTCCAAAGGGGGCGCTAGAATCCATCAAAACTGAAAGTTCCTCGTAGTCACTTTAGAATATGATAAAAAAAAACCCTCAAAAACCAGGAAAATGTTGAAATAAAGGCCTGTCCCGAAAATGAACTTGTTGGATAAGCTGGTAGCCAAATCGCCAACTTTTTAATGAATTCCTCTCTCTGCGTCTGTCCCTCCGTTATAGTGGTTCTGGTTCACGCGTCAGTGAGGCTGCGCAGCCTGAAGAACAAGCTTGAGAATAAACTGGAGAGCATCGGTCTGAAGAGGACACCCATGGGACTCCTGCTGGAGGCTCTGGGACAGGAACAGGAGGCAGGATCCTAGGAGAAGGATCATCCAAGGGGAATGGCAAGAGAAATGCATGTAAATGGATGAGAAACAGAAAGATTAGAGAAAAATACATGAAATGAGAGAAATACTGTACAGCGAGAGAAAGAACAAAAACAAATTTGACATAGAAAGAGTGTAGCACAAAAAGAGTGGGTTGTCGTAAAAAGAACTAGTCTGATGTCAACAGTAAGAGAAAAGACATCCTGTGGTCCAATGGGAGAAGAACAAATGAAAATCAGAAATCATCAGAACAATTTATGTTATCTGTTTTTGCCAAACCTTGCACTATAAGCACACACAGTTTGTCATGATACATTCTGTCTTTGCACTACATACTTAAATAGGCAGTGTCTATATGTGCATATTCACATTGACCTTTTTTATGATAGATTGTAAATATTCTGCAACTTGGAGTCATTTAGTTTTGATGCATTGTGTATTTACACACTTGTGCTCTGATTATGTCTCAGTGATTTCTACTTTACCTGAACACTCCATTTAAAAACCTTCTCTGCTTTGTCAGTTATGTCATAAATGTGTGAAAAAAGTCAGAACATTATGAAAACAGCTGTAATTTTAGTTTAAATGGTTTAATGTTCAGAGAAATCAGTTGGAAAAGTTTTAAAAGTTGTAATTTACCTTCAGCTGATCCTTCAAAACACATCCAGTTAGGGACTCACACACCAGATCACTTGTTGTGTTTTAATAGTCCTTCCAATAACCACCTCAAGATTTAAGGTGTTTTTTTTATTTAATGAAAATAATTTAAGGCCATCCACATCTCTCACTTGACATTTAAAAATAAGCTGGCTTCTTTACTGAAAGTATTTAAATCTTTTTAAAACTTTGTTCTTAAAACATTCTGGCTTTATCTGATAGGATTAGTAACTAGCTTGTTTATTCTCTCAAAGAAACAAATACTATTCAAATGTTGGAACCATAGTGTGACATGCAAGTAAATGTATACATTTTGTAAATACGGAGCAAAACAATAAATACCTGTAAAGTAAAAGCAGGTCCATAATGGCTTAAGATCGACACTAGAAGACTCCGTTTGATTTTAGAAAAATTATGTTCCAATGACTTAATATGCACAGATTTAGCAGAGCAGATGGCCTTGATGCAGCACAGGAAGGTCAATTCACTTCTTTTAGTGTTAACCATAATTTTTTTCTTGCATGAAAAGATGACTGAAATGTTTAGGTGAGGTATTTTTTTTATGTGAAGAACAAGTTGAAATCTTATCACTTCTTGGACTCTCTGTTGAATGTAATAGTGTAAATAAAAGACCAACGGGAGCAGAAGTGATGATGTGTGAAGGAATCAAACCCTCCTGAATTACACTAATCATGTTAGTAACCACATTTCTAAGCCTGTATTTCTCCAGAATTAAACAAAGTTGCTGTTTACAGTCCTCCGCTGCTGGTCAGAGGGAGGTGCTCACACTTCAGTGCTGGCTGAATCATATAAATGAATTTGAATAACCATCAACACCTTTATAGCCTAAAGTGAAGGTTGGTCATTTTACCCAGGCACATTTGTGTTATATTGGTTAAAGTGGTTTATACATCCCAGCAGCCATCAATAAAGCTGCTGCTGGAGATTTTCCAAGTCTACTGGAGAATGACAGATAAAACAAAATTACAATACAAAACAACTTCAGTAATCCCGAAAGCAATTTGTTTTAGGGCAGGCAATACAAGGCACAGTACAGACATAGACAAGCAAACATTCACACCAACCAACAGTAAAACAAGAAAAAGATGAGGGCTGAGTTTAAAAAGTGCCATTTTTTCTAGAAGTGCAATTGCTTAGGATACTGAAAAAAAAAAAACTCTGAACAGGGCAAGGAAAGAAAGAAGCAGAGAAGCTGTGATGAGGAAGTTAAATAAAGCAGGAGGACGGAGTAAAAACTGGTATAACTTTTAGCAACGGCGATAACTGAAGGGGTTGAAGGGCCTTCGTAGTGACGCCATGGTGGCTTTTTTTCTGTTGCCATATTTGTTTGTTTTTACATTCATTATGATAGGTTTTTTCATAGCGCTGAATGAGCTAACGTAGTGGAATAAAGTTGAAAGCGATGTGCTGTGGTCCTCTCTCCGCTCTGTGATGGAGCAGTTGTGATGCAGCAACACGTGTGGGGGCGTGGCTTTTGAGGAGGCGCCGAGAGAAGGGGTGGGCTTACACAGAGCCCTGAGGAGATGTTACTTTTCAAATTTTGCAAGCTCTCCAGAACTACCAACCTCAACTAAGAGTCAATGTTATCATTAATAACTACAAACCAATAAAGTTTGTTGGTTACTATACCAACAGCTGTGGTGACTGTAGTTTGCCGCAGGGTTATTATAGTAAATTAAAAGTGAATCTAAAAGGAAAATAAGCAGTGAAAAATGGTTGTCAAGTGTAACTAAATACAATTTCACCCTTTAAGAAAAACTAAAACTAGACTTGCAAGATGTTGCCTGGTTAAAACACTCACATTTTTTAGCAGTAAGGCATCTGGTTCATTTACTGTGATTTTGCAAGCCAATGATGCTGCACATTTTGTCAGTGTATTTATTTGACAGCAGTTCTTATAGCTAAGAAAACACCACCATGTATTTTTAAGCGGTTTTATAGCAAATCATGTAACAAATTGAAAGCTGGCTGCCTGTTGTGTGACTGTGCAGTGTGTTCTTATTCAAAGCTAATGTAAAGACAAGAAACGTGTCTAAACATCTGTAGGTGGCAGCCTACCTCTGCATCATGTATTCAGAGAATAGGATTTCCTTCTGCATTATTTTCTTGAATGGTTTCAGCATCTGATTCTCCTGTTTTTGACATTATAACATGGATTTCTGTCAAAAGAATGTTAACCGATGAACTGATGTGTGCGGCTCTCGAGTGATTAAACGCTGGCTGTAATGTATCCATAGCATTTTGGAATAATTCCCTAACATAAATCAAAGCTTACAGGTAATTAGTTTGTTTGAATGTCACAGTTAAAATTCATCTTTTGACTGGACAGAAGAACAGTGCCGCTTCTGAGGCTCTGTACAGATATCACCATGTTTCAATAAATATAAATGTATTAATATGAATCACTTTTGTTTTATTTCACTAAGCTAATGTAATTAACAGTTTGGATTTTTACTACAGCTGTATTACGGTATAAGCAAAGTAATTTACTAATCCATGTCAGTTACTTTTTGTGAGAAAAAGCGTTGGTGGAGTTTTTACTTGAGATCATTTTCTTTGGGTGTTTTTTTGAAGATGAGCTGGTGTCAAAAGGTTTGCTGGCTTTCCAGCTGCAGGATTACTGTGTAAAAGATATAAAAGCAAGTTCATTAATTGACACCCAACTGAATTTAAGTCAGTCAAGTGATGGCAGATGACAGTCGCGGTCAAATGTAATTTTATAACATAATAAAGCTCAGAATGTTTCCACCCTTTAGGTGCACAGTGGCTGTGTTCTCACTACTACGTTCAAATGAACTCACTATGCGAGTAAATTGTGTACACAGTAAACTAACATGTTAGCGTACTAACAGAAGAATGTGATTTGAGACTAATAGCTTGATTGTAAAAGGGACCATAATTAATAGCTGCCATGACAATTAGGAGTGTAACGATACATCGATGTACTGATGCATTAATATTTAGGTTCCTATGACCAAACTCCATCTATAGGTAAACATTAAATCATCATTCTAGTGTGACTGGTATCGATCTAAAATCAATTTTAAAAGCAAAAATCGACTGTATCAATACTAAGAATTTGTGCTTTGTATTTAGGACGTCAAATGTTGCGTGAAGTTATTTTTCACAGTTATAAAGATAAATAGTTGTAAAGGTTACTCCAGTTCATTCTCAGACATTCTGGTCGTGTGTGTTGTGTCAGCAGCGTCTCTTCAGATGATGGTGGATCACGGCAGGAAGCAGCAGAAGAACCAGAGATTTTCAGTCGGTGTTTGAGCTCCACTTAGACTGAATTGAGGCCTTGAACTGAATGTTTGTGTAGTTCAGTGTAACGAGCTTTTCCACTGTTTCACCTCTATCGCTGCACAGAAATAGGTATTTTTCTTTTCCTCTATTTTTGGCAAAAAAAACCCCATTACTATATCAATTTCTAGTCATTGAATCATCTATCGAATCACTCTAGATGAGACTATATCGCTCGTATCATATCGCCAACCATGTATCGTAACATGCATCGTATCATTGTAAAACATATTACACCCGTAATGACAATGTCTTTCTTTGTAAACTTACGTTTTCAAGTGCAGAACTTTCACTGAATATTTGCAAATGTTTTTATTTTGTATTGTTTGCAAATGACCATGGTTTAAGTGGGATAATCAACGAGTAGGCGTGCATTAAACAGTTTGAGGACGCTTTGCGGCTCTTCACCTCCACGTTGTGCCTTAAAACAGTTTAACGCACACCTACTGGTTGGCTATCTTAACATGTGTTTTTAACCATGTGAAAAAATGTGGTCTTTAGAGTTGGTGAGCATTACTCTCCATATATCCTGTAATTTATTGACCAAAATTCTAATAAATGTGTGGGTGGTTCTTTCATATGAACCACCCTTTGTGCTAAAAATATTTCTATCACCAATATAAATATTCCTGTCGAGGACATGTCATGTATCTTTTCAATTTTATGAAGAAATGAACCATCAGATAAAGGTGAGACATAAATATTAATGAATATCTGTTCCAAAAAATGTCACATATTATAATCAAATTCCCTCTGAGTCTGCATATTGTGAAATTAAACTGAAATAGCTCAAATGTTATTAATAATCAGTATTCCGACTCCTCTGCTGGATGTGAAAGTGGATTCAAGTGTCTCACCCACCCACTATCTCGATTGTATTTCTCTGGTTTTGAAATAAAAATTTTACAGAAAGATGATGTCTGAAGACATTTTTTAACATGACCCAGAATTATTTTTTAATGCTTTCCTTTAGTCCATTGACATTCAAGGTACAAATGGTAAATTGGCTAGATAGATTTTCTTTGGACATATTTATGGTACTGAGCTGAGGACTACGGATGTTTTTGACACTTGACAAAAATATTTAAGTCCTGTGACTTCTTAGTTTATTTTCCACAACAGGCAGATCCACTCGCTTTGGTGTGTACTAGGGACATTAAGTCAACAAATCAATAATGCAAACACTGTTGATTTCATCTCGTGGAGTTGACAT
>JAQLOL010000009.1:23492325-23506919 GCA_029783665.1 Naso thynnoides
TGCTATCATCAGGTCAATTTTCATTTTGTCCAACAGCAAAATACCTACAAACTCACTGACTTATGTGCATTAGCCTCAGCTTCTCTTTGTGTTTATGGCTAATTGGCAGACAGTAGCATGCTAAGCTAAGATGGTGAACATGGTAAACAGTGTACTTATTTATGTCCATGTTTGTTAGCATGCTAAAGTTGGCATTTTGTTTAAATGGGTACAGCCTCACAAAGCTGCTAGCATGACTGTTAACACTTGGTTTTCAGGATGTAACAATGCCTCATAACAACGATAGGATTGGTGATATGATTGGTATGGTATTGGGTAAAGTGTAAAACTATTGGAGCAGCCTTAATCCAGTAGGCATCGACACTGACTGTATGATGTATGTTGTGGGCCAGGCTTTTGGCTAAACAGACAAACGAGTAGGAAGGCTGAACGTCACAAATCTGTTTAATAATCACATAAATGCTGTTATATTGTGATTCAGATTCTGACAAGCCATGCATCATTGAAAGAAACAATTAGACATTTTTCACTTGAAATGAAATCACATTATCATTGAGTAGATGCAGCTACAGGTCGCAGCTAACCGCTACCAGAGTTCACGGTGGCAGCCGCTTTCTCTCACTCTCCTCTATCCAATCTGCATGGACCATAAACACGGACTGAAAATCTCTCATTCTCCTGGTGCTTCCCTGCCGCCATTATCTGAAGACATGCTGCTGAGGTGATAAGCATGCACAGAGCGTTGGAGAATGGGAGAATGAACTAATAATGTTACAACTACCTCTCATTATAACTGCAAAAAATACATCCACATAACAATGTTTGAGGTGCTAAATACTAGGCACAAATTTGTAGTATCAATGCAACCGATTTATACTTCGAAAAATGATTTTAGATGGATACAAGTCACACTAGAAGGACAACTTGCTGTTTACCTGTCAGTGTAGTTTGATTGCAGAAATATAAATCAATTTATCGTCACACCACTACTTGGTTTGATTCTTATTTCAAATGTTGAACAGACAGAAAAACAGGAAGTCATTTCGTTCATGGCAGAACTGACTAATGTCATCCTCCATGGAACACTAACATATGAGAACCTTTTACTTTCATATTTACATAGTGTTTGGCATTTTGAGCAAAGTTGTTATTTTAAGAGTTAAAAGCTGGTGGAACCAAAGCGGACACAAAATGTGACAGGACTTCAGCTCTTTATACATGTGGCTTTGTGGAAGAAGGAATCTGAAAATTTATTGGCACCCTGATTTAAGATTTACAGTTTCATTTAGTTATGCTTTAATTTAAAAATGGCTCTCTTTGATTAAAAGCAGCATGCTAATTTAAAATTATATTTGTCAATCCCAAAACGCAGCAGCAGGAGCTCTTAATGACCAGACTCAACACACAGATGGCACCATCATAATTTAGTCCTGCCTCAGCCAATCAGAACTCCTGTTGCTACTCAGATACCTTTGTATTAACGTTTGACAATACTGTAATATATTGACAGGAAGCCACAATGACACCAGAGGACCTTTTGAACACTTTGAAGGATTTGAGAGACGAGGAGTTCAGGGACTTTAAGTGGTATCTGCAGCAGCCTGACATCCTGGAAGGATACAAACCCATCAAAGTGTCTGAGCTCGAGGGGGCAAAGAGGCGGGACACAGTGACTCTGATTGTGAACATGTTTAAAATTCATGGAGCTCTGATGGTGACCAAGAGGGTTTTAGAGAAGATACCCAGGAATGATCTGGTGCAGAGTCTACCAGACAGCAGCTCAGGGCCAGAAGGTCAGTCCTATGGTTTTATTTGTACTTTCAAGAGTCGGTTTATACACAGTCTCAGGAAAGCTCATAGTATTCACTGAAGAAAAATAAATGGAGTTCTCAGCTCATAATAATAAGAAAAGTTGATCTCGTTTAAAAAAAAACAAAAAACTATTTAGTAATGATCTGTCAAATTCATTTCTAACTTTATTGTGTTTTTTAATTGTCTCTTTTTAAGACACTCAAAATACGAGTAGAGAGGGTGTGTAACAATGATAATACAAAAATTTACAAGAAGAACTTGATAAAGTTTCATGGCATGTGGCAACTAAAGTTAAAGCAACACTGTAACTTTGACCACGACTCATGGCTTTGAAAAACAAAAATTAACGATGCATCTTTATACGTCGCACAAAACAGCAATTTTATTAAAATCGGGTCGTATTTTGTGGAGAGAATGTCACCTGGTTTTACATCCGATGTCCTACGACTGCTTGCCTCAACTCTGTGATTCATGGAGGTTCCTTAAAACAGCATGTCGGCTGCCTACAGACTGAAGCTGCAGCTGCAGCAGCAGGTCATTGCTAGGGACAACTTTGCTAAATAAAAGGCTTCTGTCAGGCAGAGCAGTTGTAGGAAATCAAAAGGAAAACCAGTGGAAATTATTTCCCTAAAATATGATCTGATTTTACTAAAAGTGCTGTTTTATGCGACATATTAATGTGCATTGTTTAGTTTTGTTTTTCGAGGCCCTGGATCGTGTTACATAGCGTTGCTTTCAGGTGCATTAGCACCACATACAGTCACAAAGCAAGAATAGAGGGGTCAGTCAGTATACTTATATTGATCAGACATCTTCTGTCTCAGACTGAAAGAATCCAGGAACATTTTTCATACAGTTTATTTTGTTCCCAGCTGCAGTTTGATCAGCCTTTGTTGAGCTTTTACTCGCAGCCAAAAGTTCATGAAGAGATTCATCCCGTACTTCAGCAGCAGGGAGCTCATTTATTATCATATTCATTCATTTCTTTACGTAAATATTACAAATGTACACAGCTTCAGTACAATGTCATGATTTTGAGTTTTTTGTGCTTTTAATCAACAGCCACTCACAACTAAGTTGAGGCACGCTCACAGTCTTCTGCTCAATTTGGAGACTTTAGGATTTGTTGTTCTTCACAAGTTGTGTTTTAACTTTAAATTTAATCTGTATGCTGCTCAGGATTTAATGCAGGGCAAATGAGCTAAAAGCTTTGATTTGTTTTCATATATCAAAAGAGGTTTTGATTAGTTGTTTGTAAGATACTTAGCAGAGTGTCACAGATGATAACAAATTCCAGATTGTTGACTGGATGTGTTTATTTGAATGTCTGTGAATTTGTTTGCATTGATACTTCCTTTTTGGCTGAGTGCTGTCTCTGTTCATGGTAGCTAATCGCCGTTTATGTATTCAAATTAAAGCTGAAAATCAAGCTAGCTGTAGCATGAGACCCCTAAGGAAGCAACTCTACTACACCCTCCCTGTTTTTGGTCTGGCTTGCGTTTATTTCATGTGTTGTCACTCTTTTATAAGTCCAGTTTGCACCAAAGATTCACGATGAGACAAAACAGTTGCAGGGAAAGTTGCAGTTGTGTAAACTGGTCTGTCTCAGCTCAACTCAAGTTGGCTAACGGTGTGGCCTGCAACTCAGCTTGCCCAGTCACCAGAGACCAGTTTTGGAATGTAAGGCGCATCAGTTGTTTCAACAGCCAATCAGCTGAAAGTCCCGTCACGATGTGAATATAGAGCTAAGGAGAGGAGCATAAGTCTACGGTTCTTTCAGATCACCTGGATTACAATATGCTGAAAGATTATTATCGGATTTTAGCGTGATGACACCAAAGATAAACTGCCTACCCCAACTTTAAGTTAAAAACAGGATATAGTAATTTTTCTCTGCAGGCGTCACATCCTTTCTTGTTGAATCATATCATTGTTTCTCATCTTTAGAGTCTCATTTGAAGAGTCATCAATAACTTTACCTTCAAATACAGGTTTGTTACAGAGAGATCAACTATCAGAGATTTAAATACGTAACCTACTGCACAGAACACAGAGCCATTTGAAAATTACATCAAAGTGAAAAACTCATTACAGGGATTGATTGACTTCATAAATTATATATCATAAGTGAAATTTAAACTATAACACAATCTCTCTCTTTCAGATTCAGTAGAGGTCAACGATGCAGGAGAGACTTCAGAGAACAGAGGACTTTCCTCCTGTCAGACTGAGGGTAAAGCTGCTGTATTATCTGGTTTGAGGAGGGATTGATAATTTTGTGGGCAGAGGTAGAATGAGATGAATTATATAGTTCTCATTTCTCTTTTAGAATCAAGCCTGTAAAACACAACATGCATTTACTGATGAAAAGAGTCAGCAGTAAGCATACATTTTATGCTGTTTTTCTATTTTGGCCACACAGATGCAATCGTTCCTGTACCACAGCCTCGACACATCTCATATTACCAACAGTTGCTTCAATCAAACCTCCAGGATAAGTTTATGTGCGCACAAGAAGGCTGGACACAGAAGAAGGACGAGCAACGTCTGGATGATATCTACACTGAGCTGTACATCACAGCAGGGGGCGACATACACATCAACATGCAGCATGAGGTCAGACAGATTGAGGCAGGGCCAAAGTCAGCAGAAAAAGAGGAATCCATTGAACCCAGTGACATGTTCAAACCCCCCTCAGGAAGATATAAACCCATTAGAACAGTACTGACCAATGGGATTGCAGGAATTGGCAAAACATTCCTTGTGCGCAAGTTTGTGCTGGGTGTGGCTGAAGGCAGAGCCAATCAGGATGTGCATCTCCTATTTCCGTTTACTTTCCGCCAGCTGAACTTATGGAAGGGGGAGAAGTTGTGTTTGGCGAAGCTCATTCATGAATGTGTCAAGGAGACCAAAGACATCAGTGTGGAAGCTCTTAATTACATCTTCACAACTCTGCAGTCATCAGGAAACACCAACTATGACAAGAGCAGATTCAAACTTCTTTTTGTTTTAGATGGACTGGATGAGAGCCGTCTTCAACTGGACTGCTCTACCGATGAAAAACAGGAAGCAGACTTTGATGTGACAGAGTCCGCTTCAGTGGATGTGTTGCTGACAAACCTCATCAAGAAGAATCTGCTTCCCTCGGCTCGACTCTGGATAACCACACGGCCTGCAGCGGCCAATCAGATCCATTCTGATTTCATTGACATGGTAACAGAGGTCAGAGGGTTCACTGACCCACAGAAGGAGGAGTACTTCAGGAAGAGATTCAAAAATGAAGATCTGTCTGGCAGAATCATCTCCCACATCAAGACATCACGAAGCCTCCACATCATGTGCCACATCCCAGTCTTCTGCTGGATCACTGCTACAGTTCTGGAGGACGTGCTGAAGACCAGAGGGGGAGGACAGCTGCCCCAAACTGTAACTGAAATGTACGTGGGGTTCCTGGTCTTTCAGATTGATCGGACAAAAGAAAAGTATCGCCAACAACAGTGCATTCAGTACATCAAGCCATTAGCAAAACTGGCTTTCCACCAGCTGGTGGACAAAGGTAACCTGATCTTCTATGAAAAAGATCTAAAAGAGAGTGGCATTGATGTGAGTGGAGCCTCAGTTTGCTCCGGAGTGTTCACAGAGATCTTTAAAGAGGAACGTGGTAGGAAGAATTGTGATGAGAAGATGTTCAGCTTTGTCCATCTGAGTGTTCAGGAGTTTTTAGCAGCTTTGTATGTAGAGATTTCACTCAGGAACAAAAACAAGAATGTGATGTCTAAGCTGGCACAAACTTGGGGCGAAAATCTGCAGATGATGTTCAGAACATCTCTGACAGAGGTCCACAAGTTTGCTATTGACAAGGCGCTGCAGAGTCCTAATGGACACCTGGACTTGTTCCTGCGCTTCCTTCTGGGTCTTTCTCTGCAGACCAATCAGAATCTCCTACGGGACTTACTGAAAAAGAAGAGAAGCTTACACACCAATCAGGGAACTGTTGAGTATATCAAAGACAAGATCAGTGAGAACCTGTCCCATGAGAGAAGCATCAATCTGTTCCACTGTCTGAACGAACTGAATGATCGTTCTCTTATGGAGGAGATCCAACAGTACCTGAGTTCAGGAAGACTCATCAAAAACAAACTCTCTCCTGCTCAGTGGTCAGCTTTGGTCTTCATCTTGCTGTCATCGGAAAAAGATTTAGACGTCTTTGACCTGAAGAATTATTTGGCTTCAGAGGAGGTTCTTCTGAGGCTGCTGCCAGTGGTCAAAGCCTCCAACAAAGCTCTGTAGGTACACAGATAACTCCAAAACTGAGTAATTCACATGTAGAACTATTTGTAACCAATTAATGTCTTACTCAAATGATAGTGACAAGTTTCAGTCAACAAACTCACCTTTTTATCAACTGAAAAAAAAAGGTTCAATTAAGTTAAATTGTTTTTTAGTATGATTTCAGTTTGTTAATTTCCATGGATTTTTTAATCATTTATACATTTACATAATTTTATGGTTTAGTAATAGCAGAAAGAAACCACAACTGTGTTTCATTATGCAACACTGCGTTGTAAAATGACCAATCAATGATCCTGAATCTTGATTTTATCTCTACAGATCTACAGCATGTAGTCATGCACAGGAAAAAGTGGCCCATTTTTAAGGCTACAATTAATTAGTATAAATTTGTTTTAATCCCAGAAGCAAGATGGCACTTTTATGAAAATTGATTTAGAAATCGCTTCTAGTTTCCAATGGTGTTCTCACAATACCTTGAAAAATATTGACATTTGATACCATTTTCAGTAGAACAGAAAAAATTTATGCAACATCGTGGGCATTTTGAAATGAAAAAAATTTGGATTTTCTTTCAAAAATAGATATAACAGTCTTAACATGACAATGATATATTACTTTAATTTTCCTGGCTATTGGAAGAAAACTGCAGAATAGCTTGCATACATTTACAGGAGTTAAAACTTTTAATAAATTTAATGAAAATATTCTTTCTTAGGTATAGTGGTACTACAAGAGAAATATCACGCCTAGAGAAATTTGAAAATATGAAGATTTTCAATTATACTTTCTACGAAGCCTATCTTTATAATGCATAATAACACATCACGAACAAATATAATACATCATAACACATAATGAATACCCTTATAATGTGGTTACAGATGTTTACGCTTAAGGTTACCATTACCCCACTTATAACTATTATAATACAGCACTATGAGCTTATTATAAGTAAGTTCATGATACACTGAAGACGCATGCTTAAGTAAAGTGTTCCCAATTATCTAATTACCTATTTTTAGAAATTAAATAAAGTTAGTAGTACTTTATGTGTTATGAACATCAGCATCTAAGTTAATTTGCTTTAGGAACTCTGCCCCATCTATCTATCTATCTATCTATCTATCTATCTATCTATCTATCTATCTATCTATCTATCTATCTAGGTTATTGCATAGTAGCACACAATTTAAAGAAAATATTTTATTTAAATATTTCCTAGGATTGAAAAAATCTTTGCATTATAGTTTTATTTATTATGAACTGCAAATAATAGTCTCAAGAGATCAAAAGGGGCATAGGTCTCTCTCTTATATATATTTCATATTTTCATGACAATATCAACACATTTTTCCTTCAGAGAATTGCATTTGTTCAATTTCCAGTAAAAAAAAAAAAAGGTTTATAAGATTACATTGAACACATCACAACAATGTTACCTTTGCCAATACTCATTTTTACCGAACACTTCAACATATCATATATATTGTAACTCGACAGAATCTTTATTCCAAACATATTTTAAATCGGCATGTCAGTCCTTCAGGTGCTTTGATAAACTGATCGTGTTCGTACCTTTGCTTAGCACTGCTCTGCAGCATCTCTTGCTTGTGAGTTTGCCTGTATCTTTCGGCTTTCCATGTTCTTCTGCCTCAAAGGCGAAGTACTTCCAAATAGCCCTATTGCTGTTTTCATTTTACCAAAACCGGTTGCAGAGGCTTTGTCACACTTGCTATCTACAAACTCCAACAAACTAAACAAACTGGAGCTAATAAGCTTAAAAGAAAGGTGAACAAGGAGAGGGGGTCAGCAGCCTGAGTGAGATGTAGCACCCCCAGCAAGGATGATGGCTAACTCATGAACTGATGTTTCATGGAAGTCTTTATTGCTATACATAGAGTACTGCATCACCAAGAAACTAAATAGGGAAACAGAAGACCCTCTTAAAATTGCACAAGAAGTTATTTAACAAATGTTTATAAGTTTATGTCATTTGGTGCATTTTCTACGTACATTAAAAGTACATTAATTGCACACCAGAGTTTAGCAAAGCTACTACAGAAACACATACACATTTGATTGGAGAGAAACAGTCAGGCACGACTATAAATGACACACAAATATCACATGCACCAACTTTATATAAAAGTCACAGGTGTTACTGGTAGGCTTGGGCCAGTATAAAAATTTCTAAACTGGTTTTACACTAAGCTCAATACCAGACCTAACTGGTAATACCAGCTTTCACCACTAGGAGTTGCATGCCACAAAATTTGACAGTGCTACTGACTGGAACGTAGCCCTTGAATTTGCAACACATGACAGTATAGAGCGGCGGAGAAGAACAGATGAACTGAGTGACACAAAATGTTTTTATTTCTCACAGCAACCAAACGTGTGGCATTGCCCGCCAGTGTCCATTCTATCTGCTGCAGTTCTAGGCTCAGACACAATGCATTTTTCTCTCGACCGAATCACGCTATTAGCTACGTTACTGTGTTCAGTTGCATGCCTTCCATAAATACATGCACATAAACTGAACACAGCAGGCGTCTTCTTCCCTCCCCTTTCACAACGTGGTCTTGTAAAACAAAATGAAAGCATCATGAACGAGTCACAGTCGAGTCCGCTTATGTTAACTTAATGTTAGCTCATTTAAGGAGGGGGTGCTCGACATTTTCAGTCATTAACTAATTGTAATGGCCATTTTGTTGGTGTGTGTGTGGGACACTAATTAGTGTGTCTCTGTATATAGGTAGGAACCTTTGTGAGATCAATTGTTGCTTGACGGGGTGGAGCACAAATGGTTTTCTGACACGCCGCACCATTTAAACGTAACTGTGTGAAGTTTGTTTTCATTTTCTTTGGTGAATTGTGGATCGTATGCCTTAATGGACACTGTTTTGGACTCAATTGGGTGAGCAAATAAAAGAAAAAATAATTATATTACAATTCACGAGGTCGGACTTAATTTACTTCTAATCACAGTTCAGGTGTACAATGAGCGCATCAGTCACTTAGCCCTTTGGTAGCTCGTCAAGGTAGCTTCAAGCATTGGGCTTAGCTACTGCAAAAGTCAGAAACCAGCTCTAGGAAGTTGGAGGAAGTTCATCGCAGCGTGGAAAAGGTTAACTGCTGTTGTTGTGTCCTAGAGAGTGGATGCGTGAGTTTTACACCTCCTCACCAGAGTTCACCTGCAGCTAGCCAGCTGATCACCATCAGTGAGGATTGGCGAGAAGACGCTGACGTTTGATTCCAGCGTGATGGCGAAGGTGTCTGTTTCTTTGGAGGAGGACAACATCTACCAACGTGAGGACGGCGGGACCTACTGCCTCTGCGGACGTCCATGGAGGAGGATTCGGGATCTATGTGACGATTCAGGATCTATGGCACCCAACGCGTTGGTATGTGTAGCGCTACAAATCAGTAATGGCCATTCGTTTTGTGTGCACACTTTGTCTGGGGGAAATCCAATGCATTGATGGTTTAAGATAAATGACAATTGTCTTTAGGAAGGTGCTTTTTTTGCGATCTGTTGTGTTTTTGTATGAACTGAACAATGGATGCGCGTGAGTTAAAGGACAGACCCACGGAGATTATTGCGCAGTAAGAATGAGGGAGAGCACGCTACTGATGCAACTAATAATTACACTGACTCTCAAGCTGTAAAATCAAAGCGTGTTGTAAAATTAACTGCTAAAGCACTTGCTGAAAAGCTTGAAAAGTTGCAGGATGAAAGTAAAACTAAGCTAAATAAGGCTAGTAAGGTAAGAAAAAGGTTAAGTAAACTAACACAAGAGGGTGAAAATGCAGAGGTTCAGTGTTATCTAAATTATCTTGTTAAGCTGTGTGATGAAACTACATGTGTTTATGAATTCATGATGGGTTTGTTGGATGAGGTTGAAAAAGAAAAACATGACATATGGTTTAAAGCTAAAATGATCAGTAACAATGAATGCATTTCTTATGTCAAAAGATGGGTAACAGGTTTTGAACATCAAACACTGATGGGCAATGATGATGATGATCATGATGTTGATGATGATGAGCATGATGTTGATGACAATGATGGGGTAAATCCAGAGGACAGTGTTTCTAATGTTGCAAATAAACATACAAGTAAAAGGAGTGCATGCAGTGGACACTTAGGTACCACCTCCTCTGCCAGAGTTAAAGCAGAGGCTGAGAAAGCTGCTCTGATGGCACGTGCAGCAGCCTTAAAGAAATTGCATGCTTTGGAGGAGCAACAGCAAAAGCTAAAAATGCAAAGGGAACAACTGGAGCTGGAAGCTTTGCTTGCGGAATCTACTGCCAAATTATCAGTTCTACAGGCTGCTGATATTTAAAGTGTCACAAAGGCATCATCAAATGGAATGAACTTTTACCTATTGTAGCAAGCTAAGACTGTGCTAACTTAATAACTATGACAGTAATCGTAGCTTACTAGCACCTCCTGTGACTCATACACCACGCAATTATAGGGTATATGCTGCTTTATTAACATCAGATTCACATACCCAGTGTACAGACTGAGAGGAAGGTCACCAAACAAGAACATCACTTCACTCACCGTGCAAAATGTGCCTATTTCTTTCAACATTATTTTTTAAACAGCTAGAACAATTCAAATCTATGGTGAAGAACAACACAATGACTAACTATTACCCCAGTAACATCTAGGATTATTTAAACATTTAGCATTTGCACAAACAACAAGTTCCGAAAGCATGCTGGGAAACTCTTCCCACCAACCCCCAGCATGCTACACTATTAAAGGAAGGAAAAAGAGCAATCAAACCTACTAAACAAAGTAAGCTGCAGCCAGAGGAAAATTTGTCATTTCCACCAGCAAAGAACCCAGCAGAATCAAACACACAGCTGCAGGAGGCTACTCTGCAACAATCAACGAGACCGAAGGTGCAGATTAATTCAAGAATGAAAGAACACACTCATAATTCATAAATTAATGCACAATCACAGCCCTTGCAAACTTCTTGGCTTCATGCTTGGTCAGCAGAGGAGAGGCAAACCGCCATATTCAATGTTCAGCCAATGGATGACAGCCATTTTGGAGGCATATGTAACATCATGCAAAAACAAAATGAAATCACATCAGCACTTGTTCAACAAGAGTGTTTACTGGTTTTGCCAGATATCCCTATATTTGATGGTTATCCACTACAGTATATCTCATTTAGAAGAGCTTTCGAACAAGATGTGGAGGAGAAGGTCAGCAGCAGTGATTGCTATTACTACCTGGAGCAGTTTACCAGAGGTCAGCCATTGGAACTGGTACGTAGTTGCCAGTATATGGAACCTAGTCAAGGATATGCTCATGCAAAGAGGCTGCTTCATGAGCATTTGGGCAATGAATATAGGATCGCTGCTGCATATCTGGAAAAGGCTCTAGCTTGGCCCTTAATAAAACCAGAGGATGTGACTGCTTTACAGGCCTACTCTCTTTTTCTATGCTTGTGTTGCAATGTCATGGAAAGGCTGCAGTACATGCAAGAGCTGGACATGCCAAGCAATATGAGAGCGATTATGTCCAAGTTGCCATTTAAGTTGAGAGAGCAATGGAGAACAACTGCGCATGACATATTGGAAACCTGCAAACGCAGGGTGTTGTTTAAAGATCTGGTTTTGTTCATTGAGAGGCATGTAAAAATTCTGTCAGACCCTTTATTTGGCGACGTTAAAGATGCACCAATAGGAAATGCACGATCAAGCTCAGTTAACAGGACAAAGTCACAACCAGGAAGCAAGTTTAAAGGAAACAGTTTTGCCACCACTGTTGCTCCTGTGTCATCAGCAGAGAAAACTGGAGATGCATTGACAACTACACATCCTCACAGCTTAAAGGGGAAGTTGACTTGTGTTTGTTGTGCTCGAAGCCACTCATTGGAGGATTGTCAACATTTCAAAAGGAAGAAGCAGGGGGATAAAATAAGCTTTCTAAAAGAAAAGAAGCTTTTGCTTTGGCTGTTTTCGTGCTGGACACATGAGCGGTGACTGCTTTAAATGCTTGACCTGCAGGAGTTGTGGCGAAAAGCATCCAAGTTCGCTTCATATTGACAAGAGAGACAAAACCAACACAGACACAGAACCATCCAAGGAGCATGTAGCATGTAACACCTCAGCACCTCATGAAACCCGTGGTCATACAGGGGCCAGTAGAGATCACTGTTTTCTATCCATCTTGCCAGTTCAAGTTAAATCAATCAAAGGAGACTGGATAATACAGACATGTGCCTTCCTGGATCCTGGTAATACTGCCACCTTCTGCTCAGAGCATCTCATGAGAAGGCTCAACTTGGTTGGTAGACGGACTCATTTTCTGCTGCAAACAATGGGACAGGAAAGAGTCGTCCCATCATATGAGTGTGTAGATCTGGAAGTGTCTGGTTTAAAGATGGATATCTTCTACAAGTTACCAGAAGTCCTCACACAGAAAAGGATGCCTGTAAGTACAGACAACATAGTGACTAAAGGAGATATTGCAAAGTGGCCATATCTGTCAAAGGTGTGCATTCCTTGTATCCATGCTGAGGTAGACCTGCTTATTGGAAGCAATACACCGAAGATGTTGGAGCCGTGGGAGGTCATAAACAGCCATGGGAATGGTCCATATGCTATAAGGACAGCATTAGGATGGGTCATAAATGGACCTCTGCACACTTATGACAAGAACATCGAGCTAAAGATCTGAGAGAGCTCAATCTTGATCGCAACAACCTTTCTGTAGAACGAGCTCTAGGTTTGCTGTGGTGTGTTGAATCTGACAGCTTTAAGTTCAAGATGGAGGTTCCTCAGAGGTCTTGTACAAGACGTGGAATGTTGTCTGTGTCAAGCTCTGTGTATGATCCACTTGGGTTTCTTGCCCCAGTTGTGCTGCCTGCTAAAATGATGCTACAGGAGCTTTGCAGGAGAAACATTGGATGGGATGAAACCTCAGGACTTGCTGCATCAATGGAACAGGTGGATCAAGGACCTGGATGTTCTGTCTGAGTTCAAGGTGGAAAGATGCATCAAACCTAAGGGATTTGGAGACCTTAAGCATGCTCAACTGCATCACTTTTCTGATGCTAGTGAAGCTGGATACGGAGAAGTCACTTACCTCAGGGTGAAGAACAACCGAGGGGGCATCCATGTTGCATTCCTGATGGGCAAGGCCAGAGTTACACCTTTAAAGACCATTACCTTGTTTAGAGCTCACTGCTGCTGTCCTGAATGCTGAATGCAAAGCATCGCGGTTCCCAGCGATGCTGGGAACCCTATTGTTTTTGTTCAGATTTTTATTATTAGGGGGCAAAGCCCGCAGGGACTGGGAACCGCGAATGTAAAGCATCGCGGTTCCCAGGACCAGCGGTGCTGGGAACCCTATTGTTTTTGTTCAGATTTTTAGGGGGCCAAGCCCATTTCCGCCCATTTCTGCCTAAATTTTTTTTTCGCAAAATTGCGAAAACTGGAAAACCTACTTTTTCAAACTCCTCCTTGGGGTTTCAGCCTGAAACTTGGCACGTACAGTCTTCTGCTGGACTTGATTTCAAGTTATCAAAAGAATTTTGCTACCTTCTAAAATGGCCACGTTATTTATGAACAAATTTTTATTAATAATCTTCTAAATAAGAATTTAGGCATATCTCAATCAAATTACATGCTATCCACATGAAACTTAAGAATCATGTTTGGCATTAACCCCAGAGGCTCTGGATCGAATTTGGTGAAGATTGGCTGCTAGGGGGTGCTATAATATCCATTATGTTATATCTCAACAATGGTTTGATGGATTCTTACAAAATTTAGTGTGCTTACTGTTGAGGCATCTCTGAGGCTATATTATAAAGTTGGTAGCATTCAGCCACAAGGGGGGTTCTACAGATACCAAAAATTTATTTCTCCACAATGGATGGATGTATTCACACAAAATTTGGTGTGCCCATTGTTGGGACTCTCTTGGAGTCCCAAGTCTCCCTTGGGACTCCAAGGACCTCTACTGAGGTCCTCGCTCTTTTGTTTCTAGGGACCGCTCCTGAGGTCCTCTTGTCCCCTCTTGTCTCCAGGGACCTCTCCTGAGGTCCTCTCTCCCCCTTGTCTTCAGAGATGCTCCTGAGCTCCTACCAGAGCTCTCAGTAGAAGTACTGAGCTCTCAAGGGATCTTTTTTTGGACTTCAGCTGCTGAGAGCTGCAAGCTGCAGTTCCAGCAAACAAGGAGAACTTCTTCTTACAGCAGCGACTCAAGGTCCTGCGTAGCACCAGCAACTGGTATTAGTAGCTGTGCCAAGTTTCAAAGCAGAGAACAACCTAGTAAGCACAGGGCTGCTTACTTTGCAAGGATTACACTGAGCAACCAGCTCACAGCAAGGAGAGTACTTTTCAACTTTGGGACCAACATTACTCAGCCTGGATCCCCAGACAAGGAACCACCGGCATCCTCCCTCAAGGACTGGTAATGTTGAACTGGGCCTAGATAGCATCATCTTAGCACG
>JAQLOL010000009.1:23540339-23550339 GCA_029783665.1 Naso thynnoides
ACCAGCTGCACTATTTCCCCCTGTCTGAGTAATGCTGGTAAAAGCTATGGAGGTGACAGATGAAACAACATACATTTTATATATTTGTTTCTCTTTTTTGGAGTTTTACTTGATCAATACGAGGAAATGAACTTGCTGCTAAGAGTCTCAGATTCAGCATTTTCTCAGACTGACATCTTGCCATGGTGCAGAAACTTTTTCCAATCACCCTGAGTGATACTTTAGTTCTTGTAGGCTCGAGGTAAGGTCAAAAGGGGAGGTTCCACAGAAAGTGCTGAACTGGACGATGACCACGTACAATGCCACCAAGAGTGGAAGAGAGATGTAACGGAGGGTGGTCCCCAGTCGTCAAGATATCATGCTATTGGAACTGGTTCCCCCCTGCCAATGATCATGTGGTGGCTGCAGGCGCATCAGCCTCCCTAGACTAAAAGGTGTCAAACGCAGGCGTCTCTCTCCTCCTTCACACTCATCTGACACCCATTCTTTCTTTGTCTTGCCACCTCCTTCACCGAAATCCCTCTCAGATACACTTCTGTCCTTCTCTGCTTAAATAATCCACACGGTGGTGATGACAAGCTGTCCACTCTCTCTCTCTCTCTATCTCTTTCTGTGTGTTCTCAGATTTCCCACCATGCCGTGCTGCAGACAAGATGTGGCAACACCTCTGCCTGTCCTCTCTGCAACCTCTAACATTCTGACCCTGCACACATGAAAAGGGTCCAAAGTCACTTCTCCTTCTATAGGCCCCAGTTCTCTGAGCTAATGGGGTTTGAGCATGAGTAATAGGGTGTATTACAGGGGTGGCCAACCAGTAAGAGACTAAGAGCCAAAATTTGTACTGTGGTACTGCAAAGAGCCACATTACAGCACCCCCCCTCCCTTCTGAAATCTTAACAGTTTACCCTCACACACACACACACTCCTCTGCTCAGTTAAATGTCACACACCCCTCACTATGAAACATTTATTAATCGAGATTAATAAAAATTAACTTGAGTTCAACCTAAGGCTAGAGGCCAATCATTGTCAACACACACACACCTTCACATGCTGCTCAGCTAGATTCATACGTCACACGGCAAGTCCAAGCTACCAAGACTAGAGGCTAGTTACTGTTCACTCTGTCTTTCTCTCTCTCTCTCTCTCTCACACACACACACACACACACACACACAGACCCTCACCTCAGCCAGACATAAATTATCACACAGGACTTAGGCAAGTCCACATGAAAATACAAAAATTTACAATAACATGAACATAACGTTTTTTTAGCACGGGCATCACTGTCTCAGCATGCTTTGCATATTACTAGAACATCTGTGTCTGCTTTTTTGCCTGACTTTTCATGGTGTTTAATATGCGCTTGCAAAGTTCAGTACCTTTTGGGAATTCCTAGCTGATATTAGCATGGAGTGTGCTGAAATGGTGCTGAAGATTTGAAGCCTTGAAATGCGCTAATGACGTGTCGCATATCAGACAGAGTGGCTTGCCGTTACATTCAACAAAAAAGTAAGCATCCTCCCAGTCGTCTTAAAACTTTCTGTGTTCATCTTCATATTTACACTTAGCAAATGCAAAGCTAACGGATGACAGCTAACTTCTCTGTGTGTGCGCAGAAAGGTGCAGGTTGTTCCTCCTCCTCCTCTTTTGTTTTTAATTATCTTTTTTTTAAAAAAATCACATTCTGTGTTTTTTTAATCCGGTATAAGTAATGAACCCCCCCCCCCCCCAAAGTTTGATGTGAGTTGAAGAGCCTATGGGCCAAGAGTCACACGCAGCTTGGTTGGCCACCTCAACCTTAGTCCATCACACTTGGAGAAAACTGCAAGTGAAAAAATGGGCCAGTAGTTTCTTTTGTAAACAGTCTGTTGGAACAGCTGATTTGCAACAAATAGGATCAGAGGGGATTTAGAAGTGAGTATACTCCATGCAGACTGAAAAATAGGGGGGTATACTCCGCATACCTGCACATACCCTGCACTACGCTACTGATCTCCATACAGACATTTTTTAGCGCCAGTCCAGATCCCTGATAGAAATTATTAGCAGAAAACCTTTTATTTTGAAAACTGCGAAAGTTAACCAGTGAACCGATGATCTGTGCCGGGATTAAACGCTGGCCGTAATGTTTACGTAGCATTTCAAAACATGACACTAAAACCAAAGGACACTTTGTTGCCTTTTCATGTCGATTCCTCACCTTAAATTGAGCATTACTGGCAGAAAAAGATCATTTCATTCACTGAGCTACTTAGATGCATCTGTTAAGGTGGAATGTTTTCTTACATGTTGTTCAATGCATGAGTTACGCCATGAATTATTCAGTCCACCTTAAATGTCAAAATGACAACTTGAAGAGGATTTAACAGGATGTATTTGTCACACATACATATCGTACATGTACTGTAGGAAATGTCTGAAAATCAAACATAATTCATTTGCTTTTGCCTTTCTTGCCTTCTTTTAGATTATTTATGCTTTAGTAACAACTGTATTTTCAAACCATTAATAAAATGTGCATGAATTTTTACTGGTTTATGCAGGTGAAATATTTTTCACCTGCATAAACCAGTTAATGTTAACGGCCTTAGCGGCACAATCTCACAGCATTGTGTTTAGATGTATTTCCTCCTGCTCCTGCATTAACATGAGCTCTGTGAAGTCATACATTGAAACTCACTGTGACATGGTGAGGGCTGATAACGGTGCAGAGGCACACAGGCTCAAGGGCTTTAAAATCAGACTAGTGGCGCTGCTGGAACTTACCACACACACACACACACACACACACACACACACATACATACACCTGGTTCTGTGTTGGGTCAGGTGTTGAAGAGAGATGTCAAGAATCTCTTGGCTCAATCTCCCTGTGACCCAAACAAAGGTCAACAGAGGTCAATGAAACTTGACTCTGACAAGCAAGACTATCTACGTACACATCTTTCTCTCTCTCACACACACACACACATACACACACACACACACACACACAGATGGAGGGTGGTGGTGTCAGGACAGTGTCAGGTCAACCTGTTAAATATATATTCATATGTGCTCATAAGAGTCTGTGTAACACTTCGGAGCAATATTATTACAGAATAAACATTTGTATTCTTTTTTATTGTTAGGACCCGAGCACCGAACAGTGTGAGGACATTTTGTAACTGAAGGAATTATTAATCAGTTATTCTTCTTCTCTTGAATTAATTAGCTTTTTGAAGACTATCATGCTTGAAAACCCATGAAACTTGGCAGACCGTTCAGTCATGGGGGAAAATGATGTATTTTATGGATTGGGAATTGTACATGAACAAAATTCAGTGGGCATATGTATCATACTCAGATCTACAAACAAGTCACTTGAGACTGTAGGCTCAATTCAACAGGAAGTCGACCATTTTGACACCAGACATGTTTTTTGTTTGTTTGTTTGTTTGTTTGTTTTTTAAACAACCTGATTACAGAGACTTGATCTGATTCTCATGAAAACTGCCGTTTGTATTAAAAGCTGTCATTTTCGAATCACAGTGTGGTCGTGGCGTAGCCACCATTTTGAGCATTTCACCAAGTGGCAAGCAGGAAATGACCTAAATTTACACTTTAATGAGGAATTATTATACTAATTTTTGGGTCTTTGATTTTAATTTTTGGACTCCTACAGTCCAACTAGACACAACTGACCGAACAGTAAAGTTTGTGTATCTCCGGAAAATTGTGTCTCTCGCTCTCTGTCTTCTTTCCATTTTCTGAATTCTCTCAAAAAAATTTAAAGCTGTGTGATTTTCTGCATAACAATGGCGTATGCAAGGAATTTTTTTAATCAGGCGATGAAACACCACTGGCGAAAGTAATTAATAATCTCTAGTTAGCATCCGACAAAGGACTTGTCTGTGTACTTGTCTTGTTAGATCTTAGTGCTGTATTTGACTCGAGTGACGACCATATTCTGCTACAGAGACTGGGACATTTAATTGGCATTACTTTAAAAATATATTCTGATACAGTTACTAATTACCTGTAAAAACAAAAATGTGATCAGTAAAGTCATCTGCGTATCACAATAGTAAAGTATTGAAACTTGACTACATGCCCTATTTTTAAATTATAAGTCTTGTCATTGTTATTGATATAATAAGTAGCGCTACTTATAAGCAATAGTATTTGAAAAAATTCTCAAGTAAAATAGGGTAGTCCTAAAATTACTTGCTTAGATTAATGGCTGTTGTTGTTAGTGGTTTAGGATACTTAAAGATGGTTTTTATTACTAAATGAGGAGGAACCCCACAACTGCAATACAATTTGAAATATTGCATCTTTTTTATGTTAAGTCATATGTAGACATTTTTTATCTTTAATGTTCCAATGTTACTATGTTTTTAGGCTGCAGGGTTATTTTGGTAGTATTGATGTTTTGGGAAAAAGTAGAGGCTGTGGAAGCAAAGCTATTCTTTTTCTATTGTTTTTGTTAGCCACCTGTAAAAAAAAAGGTGAATACTCAACACCAACACCTGCCCAACACCATCCCGTTCCCCAGCATCACCACTTAAAGTCCAAAACTATTTTTCAGTTCTAGCAGGAGTTAGCTAAGTTAGCTAATAGCCAAGTAGCATTAGCTAGCTGGATTTTCATGACTTAAATGTTTCTTCAAATAAGACATCAAGTCCTTAATGCAGACAGAATTTTCGCAGCGGGAGTGCATGGTATAGTGACTTTGTTTCTCTCACATCGGCCTTAAATACAAAATCATTCCGAAACTTCCACCCACTGAAAGTAATTTTCTCAGTAAAGCTGGATGCTGTGATTGGCAACTGTCAGTCAGGGTCAGTTATCCTAGAGACCTGAGTGATGTTTGAGACCTTCGTAAAGTGTTGTTGTGGATCTTATCATGCTTTATTCTAAAACTGTATTCTTCTGAGTAATCTCCCCTTTTTTACTGAGTGCATCTGTAATCTAAGTCCATCTTCTTTTCCTGTAACTTTAACAGAATACAGTTACCCTTTTTATATCCTAATTACGTAACACTGTTAAATGTATTCCATTACTCCCCGAGCCTGTGTATATGTCATCCATGTCAGAACAGTGATGATGGAAACAAACGAAGGACAGAGCTCAGTCAGAAGTCACAGGGAGCCATAAAAAAAGAAGGAGAAGCCTGGCAATTAAACAATGACTCTGCAGCTCCAGTGAGACAAATGGAAAGACATGCAGTGAGTGGTGGCAAACTGTGAGATTAAAGAGTCAAAAAGTGGTAACTTTAAGGTTGGAGATGACAATAAAAAGACGAAAGGAGGAGTTCAGCGGTGAGTCACAAACTGGGGGATCGAGGTTACTGAAAACTGGCAACCTTAAAACTGACCTGGCAATGATAAGGATACATACAAAGATGAAAAAAAACCCTGGTCATGTGTCAATTGGAGCTATTAAGATGGTATGAACAGCCCTAAACTTAAGACCTCTCACCTGGTTACCTCAGGTTTCATAATGGCATGTGTTTCCCCTGGCGTGTCTCTGAGGTGTTTGTGTGGTCAAGGTGTTGCTGATCGATGGTAACATGTGGTCATGACCTCATCGTCTGGCCTCCAGGAAATGGTACAGACCAGAGACAAACAGACTCTCCTTCACACTCTTGCACAAAATGCAACTTGAGAGTGTCAATCACAGGTGGACAGCACTAAATATGACCTGTGTACGGTGGGACATTTCAATATAAATTTATGTTATTTAATGTTGTGATTCTCAAAGCAATAACATAACAACAAAACATCAGTAATGATACTGGCAGATTGGTCCTCCTTGATATTTTTAAGTTTTAATGAACTGTTAAAGTGCGGACTGTTCTCAAAACAAGGCCCCACAAAATATGTTGATTTTTAACAATGACAGTGAATAAACAAAAGCAGACGTATCTTGTTCAAAGCATTGTATGTGTGGTCTGTTTTACTGTTTGGTGCACTTTGAATTAACTCCTGTTTCGCCTGTTCATTTATGCTTGTGTGAAAGCTGTTACTTGGTGTCCACCAACTAACAGCTGTTTTTTGTCTCATTCCAGTCCAACTCAGGTGCAGTTTGTCTTAGATTCTGTGACTGAAAAGACATGATTTTAGCATTTATTAAAAACCTCAATAAATCCTTTCAACTGATAACAAACTGACGAAGAGAGTGAACTCCTGATGTGTAAACATAGATATTTATGCAAGATCATTTGGTTAATCATGGCAGCATGTTGGCCCAGAGATTTTCCCTAAACAATCTCAGTGAAATGAAGTCAATTATGAAGTGAGATGTGTAATTTAGCCATTCTTTATTAAGAAATGCTGAACCACACAGCGACTATCTGTCTAATATTTACAGTATGGGACATATGTTCAGATCAGTACTGGACAATTCTGCAAAACCCTCTGTTATTATTATGACTTTCTTTTTTGTTGTTTGTTTGTTTGTTTGTTTAACCATTTCAGTTCTGACGACATTAATGCTCACAGTTTAACGGTGAGCTTTATGTGACGACACCAGTACAGATAAGCACATGAAGCTCAGTAAACTGCAGTGTGACTCGATGTAAGTCCCCAAAACACAGAGGATAAGAAAATCTGCCTACCAGTGCCTCTGAAGCTCACTCATCAATACTTTATATCGTGTCTGTTTTTAATCTCTATAAAAAACTTTAAATGTAACAACACGTACTGGACTATTTGTCTGCAGAACATTTGCAGTTCATTCGATGCCCATTCTGGTGCCGTGTGTGAAGTGTAGTTTTTCTCAACCCAGCAGCCACCACAGTGAGTCAATGAGCAACTCCATGCACGAGTGCTCTAAAGTGCAGTCCCACTAAGAGCAACTAGATTCTGGCTCCAGGAAAACTCTCGCAGTGTTAAAGTGAGTACAAAATGTGTGTTTTGCTAAATTTGGGAAACAGTCAGGCACTGGAGGGCAACTTTTCAGTCAAAGTGAATACTGCTTGCTTTTCCCCGACCCCACACAAGCTTCAGCAAACTCAAGCAACTGATTTCTCTTTGTGTGTGTGTGTGTGTGTGTGTGTGTGCATGCTTGTGTGTGCATGTGGGCTCATTGCTGCTTGCTTAGTTTCTTGGTCAACAGCAGAGTTGACTTAGATAATTATTATTACCCAATTACTGATTGATTTCCTGTCAGGCATGTTTGTTCATTAAATATTGTATGGCCCATTGACATTTTCTAGTGTGTGTGTCTGTGTGTTTGTGTGTGTGTGTGTGTCTGCCTCAAATACGCACACACACACACACACACACACACACACACACACACACACACACACAAGGTGCTGAAAGAATACAGCACAATAGCTTGTTTATCTCAGGCTAATACACTTGCAGACTCTGGTGTATGTGTGTGTGTGTTTGTGTGACACAGGGTCATGGGGTGCACAACATCAGCCAGTGCAAACAGTCATGGGTGTCCATGCCTCTCTGCTACATGAAACACAAAAGACAAGATTTAGAGTGTGGAAAAAAACGTTAAGATTTCACTTTCAAACAAGCTTAGATTATAAATATAGGGACAATCAGAACTAACGATAATTGTAATTATAATTGCTGATATACCTCTTTTTCTTCTTCTTCTTCTTCTTCTTCTCTCCTGGCCTTTCTCAGAACTGGACAGACAGGAATGTTTGGTCTGATAACCTCTTGCTCCTTGATCTCCCTCTGACCTCAGAAACATGGCCTGCTGATAAACACACTTTCAACAAAAATAAATTTTAAAAATAAATAAATAAAATAAAATAATTTCAGATTTCTCTGCAGCCAGCATTTGGTTTATGACTCAACATGAAAGACATCACCAGATACTTTTAGGTTAAAACTTTTATTTAAAGATGTTTATTGTTTTCTAAAATCCGCTCTTGATACCAGATTTGATCATGAAAACCTTTAAAAATTAAAAGAGGAAGGTGATGCTCCACTTTGTACATCAGTTGCCCTTCAAGTCGGGTTCCAGGACTCACAGCTGATATGATTCCAGGGATCCTGCCAGGATCGATGTGAACCAGGAGCAGTCCTGAAGACCCTGGACTGGGACCAAAGATGGAAATTAGCCTTTGGCTATAATCTTGCATATTTACATGTAATCTTAAACCTTTGCAACATCTCTACAGAATAACTTTGTTTAAAAATGAGTATGACAAACAAAACAAATAACTGTGTTAATTCATGATTAGTCTCTTTCAAACATATAGCAAATAAAATGTTAAGCATTTCCTTATTTGTTTTATCAGAATCTAATCATTAAAGTAACCTTACATCAACGTAATTGAGTCCAAAGCCATTTTGATACTCTTAGCCTCTGACAGTGGGTGGATGTACATGTCAATTTTTTTTCATTTCTAAAAGAGTCTCAAACTTTTGAGAAACAACTCTTCAGCTTAAAACTCCAGAATCTTTCATTTATGTGCTTAGAGGTGAATTTATGTGAGATAACAAGATTTGTTCTCATCGTTAAACAACTTTCACTGCAGATAAAAAAATGAAAAATCATGTTTTATCATGAGTGAGCAACACAAACAATAGAGAACATTAGAGAGGCCAGCTTGTTGCTGACTCTCTTCCTCATGCTCTAACATATCATCCGGTGTTTCCTGTGTTTCCTCAGGAGTTGTAGCAAAGCAGCCACAGAGGTGGTTAAATATGCAGGAAACCAAATGAAACACACTGTTACCCTCAATGAAATTTAAGCATTGTTTGAACATTTGGGGTAATGTAAGAGGGCTACATAACTCAACAAAATACATAACATAGATATAGTCATTTTTAGTCATTTTAAGGTGAAATATTAGATATTATCTTTATGAAGGCTCTTAAGATGGTTGTCAGGAACATCACAGCCTTCAGATGCTTTCTAGAAAGAGGCTCATACAGATGTGTTTTCTCCAGAGGAGCAGGCCGGGGTCAGCCGGGCAAGGCAGCTGCTCAGCAGGGCTGCAGAGCTCCTCTGTGGGCAGTGTGGAGGAGGAGAGCTGTTAAACTCTGGATGACCCCAACACACACACACACACACACACACACACACTGAACTTAATCTGAACATCTTAAAACTGAATTATCCATTACATCAATTACAGTCAAGTTGCCTTTAATTTTGCAGCTCATCATGTTTCCTACTTTTATGTTTCTTTGACTTAAAAAAAAAACTATAGTCCATTCAGTAAACAGTTTTTTGTTTGTTTGTTTGTTTGTTTTTGCAAACATTCAATAATCCAAACTGAAGTCCCATTGTCTCTTCATACAGTCAGCAAAACAGGAGTCTATGTGGACCAAACTGTGAACCCTTTCTCCTTTCTTTTCTAGACAAAATGGGTTCATTGGGCGCATTTTGTAGAATATCAGAACTCCCTTCTCATTCATACTCCACCTTCTGTTAAACTTTATATGTATTCCTAGCATATTTTTTAAAATGTTTACACTCTGTTTAAAAAACTGAAAACCCATTCAAAACAGTAAAAGAACAACAAGTGTTGATTTTTGTCAGTCTTTCTCCATTGCTATAAATCCATTCTTGAATGAGAATTATTTTTGCAAACAATCATTTTAAATCCCTGCACTGTTAGTTTGTTGTTTGCAACAGATTGCAATTTTTCTTTACTGTCATTCAAGCAAAGGTTTAATGACATAGATACCGCGTGTACAATAACCATGCACACATGGTTTGCTGTTCAAAAGTAATAAGCCTTCACATGCTAAATAATCTATTCAACTACAAAATCTGTAAAACATAAATGTGCATCTATGAGATGAAATGTTTGTGATGTCTGCTAAATTAGCTAAATATCTGCTAGTGACTCAGAATCCCAGTCAGATAAGTTTTCCTGCAGCGCAATCATCATTTTTTTGTTTGACAGCGAAGGAGGAACAACAGTTTATCCTTTTTTTTTTACTGAGCAACAGCAAGTTTTTGTGTTTATTATGTATGACATGAAAGATTAAAGTAAATTTACTGTTTGCATAATACTGAACATTTT
>JAQLOL010000009.1:23569261-23584913 GCA_029783665.1 Naso thynnoides
CTGAAAAATGACATTTTTGTGTCAGAATGTTCAGAAGATATGTGTCTGTGAAAAATGGGTCCAGTATGTATCTTGGTTGGGGCCAAAGAATTGGTCATAATCTGTGGTCACGTTCATTTCTCCCACAACAATAAATGCATCCAAGACTACTTCTACTCTCCGAAAGGGGCGGGACCGTGGTGAAACCCATGTGACACTGGTACAGGAAATGAACAGTCAGTGAGACATCTCGCCTCCCTAACTGTCGTCATATTAGACTTGCTTTGGGCGTACTGTGGAGTGTTTAATCAGAGTTTGATAGAGAATGCTACTGGTGCCATGTGACTTGCATTAGCATTGGCATTAGCATTAGCATTAGCATTAGTATAAGCGGCTAAATGGCGAGCCATCCAAATTTCGTACTGCATCAAATGAGCTGAAAATGGTCGCTATCAATAAGAATACGACTGGAGAAGTTGAAAATGATGCCCTTTGTTAAAAAACTCAGGAATATTCTTTTGTTATATAGTTCAAATGCCTGTGTAGTACTATAATTTTATAAGATAGCTGTGATTGTCAATACTATCCTGTCATATGGACACTGAAATACTTGTTCTTGTAATAATGCATTCTCCATGTACAATCTGTGATTGATGAGACAACAGTGTACGAAATAAGATATCCTCATTCATCACTGTGTAAAGATGCATTTTGATCAATCAGATTTACTGGTTCGTCCCAGAGGATGATCAGGGTTTCTGTTGTTGCTTTTTCCTGACAACAATAGCCAACAATTACTGCTGTGGCACTGACTGGAGAAGCAGTTTTGTTAGGAAAGGTCTACTTTACCAAAAACATGATTTTTTTTTTTTTAAATTTGCCAAACATTACAGAAGACTTTTAAATCCGGCTGAGATTGAGTCGTGTTCAATTATACCCCTTGGTTTCTTAGACAGAAGCAAATGTTACCCTTTAGCATTGTTAGCATCTGTGAGACACCTGCCAGAAAACCTTTCTAATGAAAGGGTTTAGGAAAAGGAGCACCACCATGACTTGGCTGAGCTCAGGTAAAGATCATAGATCACGGTTTGGGTTCAAATAAATGCATTTAGTCTCAAACACTTATGGAAGCACACAAAGCCACATGCTGGATCTTCTTTGAGGTGACATGCTGATGCTAGTCAATCCTAAGATTTTAGAGCTCTCTGCTGGTCATTTTCACTTACTTTGTTGAAAAGTGGGTGGGATCCAGGGATCTATCCATCCATCATCAACCACTTATCTGGGTTTGGGTCGTGGAGGCAACAGTTGCTGGGGGGCCCAGACATCCCTTTTCCTGGTCACACCAACCAGTTCTGACTGGGGGATCCCGAGGCTTTCCCAGGCCAGTGCAGAGATATAATCTCTTCACCTGGACCTGGGTCTTCCCTGGGGCCGCCTCCTAGCTGAACATGCCTGGAACACCTCCTTAGGAAGGCGACCAGGAGGCATCCTCACCAGATGCCTAAACCACCTCAACTGGCTCCTTTTAACACAAAGGAGCAGTGGCTCTATTCAGAGTTCCTCACAGATGACTGAACGTCTCACCTTATCCCTAAGGGAGACGCCAGCCACCTTCTTGAGGAAACCTGTTTCAACCACTTGTAACGATGATCTTGTTCTTTCAGTCGTGACCCATCCTCTTATGATCATAGGTGGGAGAAGGAAGGAAGACTGACCGATAGATCCAAAGCTTTGCCTTCTGGCTCAGCTCCCTTCACGTCACAACTGTGCAGTAAAGCGAGATCAAAACCGCTGCCGCTGCTCCAACTCTTCGGCCAGTCTCCCGCTCCATAGTCCCCTCACTCATGAACAAGACCCTGACATACTTGAACTCCTTCACTTGGGGTAAAGGTTCATTCCCTACTGAGAGGGTCCAAGGATCAGTATTAAATTTATGTCTGAAATGGCACTTTGTTTTAATAAAGGACTGAAGTTCATTAACAGTGCCGTAGATCAGTGGTTCTAGACTGGGACTGCCGTTATTGTCACTGGTTCAAGTTATATGCTGACAGAATATTGAAAATGTGACAGGCTATGTGATTACACTTTAACAAACCCTTTGTTTTTGCCATGTGAACTGGCAATAATGTTAATTTGGGCATCTACTTTTACAGTTAGTCTTAGGCCAGTGTAAAATGTTCTTGTTAGTTTTTACGATATTTAGTCAACCTTATCCTTTTTTTTTAGTCAAGTTTTAGTTGACTTTAAGTCTGAGCATTTTAGTTTTTCTTGTAGTCAAAAAACCCACTCACTATTTTAGTCTATTTTTAGTCAGTCAAAACAGCTGAGTCCTTTCAGTCATCATACCATATTGAACATTTCATGTCAATGTAATCTACCCAAAAAACAATACTTTTTGTCACTTTATTCAAACTTGTTTTACAAGATTTAATCTTAATCTTTAATCTTATCCTTATCTGATGAAAAATAGATTGAACTATTATGAATGCAGCTTGGCAGAAAGTTTGCAATGGAGCGGTCTGATAATATTAGTTTAAGAAATAAATTCAGAGGTGAAAAAAAATTCTCGTTCGCATATTAACTTGAAGTGTTCCCAAAAACACAGGATACTGTACTGTGCACACACCAACAGACCTTTCACTATGCCCTCACTGGCCAATCATGGCAAAGCCTCTACCAGCTCTACGGCTATGCTCTGGAGAAACTCATGCAGTAGTTTTAGATTGTTCAGGCTAGTTTTGTGGATTTCATGCTAATCGGGGTTAAGAATTGTCTTGGGCATTTGTAATAGTTATACTTGTTATGCAGTGAGGATCAGAGATGTTATACATTGTTTACATTTACAAAATCAAATGCTGAAAAGTGTAACATTATGTTATGGATAAAACTGATCAGATGTCCCCAGCTGAACCCCTCTCAGATCAACAATCACAGCTATATCTGCTCTGCTTACCCTTAGATAAACTTTGAGGCCATGTTACATTGTTTTTAGCAGATATTAGCTGGTCAACTAACTAATTAGCTGGTCAACAGCATAGCCAGCTAAGAATGTGGCTGAATGCTGGGGATAAAGAAAAGGAAGGTCCGCACACTGAAGTTCCCTTATGCAGAATTTGTTCACACATCTGACAGCAGTGACATTTCGAGCCACGTGCTCTTCTTCAGACTACCTGGTACGAGCTGCATGGAAATGGTCACATAAGCACAGACAGCACTCATTCTCCTCACAAGACTTTAACTCCGGCTTTAACTAAGAACAAGGACCACTTGTTTCTAGAGCGGGAGCAGCACAGAAAAAGAGGTGCTGGCAAGGCAAAGAGACCCTTACCTGACAAGCAAAGCCAACAGGAGAGTCCGAACATCATCAATATGTCTGGTTAGACCTTGTCAAACACCTGCCTCTGTGCTCTGTCAGAAGGATTCTCTCTGCTCCTACCACACAGTGTAATGCCTTTGACACACACACACACACACACACATTATTAACATGAAAGATTTTCCCTAATCTCAGATGAAAAGAGCTCTTTAGTGATCATACAGACTCAAATTACACACAGAAGCGTTCTGACATCATGTCTGTCCCCATTAGCAATACTCTGGTTGTCCCTCCCCAGTCCACCATGGACAGAGAACCACCTTAGGCACCCAGAGGGGGACAAAATCAACAAAGACCTTCTGGGACCCCCTTTGGAGGTAAGTCATACTTCATGACTCCTAAATACAGAAATCCGTCTCTGGATATGTATTGCAGACTGGTAGAAAAGGATGTTTCTGCTACACTGGGTAAAAAGAAGGACATAAAGTATGGAACAACCTGCTAAGAAACAACATGATGAGTTCCGAACATTAAAGGTGACAAAACTTTTGAGTGTTTATAAAGGGGTGTCGCTGTCATTCTCAACCCGGAGGCCTACGACAAAGAAATCTGAAATCAACTCAGCAGTTCTAAACTTAAACATAATCCTATATCAGAGTTTAGGACTTAATTCATGATAAACTGAATCAACTTCTTGCAAATGGACACAAGTTAATGATTACTCCTGTTTTCTGCACCCTACCAAAAATCCACAAAGCTTTGGTGGATACACCTCCAGGTCAACCTACTGTGGCAGCCACTGGCTCTCTTACAGAAAAGGTTTCTGCTTTTGTTGATTATTCCATACAGGCCTCGCTGACTAACCTTCCCACAAACACAAGACACTCCATGGACTTTATTAAAACAATTCAGTCCATAAAACTGACAAACACACAACGTTTTTTGTCACCGCGGACATTGAATCTTTGTATACCAATGTTTCATTTGAGGGAGGGCTTCAAGTAGCTAAATCCTTTCTAGAAAAAAAGAAGAGCTGTGCTGACTTATCTGCAGGAGCCACGAGTGGCCGTGGGGTCCAAAATGTCACCCAGCTTTGCCTTCCTCCACATTGGACTTTTTCAATCAGAGGTGATTTTCGACTCACTCCCACACATACAGCACATATCCAGCTGAAAACAGTATTTGGATGATATATTCTTCCTTTAGAGTGGCTCAGAAAAATCTTCCCAGCCCTGCCTGAGGACCTGTTCAGACAAAGGCGGTACAAGGAGGAGTGGATCACAAAAGCTTCTGCACGCTTCAACTACATTTCACAAACTCCTTGGAGCCTTAACAAAAAGAAAACCAAACAACTTGAATCCAGGGTTACCTGTTACATTTAGTACTCACCTGTAGGGAGAGACATTGAGTAGGTTTCAAAGAAATACTGACGCATTATAGACTTGCACTGTTCTTTAAAAAACAGTTTTAATGAACCGCTGTATACATGGGCTGTATACAAACGACCACCTAATCTCAATAGTATGTTAGTGAGAGCAGACATGCCCCCTTGTGCACCTTCATGCTTGCTAACTCAGGTTCCTCAGGTAACTATAAGTGTTGAAGAGTTGGAAAGTTTATCTGATGACTTTAGGTGGAGGCAGGCTAACACTTCTTATTGACTTCCAGCATTTGAGCTAAGCTAATTAGCGGTGGGTGAGCTCTGCCCGTCTCTTCCTAGTTACTGCACGCACAGTCGAAAGAATGGGATCTATCTTCTTGTCTGGAACTAAGGAGGGAGATCATTGAAAAAAACAAACAAACAAATTCTGCATTTGGGATCTTCAGTGTACAGACCTTCCTTTTTCTTTGTCATAGTCTCTTTTGTCAAACTTTTTACAGTTTTTGCAAAAAAGTGTCATGTAAACGGGGTCGTTGTTATAATTCACCATTTTACTGGCCATTTTTAAAGCATGCCTGGGACTTGACCATTGACGTAAATAAAGATGGATAATAGACAGCTCCCTAAAAGGGAAGCCAAAGAACACTTGATCGACCCCTAGTGTCTGGCTGCAGAACAGGTTACAAGCTCATAAGCCTCATCCCTCTATGTAAGCTAATGGAACATGGGCCAAAATGAATAATCAAAGTACAAGGTACATAAATGTCCCCCCAAGTTTTTTTTTTCTATCATTTGAGGTAAGCTATGTTTAGATGCGCGGTTTACGCCCATGCTACACGTCCTGTGAGCAGCACGTCTGCATCGCCTCACCTCTTGCTTTTTTTTGGCACTCATGTTAACAGATTAGAGCAGCCACACAGCAGGCGTGAGAGCTACGTGACACGCACATGTAACGTATGCCTGCAGCGACGCAACCTTAGAGCTCAGGAATCTCGCCTATTTTTTCTGCTTGCCACGTGCAGTTCTCTGTTAGAATAGACAGAGAAATAATCTGCTGACAGTCATATTGGCATCATACCAGCAGCACTGACTATAGTTGCAATGCAGATGTGACTTGCAAATAGTTTTCATGATAAACTGGCTAAGTGAAGAGAGATTGCTGGATATTCTTTTGTTTATATTATCAATACAATTGAGAAGACACTTTTCTGTCTAAAGTATGAATTGAATTTCTAATAGAATGGCATGGAACATTATTATTAATGGGAATTATCAATGGCACCTCTGTAGAAAGACAGGGCAGCAGAAGCAGCCCTGCAGCAGGAACGCTGCCTATGTGGACAAGACACGCGAGTGAGATGCAGCAGCTTCACCACAAACATGCACTCCTGAGGTAAGTTTAGTTTAGTTTAGTTTATTTAGTTTGTTTAACAGGGACCACCTTCAAAAAAACACTGATCCGATAGAGAAAATATGCTTTGCATGAGATTATAGCAGTTGTGCTAATTTCCATCTGTAACATGTAGGATGTGTGACCAGGGCGTTAAGTCATCACAGTTATAGCTCGATCTGCCATTTAATGGGACTACTGTCCTGGACCCAGTATGCAAAAGTGGAAAATACAAGAAGGGAACTGATGGAAAGTACTCCACTACAGATGACGATATGCCACCTTCAGCTGGTTGCTATTGGACCTTCTTCTTTTTTTTTTTTAGATTTCTTTGGGGCCTTTATTTCTTGGATAGAGCAGCTGAAGAGTAGACAGGAAACAGGGGAGAGAAGGGGGCAATGACATGCAGCAAAGGGCCACAGGGGGAATCGAACCCCTTGGCCGCTGCGGTGAGGACACAGCCTCTGTATATAGGGCGCCTGCTCTACCACCTGAGCCACTGGACACCCCGACCTTCTTCTGGTTGACCTAACAAGCAAACAAGTTAGCAAGGGGCAAGCAGATTCAATGTCGGACAGTGAAAGCACGGACAACTTTACTGTGCTGTACACTTTGTATCTATGCTTTACTTTTGGTACAAATGAGATGCACGCTACCCCTTGTGCTTATGGTATTTTTACTTTCTTTCCGGCTTTCATCTACAAATTTATGCTGTTCAAGTTCCGGGTCAAACACGCTATAGGGGAGACTATGTGTAGAACTCGAGGAACAGTTAAAGACAAAATGAGGGGCAGTTTACACGACGCAAGTTTTCGCATCAAAAAACATGTTTTTATTGTGGTTTCGCCTTCCTTTTACATGACAACGGCATGCTGGCTCCAATAAAACTGCAAATGTTTGAAACCAGGTTCCAGAGTGCAATCTTTTGAAACCACAACCTTCTTTCCAGCTGTGTGAACTGGCAAACCGCAAAGCCTATGATAGTGGTGACTACGCTAATGCTAATGCTAGCACAGGTCATATATTTCATTCTCTATCAAACTCTGATTAAACATTCCACAGCGCACTGAAAGCAGGTCAAATATAATAACAGTCCATTGGGGTGAATTTGAGTGTTGGTAGCATAATTTTAGAAGTCAAACTATGTCTGAATATCTTTAATTTGTGGCCGTTTAGGGCTTAGCAGCAACAGGAAGTTCACAACTTCAGCAGCTCCCATGGTATGTCATTACAAACTTACACTGCCGACTACCAGCCGTGCATGCATATTTTGGTTGAACATGTAAACTCTGATTTTTTGAAAACACAAAGCAAAGCCCTTTCTATTTTTAGTATGGCTGCACTTGTCTAAATGTGGCCTAAGGCGTAAACATGCAACAGTAAACTGATCCCCAACCACATAACCGAGGTGTGTAAGTTCGGTTTCACCAAATTCGATTTATGATCTGAGGCAGACTAACATGTTTACATGTAACTTAAAAGTCTAATTTGAGACAGTCTAACTTAGTAAATAAACTTTTCCTAACATCAGGAAGTCATACTGAGTGATGTATGTTGAAGCGTTCATTTTGCTGTTATGTCTGGTTTTATTTAGTTATTTGATGCTAAAAACAGTTGTGTAATGTCATAACTGACATCGTACCCTAACCAGTAATTGAATCAGGCAAACCTAGATACTGCCACTTATTAATGCACATATTCTGGCTCCAAATGACATCTCCAGCACAAGATGGCATCACCCATATCAAGGATATTTTGACTTCATTTAGGGAAGTGGAAACACCATGTCCACCTTTATTTATGTTGACGTGTTGGACTTTTTGGACCAGTGTGAAGGTTAAAGGCAACCACATCACAGCTGCAGGACCCATAAGCAGACCTGTTTGAAGTAACTTCTTTGAATATCCTCTTAAGAAAGAGACCTGCTTTAATGCAAACATTTATTTATTTGTTTGTTTTTTTGCTTTATTTTGTTTTTTGTACATCTCAAATACATTTTCTTTTAACATAATTTTATTTTAAATTTTTAGGTTAGTTTATTTTAGTATATGTTTATCATTTTTTCCTGTATTTATAGCCTAAATTGTTGCTACATATTTAATTAATGTTAAACACTTTGCTTAGTTGTGGTAGTGGTAATAGTGGGACAGTAGAATTATTAAGCTCTGTCTCGTACTTGAATGATGGTACTATTTACATCAGAAAATGTGAGTCACTTTTTTAGATACAAATCCAGACCATGTTCTGTGTGCCTTGACCACGTGCTTCTCAGTGAGATGTGATGAGCTTCTGAAAGTTTAGATCATGACATTAATAACCTCTTTACACTAAGTTATAACATTCTGCTGCTTAACAAACCTTGGACAAGGACTTTTGGTGGCGTTTCTTATAGGCAGAAGCCCAGGTTGTTATCCTGCCTTGTGTCTGCTGGTTTCCATGGGAACTAGACTACTGTACATTTAGTAAGTTGTGCTCTCATGGACCTCAGTTGGGTTTGACTCAGTAGAGGTCTGTACAACTCGCCTATGTCTTATCATTCTCATGTAAAGGAAGTAACTTTATCTTTCTTAAACCATAGGTTTGGACCTTAATTGATTATTGGGTATTTTCTCAGAATTGAAGTTGTTCACGATAGATTTGCATTAGGCAGTAGACATTTATTTTTAATGTGTAAATGCATATAACAACTAAGACATTTATTTCCTGCGTTAGCTGGCTGTCAATGTCCCCATTTTCTCTAAATATATTAATAAATAGACTTAGAAAATTTATAGTTTCAAGTAAATGTAATGAAAATATATCCTAAAAAAAGTAAATAATAAAATAATAATAATTATTATTATTGTTATTATTATATATTTTATTAATAATATTACTAGTAGTAGTGGTAGTAGGCCACAAGAAATAAAGTAATGTAATATGAACCTGTCTCAAATCTATAGGCTATTTTATGTTTCCTGTCTTTTTGAATTAGCCTATCATGACCACACACACACACACACACACACACACACCCCATGCCTATCACAGTGAGCCAGTGGTCCTGTAATGGCTGCCACTGCTCATTGTTTACATCCTGCTTTGTCTTCAGCGCCATTTTGACCGTGGGAGAAGAGGCAGCTAGTTAGCATCACAGCCACACACACATTAGTGGCCTTCAGCTAGCCATGTTAACTCGCCTTTCTTCCACACTGAGCCCACTGATAATAGGAGAGAATTAAAATGCCATGCTACAGTTAACTTAAGATGTGCCACACTGTGCTAAGCTTCAGCTCTAACAAACTGTTAGTAAAAACAGTTATTCTGCTATTCTTACACAGCCATGCTATGCTAAACTTCTGCTCAGAGAGAAAGGCTCACCCACGCTAAGCTACTGCCTAACACAAGGAACAAAATTCTTGCTGTGGCCTCAGACTGTTTGTCCTCCTTTTATCTGCTCTGGAAACCATCGGTGTCTTTCTCAAAATAATTTCTCTGGGGTTATCTCTGTGTAAACACAAGAGCTGAACCATGTTGGTACAGACTGGGCTACATGTCAGTGTAGGAGGAAACTTCATGGAGCCATGGATAGCCTATTAACTTAAATATGAGCCTGATTTGAAACATGTAGTAGGCTTATTAGAAGATTTAAAAAATGTATACATATAATGAAATCAAATGGGCAAATAGCCTATTTTATTACAGGCTAATGATAAAATGTAGGCCTATCTTAATATTCCTAGTCTGTATCTTAATAATAAAATAAAACAAATAATCCACATGCTTATGGTTATTTGCAATGTATAAAATAATTGGGCTATAAAAATGATAGTCTTAGATAAATTAATTTTAAAAAGGCCTACTTCTCACTCTAAGCCTACATGTGTGCTACAAGCAAGCATAGGCTAAAATGCTGACTTTCTTTAATATTTAAGCTTTTTTTTTTGTTATACACCTAGTTGTTATTAAATATTTGTTATTGTGAACAGCATAAATAAAAGTTTTAATATAGCCCTAATTACTCTAAAGGTATTTGGTGCATGAATTCATAAAACCTCCACAGTAAAAGAAAATGACAAGGGCCACGTCGTAAATGTATGTTCTTTATTATTATTATTCCGCTATGAAAATATATGTACAATAAATAATTTGGATTTTCACTATTTAAGAATCTCAATAAATAAACTAAGGTCTAAAACTCGGGTCATCAGCAGGGCTCCTCTCTCGTCTTGTGCCGTTCAGAGAGAGACTGAATTCATTCTTCAGTTTCAGATTTTTTCTGAGCAGTCCGGCTATCTGCGCCTAATCTCCGTGAACAGTTCCTGAGACGTCATTAAGTATTAATGAAGCTGCACCAGGATGGACTAGAGAAAGCAAAACACTGATAAGGGCTCACAATTTAGCAAAATAATGATTTTTTAAAAAATGCAATAAATACCTGAAATTTGAACAAGGAGAGAGAGGAAAATTCCACATAGTTTCGAATGTGGGAAAAAGTAATTTCCATCGATGTTTAAATTAAAAAAAAAAAAAAAAACGACATCAAACAGAGATGTAGACTAGGCTACAAAATATCCATGATATTAACAGCATCTCTTTGAATCTAAATTAATGTCGCAAAATAAGACCAGCAAGAGGAGGAAAAAATACCAAAGAATTTTCAAATGTTTCAGGAATGTTGCCGACACAGTTCGTCCACTACTTGACTTATTTCACTTTTCATCTATACGGACGTCGCAGAGGGTCAGAAGTTGAGGTGCTGCAGGTCTATAGAGCACAGTGTGCTTGTGAACAGGTCGAAGTCCTCCTCGGAGAAATCCACCGGACTGTCCAGGGAGCTCTGCAGGCTTTGGGACAGGCAGGCGTCCCCGGCGAAGAAGGCCAGGTCGGGGAGCGTGGATGATGATGAGGAGGCGGCAGAAGGAGCAGAGGAGGTGGTGGAGGTGACGGAGGAGTCCCGCTGTTCAGAGAATGAGGAATCGGACGCTGCAGCTGCGGCGGGCCCGGCCTCGCTGAGCTGCACCATGCCCGGGTTGTGACCGGAGTTTGTGACGGAGAACGCCGGCGGGGAGTTGCGAGCGGCAGCGGCGTCAGAGGAGCCAGGTGTCCCCGGCACAGACGGGCGTTCTGGACGCACTAAACGGCCTCCCTCCTCCGGCGTGGGCTGCGCATTGTCCCTGCTGTCATTAGCGTAGGCGGCGGGAGCAGGGGTCGAAGATGGATTGCCGCTCCGCGGCTCGCTTTCCGATGGCGACTCCCCAGTGCCAGATGCTTCCAGTGGCTGGCTTGAATATGGAGAGGAGGCATCGGCGCCTTCGAGAGGCTCAAAGCCGCCCGGGTCGCCGCTCTCATGGCTGCCTCCAGCAGCCCCGTCCCTGTGGTGCGTCTGGCGCTTGTGTTTCATCCGCCGGTTCTGGAACCAAACTTTGACCTGCCGCTCAGTCAGATCCAAAAGAGCGGCGATCTCCACTCTTCTGGGCCGGCACAAGTACTTGTTAAAGTGGAACTCCTTCTCCAGCTCCAGCAGCTGTGTGTTGGTGTAGGCGGTGCGCAGCCGGCGGGACCCGGCTACTCCACCATCCAGACTGGACTGGCTCGGGTCTTCAGGGAGACAAAGACAGATAAAGGACGAAGACAGAGAGAAATTATGTGAAGAATTTATTGTGCAAAATCCTCTGAAGCTATTCCCATTTTTGTGTGAATTTGTCTGTTTTGTTTGAGCTTGAAAGTATAACCTCTTCAGAGCTCTCTACACTTTACTGCGTGCAAGATTTTCCAGCCAAGAAATAAACGGATTCAGCATCGAGCAGAAATCCCCTCGGCTCTTCTGTCTGTAATAAAACAGTCATTAAACATAAAAACCCATAAAAATACTCATACCAATTACAGTAACAGCCAAAGCTGTAACTGTAACAGTTCACCTTTAAAAAAAAGAAAAACTAGGCCTAATAATAAAAAGGGTACGCAGATAAAGACAGATGACCCATGTTGAAGGGGTTCGAGCCTGCAGCGCATGAACACAGCGATGGCACACAGAGGAGGAAAATACTGTGGAGGGGAAGAATTGGGGAGAGAAATGAATGCGGTGGTATGTGGCAGAGACATAACTACACATAACTGAACTGCTTTATGAATGAAGCCAGAAAAGGCCGGAAACTGGTGAAGAAAAGAGGAGCAGAAAAACAAGACTTAGAATAAAAAGGAATGAGAGTGGAACTTTGTGTTAAGAGACGCGAGAAATAACAGGGAAACAGCCAAATGCAGTGATTGTGTAGGCTAGGGGTCAATGGAAAGAACAGAGATGACTTAAAACCCAGAAAATAAGATTGTGTGCAGTGGGTCTAATGTGGATGTAGCTTACCCCTCCCCCAGCCCCAAATATTTTGCTCGGTCGCTTTGCCTCTCTATTATATTTCCAACCTCCATCCAATATGGCCACCACTTGAGCTGGTTGATGAATATGTGAGGCATCCTGCTGCTAATGACACCAAATCTTAGCCCAGTGAACAGAATGATGCAGGCTTCGGCAGCATCCTCTGAAGAGCACACACACAAAAATAAAAAATTAAATACATGAGTCCTTTACGCGCAGTAAATAATTCTGAAGGGACTGATGCACTCAGAAAATCTGGGCGGCACACGACACAGGGATGGACGGCAGTGAGCCGCATTCTGCATATTAACAGGAAAAGTAACAGATACTGTGTGTAAGAGGTTAATGGGTGCACACTGAGATGCATGATGAGAGAGCGTGCAAAACACTGCGGCATAATGCAGCGGCGTAGCCCACATATAGGCTACTTCACACACACACACACACACAGAGAGAGAGAGAAAAAGAAACATAGATGCTGTGGTAATGAATTTTAGCTGATTTCTGCGGTAGAAATTCCGTGATGGTGCAGACAGAGTGAACGCACAGGCTGCCCCCCCCCCTTCCATGGCGCACATAGCCTCATGGCTCTCGCATCCCAGCATACCGACCTGTGGGCGACTCTGTGCCCGCCGAAGCGTACCCGGAGGCGGTCTGCGACGGGGAGGACGAGGCAGGGGGGATGATGGATCCGTGACCGCCGGAGCTGCTTCCAGGCTTAGAGAGCTTCTTTGATGATTTCTTCTCCTTCATCCAGGGGAACTCGTGGGCCAGCGGACCGGCCGGGGTCGGTGTGGCCGTGGCAGGGGCCTGACCGGGCGTGCAGGGCTGCTGTGCGGTTCGGTGGTGCGTCTGGAGGCCATTAGTGGCGGAGGTTCTCCGATTCTGCTGGCTTCCAGCTGTCGGTCTCGGCTGGCTGGCTGTGCAGAGGCTGAGGCTGGGGATGGTGTGCTCGAAGGGAGGCGGAATTACTGTCGACTCCTTGATTGATGAAGTTTGAAATGACTCCAGGACGGCAGGGAAGGACGTCAGGCACTCTGCTAGGGACGGCTGGCTGTTGATAAAACCGATCTCCCTCTCAAATTCAAAATTCATAGCTCCCTCAAACCGGTTTCACTCTCAAACGGCGAGACCCCCGAACAATCCCTTCCCCAAAATAAAAAAAAAACAACACATAGGCGTACACACGCGCACGCTCGCACACGCACACAACACAATATGGCTTCTGAGGAAAATAAAACGGAACAAAATCATGCAGGAGCATGTAGGCTCCCAACCGAAATGGCGTTAATGTGGTGGCTATTTAAAAATTGTGTATATTGATGATATTACTAGCGTATGGGGACCTGAGTGGGCTAAACTGAAGAACTACGGGGCGAAATTGCAGCCAATTCCTGGTCACGTGACGCAGAGCAGCCAATCTGTGGCCCGGGCCTGGCGACTGCGATGGCTGCTGGAAGCAGCATTATTATGTTTCCACCAAATGCAGAAGCAAGCTGGGGCTACATCACAGGAAGGCAGCCGCTCGCCATGTGTGCCGTGTGGGCGGCGGGTAAGCCCGCAAACAATGGGCCATCTCTGGGATGTTTGGAGCCGACCCGCCTCAACAAATACAACAAATTAAGACAGACAGAAAAAAAAAGGAAAAACGAGCCCATTACTCCGAGCGCACCGCTCACTGATCTCACACGGTGTGACGGAGGCTGAAAATCCAGTTTAGATGTTTATTTCAACTGGCTGGTTGTCGGTTCTTTTATTATTTTACCATTCTTCTAGTGTGTGTGTGTGTGTGTGTGTGTGTGTGTGTTACTGTGGTGCGCAGGAGGGATAACTCTAAACCAAATATAAACTCACTAAAATAGTCTCTGCACACAGGCTCCAAATTTCTCCCTGCAAGCTGCCGTGGTTATCCCACCCTCTCTCCAGTGTGTGTGTGTGTGTGTGTGAGTGTGTGTGTACTAAAATGTTCGGTGTGTTTACGCAAAGAGAGGGCGAGTTCACAGTGAGGTCGCTCTGTAACTGGAAAGGAGGGGAGAGCACAGTCAGACCTCCTGTTCCTCCTAATATTATTAATAATAATACAGCAGCTGTATGAACGCTAATAGTAAGTGAGTATGTGCTGAGTGACCGTCATACTCAACATGTAGATTTTTATAAGAACCAGGAACTCCGGGGTAGCAGAGGGTATTTTGGGGAGGGCCCGAGGAGTCCCGGCGGAAAAAAAAAAGAAATGCGGTGATCAATCTTTCTCTCCCCGCAAAGAGCTTGACAGCAGCCTCTCTCTCTTCCTAAATAACAAGAAAACCTCATGTCTTACTCTCTCCGTGTGCCTCGCTTCAGATCCATTGGTCATTTTTTTTATTTTGAAACCGCCTTAATACGCGCCTATGATGCATAAGTAGCCTCTCGTGTGTGTTTAAAAACGACTAAGAATCCAAGGAGGGACAAATGGATCTGAGGTTTGGTTTTTCGCTCCCCTTCTCTTTCCTAATTCCTCTCGGCTTGGCCCCCCTGGCCCTACAAAGAGGCAGAAATGTGTGTGGGAGTGAGGCCATTGAGCGCAGCAGAAAGCGCCGGCCGTGAGTAGGCCGAGGCGGCACGGACGCATACCAAACACAAGCCCCGACACGGCCGCTTCGTCTCTGCGACTCACTCTGCAAAATGGCACCATTCAATTTTATTTTTTATTATTATTATTATTTTCAGTAGATATTTTCCTTAAGTTCCGGAAGTTTATTGGAAGAGCAGAAGCTATTTTAATGTGTAAGTAACGTCATGGGAAGCGTTGGTCGACTGACGAGGAGGATTTCTGACTTTTTTAAAAAATGTATTTATTTATAAATATTTACATTTTAATTAACAAACAGTTCCGTCGTTTCGAGTAACCAGTTTATTTTTTTAATTCTTGTAACTACGTTTGAATTTTTTGAAGAAAATAGAAGCTTCGGATCTAAAATTTGCTGAATTGTTCTGATCAGTTTACAAAGTGAAATTAATAGTCCAGGATTTTTCCACTATTCGTAGGCGTACTTTTGTCTTTTATTATTATTATTATTATTATTATTATTATTATTATTATTATTATTATTGTGGAAAAGCTTACTTGGCTGAATTAGCCTGGTTTTTAGACGGTGTGTGTGTGTGTGTGTGTGTGTGTGTGTGTATGTGAGGGTCTGTAACCGTTCTGTTCTCAGCTGTGACTGCGTCGCTGAAGCCGCGCTGAGCTCTCCC
>JAQLOL010000009.1:23712802-23725136 GCA_029783665.1 Naso thynnoides
TCCCTCTCCTTCAGCCAGGGCTCATACAGGGCATTAGCAAAAACTGTTCGTGCCCCTGTTTCCTTGACTAGCTCCTTAAGACAACACAGTGATGATCCTACCTCATTCCCCTCTCCTTTTGCTTTTAGGAAGACAAGATGGCTGCCAATGATGTACACTGCATCGCCCAGCCTTGGTTAGCGGCCATCATCAGTAAATACGTCCTTAATACCCTCTCAAATCAATTTTCTCCAACATGGCCAGCGCATAGAGGATCGATTTCATCTCAGAGCAAAATAATGCCTGGTACAGAGGTGAAGAGAGGCTAGAGGGTGGGCTGGGGGTGTGCGGTGCTTTTGTCACACAGTAAAGTGGGTGCTTTGCATTCCCCAGGTGTATAATCACCTCCAGGACCATCCATTACCCTTCAGAGCTGCACCGCAACCGTGGCTGTCACACAGAATGACAAACTGGAGGGGTTGGTAGTTGGTAATTTCTCTCCACTGGGTGGAAGACAGTAAGGATGGCAACAGACTGGAAGAAACACTACGGGTGAGGGGTTATGGGTGTACAGCTTGTATAACTAACATCAAGTTTTGTCTCTAGGCTAGCTACATTCATGTATCTGAAGAAGCGATGTGTGGCTTGGTCACCGTCACACTGACAGTTACATGGATGAAAAGATTGATGTTCCCGTAAAAGCTCTGGCTCTGCAGCACGATGTGTTCAATTGCAGGCCAAAGTGTGTCTTTGCCTGTGGCTGTGTGCTGCTTGCAAGGAAACACTGACCAAAACGGCTGTAATACTAATATCACATCCTGTCACGTTCCCTCTCTTTCTCCTTCCCGTAGCAATTTCACCCTAATAGTTCCAGAAATTGACCTCTCATATATCCCAAAGGCATGTTATTACATTTCCTGAAGTCGTATTTTATCTCCCTCCCCAATACCCCAACCCTTGCACCTCATCTCACCCAGCCACCGACAGCAACACACCAATTAATGGGATTGTTCAGCCAGCGTTATAACTTAATAAACTTCAGGGGTAATAACTTTCTCACTCTGCCCAGCAGCAGTAGCTGCAGCACAAAGACTGAAGTGTAATTTTGTAGTTTATTCTGGATGGCCGCCCAGCACCAGCGAAACAAAGAGGATCTGTAGCTGGATGCCTGCTTTGACTCGATGTTGTTTTGGACAGTAGGAACACACAGCGGCCATTTTGAATACCTAGGGAGAGAAACTGGGCCCTGAGTTGGCCTGCTGATATCTGCCAAGATGCAGACAACAATAATTCATCTGAGTCTCGACTAAAAGAACATCAGAAATAACTGAGTTCATTCAGTTTAGGTTTACAGTTTTATATATTAGACCCAGTATTACAAGCTGCAACATCCTGCTTTCGAGCCAAGTTAGTGTTTGTAAGAATATCACAGTGTCCTCATCAAATGTGGTATGTTCAAATGTTTAATTTTTTTTGGTTACATATAAGAGCTACCAAGTTATTAAGTCCACAGTGAACCTCTAATAAGTCTATCCAGCATCCTCTCCCTGAAGGAAAAGCTAAACATTTATTTTCTGACCAAGCATCACAAATCACATTTACATTCACTGTTTTGTACGGATGACACAGTCCACATGATAGATGTAAGTTAGAGAGCAATGGTGGACTTTGTTGATTTTGGACTCCAGCTGTTTGCCGCTGTGTCCCCGTGTCCTGTCTGTATGTTGAGCTGCTCATTACCAGACTTCATATTTACTGTACACACAAGAGAGAGGGAGTGTAAGAAAATATCATTACGTGTCATTATGGCCATGTTGTGTTTCGCAATATTGTATCAATTCTCAAAAACATTCTCGATTGACGTGCAAAGATTTGTGGCAGTGCTTCATTTTGTGTTTTTGTTTTAAACCACTGACCACTACTGCACAAAAAGTATTGCTTTGTGTTTTTGTACTATGACAGTTTTCCTAAAATTAGATTTTAAAAAATGCAATATATGGCAGGGTAACATACATACATGCACGTATGTGTTTGCACCTATGTTCATACATAAGTACACACATACTTATGTATGCAAAACATGTGCATTATATATGGATACATCCATGTATGCTAACCTAGCAATTTTACCTGCATACACACATCTGTATGTGCAGAACATGTGCAATAGGGCACTGTGCAATCTACACCAGCACTTTACAGGTTTGTGCAACAGATGTGCAGCTTAATTAACCCTTAAAATTTTCCATGTGCTATAACATGAGCACATTTATATCTTAGCAGTTAAGCTCTCTAACATTTAACACCTGGATTTTTGTAGTCTTTCAATCTCTGGATTGTCATCATTGTTTATTGTACTTTTTTTAAAAAGGAATATTATTGTTTTTGTCTTATCTTTTTTTGTGGGCTGTGCTCGGGCACTGGCCTGCCTTTGGAACGGGAATAGAAATTAGCCACAGGCTACAATCTTGCATATTTACATGCAAATGTTCATTGATATTTATTTTCCCTTTTTCTGAATAAAAGAAATCGAAATCGAGACCCCTGTATTGTGACATGAATTGTATCATCGGATTCTTGCCAACACGAAGCCGGACATGAGGGTGGTGTCTTCAGTAAATCTCACAAAGGAACTGAGTCAGCATATATCTGGTGATGTCAAACTATTTCTTAAAAACAGGCACAAAATGGAACTCCTCAGCTGTGAGGACCCTGGATGGAAATGGAGATGTTGTTGCGCCATAAAAGCCTTTCATTTGTGCCCCTCTGCCATTAGAGCACCATGTCACACTGTAACGCATCCCAACAGCCCCAGTTACAAACAGCTTCATCAGTGAAGCAGAATGTGTTAAAGTCTCCAACTAAACCCACTCAGAGAGTCAAATCATATTCACACAGCAGAGAAGTTCCGAGAGACTCGGGCTGCACTGATAAACTTGGGCCGCTCAGTGTCCCTCAGCCTGCGCACGGAAATATGAAGAAGCTCGCTCTGTTCGAAATGGCTGCCATGTGAACAATAGGAAACAGCTCTCACTGCCGTCTGCTCCTTCATGCTGCTGCCAAACGGAGACACGTCCAAACACACCACAGGAAGTACTGAAGGAGAAACTTTCTTAATGAGAAAAAATTTCATTTTTGTCCGTTTGCACAAAGAATCCGTTACAGGCGAGCATTCACAACCACAACCCGGCCTGCAGGTCACACCGTGTCAGAGCTGCTGCTGCAGAGTCTAATAACTCTGAGCGTAACCAGCTCACCGCGCTGATGGATAGCACACTCACACGCTGTAGCTAGGTGGCTGGGCCACTGAGTGTGTGTGTGTGTGTGTGTGTGTGATAAATGGTGTATATCTGAGTGTATGTAATATTTACACTTAGGACATCTTCCTCTGAAAACGCCACATATGCAAAGCTCGCGTTGGCGCGCTCAGAGGGAATTATTCACAACCTTTGTTTACAGACATTACTAAATAAATGTTTTTAAAAATTAAATCAAATTTAAAAAAAAACCCAAAAACAACTACCCGGGGAGGATTTGTCTGTCCCAGCCATCATGAGTGGAGGCGCCTTGGAAAGGACCTCTCACCGGGAGCCAAGCGCGCAGGCAGCACATGGATCCAATGTTGTTGTTAGTGCGCTCGATGAGAGAAAAACGGAACAAATCCGTGTTTCAGTGGCCAAACCATCAACGGCTCTCCATCAAGATGACTGCGATTTCATGACAGGTCAAATATTATTATTATTATTAATATCACAGGCGGAGGATGAATACAACAGCAGCACACGCCACTGTCTGTCCGGCAGGAGCAGACTGATGGAACACTTGAGCCTGTGTGAAATATTCCCACAAAAATAAATTCTGAGGTCGATTCAGCTTGATTTGTTCTGCGCTTGTCTCTGCGCAGCTCACACAATTTATCAAAGCATGCGTTTCACAAGCGGCAACTACGCGCGGAAAGGCGCTCCACGTTTCTTTAACAACTGCCTAAATGTAATAATCGATCAAACATTAATAATAATAAAGATCAAACTCCGACAACTCGTCACAAAGTTCCTCACAGAGACTCACGTACGGACGTGGTTCAAGTGTTTCATGTGTTTTGAAGGAGTGAGTCATCTCACATCTTTTGTCCTCCGCACATCTTGTCCGTCAGCCACAGGCTGGAGCAGCTTCACAGGCTGCCAGGTGAACTGACTGTTTCTCTCAGGTGTGAGCAGGTTCAGCGCGGACAGCAGAGGTGCTCCGTGAGGGCCCCGCTCTGCAGGTCCGAGCCCCGGGACCAGGGCGGACCTGACTCCTTACAGTTGTCTTTGGAGGAAAAGACCGGCGTGTTTCCTTATGTTTATGGCTAGAGCGCCGTGGGATATTCGAGCAGAAATATAAAAGTACAGACTGAGCGACCTTCTAACAGTAAGCGGCATAACTAGACTTCATGTTGAAATGTGATCCAGACCGTAAAGCTCCCGTGTCCTCCAACTGAAGCGCGCATTTCACCTCATGCGTTAAAGCTAAACGATGAGCAGTAGAAGCATCAGAGGCTCCGTGTCGGGTCAGACAAGTCATACCTCGCAGCAGTTTGCTCCACACCGGCCTCCGTGGCCTTCGTACAGACTGAGGAGCTCTCTAAGGCTCCGGCAGGAGGCAGGGTGAGTGTGCGCTCCTGGGGGAGAGACACACAAGAACGGAGACACTGGCACTTTCAAAAAAGTCAAATCCAAAGCACCAGCCGCTTCATTATTTTAAAGTGGACCGATGCGTCCAATGTCCCGGCAAGCAGATCTACGTGAAACAGCCCAGAGGCTGCCCAAGCGTCAGCGATCTTTAATTACTGTCAGACTGACGGATCTGACGAAGGGGAGCCGCGGATGAGCCTCTCTGATGACCTGGTTTCCACGATTTATTTCTATTTCATCAGGTTTTTCGTTTTAGTGACAGCAGCTGTGGCTCTCTGGGAAATGAAATAGTTTCCGTTCTGTTAAATCTTCTCTGACTTGTGAACTGGACTGAGATGATCTGATCACACTTCAAGGTTTTTTTTCTTCACACTGTGTGTGCTAATGATATTTTCATGGTGGTCGTTGTTGTTTGTGTGGGCCTATACTAGCTGGAATAAGATAAACGGAATGCACCGTCGCTTTTGTTTTTGGTCGCTTGTCGGTTCTTTAAAATGTGCGTTAAAAGAGACAACGGCCGTCGGTCTACGGTATCTTTTGTTTTCGCAGTTCCTCGGTGTCTAACACATGAGCCGCTCACAGAGAGATGACACAGGCGGAAAATCGCAGCAAAGTTGGAGCAGAAGGTGGGGGCACTTTCGCTCCGTTCTTTGTTCTGGTTTTATGGCGGCATTAAAAGCCTTTACAATCTCTCTCTCCCTCTCCCACGCGTTATTTCCTGCTCTAAGGACTTACTTTGATCCAGGCCGTCTTTGTCCTCACTCTCCTCACAAATGTCCTTATTTTCTTCAAAGCCTGCTCCCTGGATGGCCGCTGGATGGTGGCTTAGATCGCGCGCCGCCGTGGACGTCGACTCCAAGATGTACGTGGCCTCGTGCTGGTGCTGTCCTCCGATTTTGGGTGGGATTTCCCCGCCGAGATGTCCGAGCTGCGGCTCCAGCTTGACCTGCCCCGCCTGGCCCTGCCCCGGCACAGACTCGGAGCCGCGCGGCGCGCAGTCCAGCCATGAGCGAAGGTACCGTGTGTCCGCGGCGGGGACGTGCTGAGCCGGGATGTAAGGGTGGTACACAGCAGGGAGTCCGCTGGCACCGTGGTGCGGACTAAACGGGCTCCAGGACGAGGAGAAGACCGGAGGCTTCGGCTGGAAGCTGCACGATGGGTACGACTCCGGATGGGGATGCTCGGCGTGCGCCGCGCCGCCAGGCTGCCTTCCGCCTGCGGCCGCGGCTGAGCTCGAGCCCGAGTATTGGACGCCGGGAAAGCGAACCGGGGCTGAGAGTTCATCACTCTCGTGACTTATGATGGAGTCCACGTAATAGTTGCTTAAAGTCCCAGAAATGGACATTCTCGGACATTATCTGCGAAACGCCGCGAGTCCACTAAAAAGCCAAGTAGAACAGAGACATTGCGAGATTTCTCTCTCTCTCTCTCTCTCTCTCTGTCTCTCTCTCTCTCTTAATTCTCCCTTCTGTACCTTGCTAGCTCACCCCCTCCCTTCCTCCCCTCTCTTCCTTTCAAAGAACTTGCTCACTATAGCGAAACAAAGTGCCACAGCCTACGGCCTCGCACGGCGCAAGGGCTCTGACGGGTCTGTGCGCAAGGCGCAAAATGATTGGCTGGAATGATTCTTCGAGCCTGATAAAGTGTCAATGAACCGTAAATCAATTTTGAACACGGGCCTTTCTCTCTCTCTCCCTCTCTCTCTCTCTCTCTCTCTCTCTCTGAATGAACTGTTGTTTGTATGCAATATGCAAAATGAACAGTTAGTGTGTATTTCTCGTCAGTGTGTCCGTGGCTGCTATAAAACCTTTAAATTAGACTCCGCTTCCTCCGGACCGCACGCATTTATTCAGTCATTCACTCCAGACCCAATTAAAACAGATGTGCGTGGATTTCAGTGTGGAACGAGACGCCTTGCCGGGAGCGAAACCACTCTTACTGAATTGTGCGCAGACAATCACTTAAATCAGCCCCAGCGTCACAAACCCAGCCTGTAAAACACCAGCGAGCGCTAATAGCGCCACTTTTCACACGTCACAGCAGCGCAGATATTTTCTGTCCATGACAAGACGGTAAAATTGACACGTATAGGTGTGCTTAATGTTGAATCACTCGCCCGCTCTCTCCGTCTTAAAAACCGCTTTGTATGAGCCGCAGGAGCGCGCCACACGCTTTTATTGGCAGATTAACAGTCATTTTTGTTAACGAGCGTCATTAAATCGGGCCGTGCGCGGTTATGCCCCTTGTCTTTACAGCGCAAACTACTTCAGCTACTTTTTTGGGGTCCGTTTAATACCATAATAAAATCCTACATCAGTGCGGCTGCTTTGCTTTTATAGAGCTGATATATTGCCTGTGGCGGTGCGGACCGTAAACGCGACTCCGCGGCAGCTTTCCTCCTGCGCGGATAAAGGGCCCTTCTCACTCCGCGGCCAGGCTGCCATGAGGACGCACAGCTCGGACCTGAGCTCACTGAGGGTGCCGGGAACCAAGACTGGACGCCGGTCAGAGCGTGTTGTGTACCGGAGTAACAGCTCGCCTGACTGCTGGCTTGTGTTGGATCTACCGGCGGCGTCCGCTTGTACCGAGAGCAGTTCACCGGGAGAAAATCCGTCACTGGGCTCTTAATGAGGAGGCTGACGAGCAGCGGACTGGACCGCGCTGAACGCAGACATTTGACTCCCCCTTGACCTTTATCACAGTCCCTGGGACTGTATGGCTGTCGTCCTGTATTTTTTTCAGTAATCACAGACGCAGACTCTTGGACCCTTCTAGAATGCTGCTAGTTGGAGCAATAAATCCGACCTCGGTGTCGCATACACAGCCTACGCCGTTATTGACGACTATTATATTTGAAATACGCGTTTCTTATTGGGCTAACGCTGTTATTTACGAGGATGAAGGCAGACTCCAGGTTACTGTGCTGCTGAGGATAAATGATGAGTTTATTCCGAGAAGCACTGAGAGGCTGGGGCGCTTTCATTTCAGGAGCAGCAACGAAAGTCCCCAAACCAGCGCTCTCCTGGACATCAGCGGCGCCTGTGGCCCAGCTTCGGCCTTTGGGCTCGAGTTCAGCACGGTCCTCCATCCTCCCGGCCCATGCCAAGCTCATCCGGACCAAAGCGCTGAAGGACCAAACTGCAAAGAATGAACTTCACGAGAGGTGAATGTGATAGATTACTAATGCGCACTCATGCACAGAGTTAAGCTGATGACCTCAAATGAGCTTTAATCACTGAAATGGAGAGAGCTTTGTGTTAGCTGAATGTTTTGCAGCCTTCAAGGAGCGCCAGGATCTCGCATGTCTCCATTACAATCAGAAAGCTTTTTGTTTTTCAGTCTCACAGTCCTTAAGCTGCACTTTAGGCTGTTTTCAACATGGTTAGTGTAGAAGCCGACGCTGCAGCCCACTCCAGGGTATTTTTCAGTCCAAAAAGGCCTCTCCACAGACCGCAAGCTGTGGGAATTTTAATTTTCGGAGGGCCTCCGCCCTGCAGGCCGGGCTTCCAACCAGACAGCACGTTAATTGGAGACACTGGCGCTGAGAAAGCTTGAAAACATTATCTGCAAACCACCTTCATTTTCTACACACTGCCATGTGACAGGAGTTACTTGGATAAATATCCGCAGCCACACTCAGGCCTGTTCACAGCTCAGGAGGCCTGCGCTACTAACGACAGGGAGCGCATTAACATGGCCTGGAAGTCACACGTCTCGTTTTCTTATTTATTTGTTTTGTTTTTGTTTTGACACGTGTAAAGTGAAGGCCTGTGGGAAGTTAAAGCTTATATTTTCACATCAGCCATCAAGGCTAAAAACTTAACTTCACTGTCAGCTGTGAACCTGCGTGCAGATTCCATCCTCGTCACTTTACCAGTTGCTCCAGAACTCGTCAAAAAGCCGTTGAAAATGTCGCCGGATCAATTATTTTAATTGGGAAATGCACATTAAATTCACAGCCCACAGGAATCTGGAAAGTTACCATACGCGCGTATCGAGAGTGAATAATTAAAAACCGAAGTGAGGCTGTGATCGAATCTATTGAGCTGGCGCGTTAAATCAAATCAGGCCTGTGTAAAGAAGGATGCCATGGAGTTCTAACAGCGTGTCCTGTCTTTGAAACGGATCGGATTGCCCCGTTCATCCACAGCTTTCAAACCGATGTGATATTATTACAGACAAGAGTATGACGAGCAGCTCCCCTCTCTCTCTCTCTCTCTGCCTTTAAAGAACAGACGCAGTCGTGTCAGAGAGGCTGAGCTGAGGTTGTGATCTTCTCTGCTGAGTTGAAATACTGCCGTGAATTCCACGCGGTCATTTGCTTTCCCTGGAGCCAAAGCTTTAATTTCCACCCACGGATCCGAATTTAGACTGCTGTCATTTAGAGCGTTTTTCTAATTACACTTCCCGCGCATCACTGTCGCGAAATGAAATATTTTCTTCAGAAGCCTTGACACACACACACACACACATATATATATATGTGTGTGTGTGTGTGTTTATTACAGCCTATAAATGAATTTTAATGTGTATATGCTGGATATAATAATAATGATATATTTATAGATCTTTGAAACAATACTTGCTTGCTGCTGAGATGATCTGATCTTGACTGATGTAATAAAAATGGTATAAAGCAAAACAAACTCTTAACTGATATGTGATGACATTTAAAAAAAAAAACTGGATCGAGCTGTACACATTTAACAATCACATCATAATGTGTAGTGACTGATTTAGGCTTCCTCTTATGGTGGCACAGCGTCAGCAGATGCTCAGCATCACAGGTTATCGATCACGATAACGTGACTGATTGATATGAGCCATAATATTTAATAACAGCCCATGCTTGGTCCTCGTGGATCATGTAGCGCATCGTATTTCTCCGATGAGAAGCTTGATGAGGCTTCAGGTATCTCCCTGAGCCTCTTTACAGCTCAGACGGTAAAGTTGCCTTTGTAAATGAAGTCAGTGGAGAGTTATTAACCGACGATCCCCGACAGCAGGGCGGAGTAAACATGCATCATGATGTGGAACAAGAAATGTCCCGAGACTCCTCTGACTCTGTGTGTGTGTGTGTGTGTGTGTGTGTGTGTGTGCGTGTGTGTGTGTGCATTACCTCCTGCTTCATAAAAAGTGTATTGCCTAAAATCCAGAAGTTTATAAACCTGAATGATGTCATCATTTAACCATGACAGTATGAAAACACAGCTGGATCGAGTAACACCTGCTACAGTACAGAGAGAAGAGTAAAGAGGAGGGCATGAGGAGCTGATAATAATAATAATAATAATAATAATAATAATAATAATAATCTGTATTTGTGCTCTATTTCAGGATAACCATTGAAAGAGCTCTAAAACATAGAGAATATGTTATAGTGTTTTTTTTTTCTTTTTGTGGTCTGTGCAGAGGAAATTATGTCTCTAGTAAAATAACTTTATTACCATTTGTCATCATATTGCTGATGTAAAATATTTGGTTTTGTCGTTTCATGGAGGCCATGAAAAGCCTTTTTATGATGTGTGTCTTTACAGGATTTGTTGATGTGAACTGCTGTAAAATACTGAGTCATAAAAATCAGGGAACAATCAGACTTTTGCTGACTTGTACATTTGGTTTCACTTCATTTGTAACATTTCAACAACACATCAAGTTGGTTAACTGATTATTTGTTGATTATTTGTTTATATGTTGTTGATTATTGGTTGAACATTTTCATAATGTTACCTTTAATGTCAACTGACGTGTTTTTGAAATGTTACAAACACTCTGTAAACTGTCTGTGGGTGGATTATCTAAATAAAGTGTAGCCGTACATTTTCCCTCCTTCTCAGTTTGACTTCTCTTCAGACTGAAAAAGCTTGAGGCCACAGAGCAGATTGCATGTTTTCAAAGGTTTTGAAATGTGCCATCAGTCTGATCACTCTTTTCTGCTTAAAGGGACCGCTGAGTATTTCTGAAGTGAGGTTGTTTATGCACAGTGAGTCTGTGACCTCCTGCAGCTGGAGATCAGCGGTGTCACTTTTAGGAGAAGGAGGAGAAATCTCTGCAGCTGAAGTCAGCGTTGTGCTGTTGAGAAGAAGTCAGCAGAAAAACATTTTTTAGCAGCAACTCTAAATGCTTACCTAATAAATCAATATCCATTCAATTGTACACTAAATTAAGGATTTTTTTTTCACTGCTTTAGTCTGCAGCCAGACAGACAGTAATATTTTTCTATACTCTAAATGAAACATTAGCCCTCCTGTTCTGTACAAATCAGCTTAAGTATCCTAATGTTCCCAGTCAAAAATGACAGATCCATGATTATGAAATCCTAAAAAATACATATAATATATACACATGAATAAATACATACACTGTTACCTAATGTTGTGTTAAATCTTTTTGTCTTCTCAACATTACAAGTTTGGAAATTCCATTTGGTATTTACAGACTGTAGGCCTCAGTGACCTCAGTGACCTCAGGTCATACAACTCGCCGTCCACAGCCTCACGGACAGTATCGCTCAGCCATCGTGCCGCCACAGAAAGAACTGTGAGCAAGGCCTTCAGAGAGCTTTACATACCGCAGCTGCAAGGAAGGTGTATCACTCAAACAATGTTGCTTTGTGTGTGTGTGTGTGTGTGTGTGTGTGTGTGTGTGTGTTTGCGTGTGTCAGACACCTGCATGTTGGCGTGTGGGAAATGAGTGTGGGAACGTGCTTGAACTCTGTTTTATAAATTAATTGTAGTCTTTCCCGTTAATTTATAATGGCCGGGCATTGTTGACACCACAGGTATATATAAGTTCAATAAATTACACAAAATTTAATAAAAATTCTCAAAATGTATTTTGTGTGTGCAGATGCCATGTGTGAACAAAGTCATGGAACCTTATGACAAACAGATAAAATTAAAGGATTTTCCAGAGAGAAAACGTGTAAATTGGTCAGATTTGACCGAACAGAAAAGCAGGGTTGGATCACTGAACAACTCACGCTTTATTTGTTGTGATGTCCATCCCACAGTGACATCCATCAGTTACCTGCTCCTGAGTTTTCCTTGACAGTATTTATTAAAACATTTATTTAAGGGCATGTATGGGGGTGTAATGGTTTCCACTGTTGCCTAACAGTAAGTCATTTCCTTCCTGTGCTGAGTTTGAGGGTTTATATGTCTCCTCTGGGTCCTCTGGCTGCTGTGGCAAGGAACAGGAAAACCGTGACCGGTCTTTTCTGGCCTTTACCAGCTGATCATGTGTCCAGTGTTGTGTCTGCTGGTGTCTGTGGGTCAAAAACTTTACATAGACCTGACAGAGGTGGAAAGTTATTGCAATATGTATGTATAACTTTAAGATATTCTGGTGCGTCAAAACTACACATGTTTATGCATCTCATTAATGTTTATTAAATGTTAACTGAACTGCATTTTTATGGCTCTCTTCTGGTTCATCAGCTAAATAAAGCACTTTACACTGTGTCAACATTCATACTGACCTTCATACACAAAAAGCAGTGGTGTCCCTACAAAATGACAGCCTGCTCATCAGAAACAGACGGAAAGAAACACACACACACACACACTCATCAATGAAAAACCCATCAGGAGCTTTTAGGAGTTAAGTATCAAAACATTTCTACACGCAGACTGGAGGAGCCGGGATCCAACATCAGCCTTCAGATAAGTGGACAACAAGCA
>JAQLOL010000009.1:23771124-23782066 GCA_029783665.1 Naso thynnoides
TTCACCTCACAGGTCTGACTGCCTTCATCTGCCCGGCAACAAGCTACCTCATATTTCTGTTGTGCTTCTCTGCTTCCATCACAGATGTTTCTGTGGTTATCTCAAGACATCCTGCATCGATCTGTGTACAGTGACGCAGTTATTTTTTAAAATTACACAGATTTTAGAGCCCTGTCTATAAAAGATACCAGACAGCGCCAATCAAAGTGGCTTTTGAGAGTGACGGTTTTAACATCACTGTCAAATTCTTCCTGTATTTGGCAGGCAGATGCGTTCTAATCACTAGACCTGGTCCTGGCCAAAAATAGTCCAGCACAAAACAGCCACTAAATTAAACAAGAGAAAAACCTGCAGCCAACCTGTAGGCCTATAATTTACAATATAACCTCGTACCCCCCCCCCCCCCCCCAAAAAAAAAATAAATAAATAAATAAATGCACAGTAAAATTCAGTAAATTCATCATCGCAAGAGTAACTAAAAATAACTGACAAACTGAATTTGTAACTACAATATTTTTAAAATTTAGATTTGTAGTTAACACTGGCTGAAGTTATAGCTAACAAACCAAAACCACAGAAAAACCCTCAGTCAGATACTTTTATTGATTAATAATGAAAGCAATTAATGTTGAGTTTTAGGAAGTAATATTACTATTAAATAATATTTATTATTTTAACTTTGTAAACAAGAAAACAGAGTGAGAGAGAAACGATTTATCTTCTTCCTACCAAGAACACGGCACCTGTGCACTTACTGAATCAAACTTTATTACATCATTTTGCAGAAACCATCTTTTTGTTTTTTGGCTTTGTTGACTTTTTATTTTCATTTTTTGGAATGTGTAAAACTGCTGAATGCACAGTGTGTCCATAAATCTGAGCAGAACAAATGAATGGGCCAGTTGGTGTTAACATTTCACGCTGATAGTGCGCCGCACGGTGACCTCAGGGCATCAGCAACATTTCCATTTAGAGATTTTTAAAAATATTATTTCAAGACATCTTTACTCTTTCATCATCTCAGTGTTTGCTGTAGTGCTGTACATTTCTTTTTCTGTGAATGACTTTTTGGCAAACAAAAGAAATATACTGTATGTTTTTTCATGCATAGCCTATTAACAATATTTTCTTGTTTGGTAATAGAATTAGGCCTCTTAATAGTCATTTCATACTTTACAAAAAAATCTAATTTATGTATTTTTGTAATTTTTTTTCACCTTGAAATGCGCTGTCAGTTTGTGACAAACTGAACATCACTTTTAACACTTATCTACGTTTTGAGTTTCACTGACTGAAAATACAAATTTCACAAGGACAATATCATGATTATTACTTTCACACTCAGCGGTCTTAAAGTCATCAAACAGATTCTATTCACACTGAGCAAACTATTGATAAAGTTCCGGAGGACTAGCATGTAAATCTGTAGAAATCAAATTATCACGTGTGTTTCATTCATTGTGTTGTACTTAAGACTGAGAGGTTGAGTAGTGTTTGACGTCGCATTGGCCCAGTGCAGCAGCTCGAATAAGAGTAAATGCGCCCGCATCTCTGCCGCTACTGGAGGGTCTTTTATGAAAAAGCAGGAATGTGAGGCGAGGCCTTGTAAATGCTGCCGCCTGATGTTTTAGAAGCACAGCCTTCCGGGAGATTCCGTGAGCTGGTCAAACAGTTGAGGACTGGACAGACACACAGGCAACATGTCTGTCTCAGGTTTGAAGTTTTAAAAGGTGGAGATGTCAGTGCACACTCACTCGCTCATCCTCTCCGTGCTGTCTGGCACTTGAGGCAATGAATGGCAGGGGATCTGCACTCGGCTCTATGTGCTGCGGCTCTGCGGGCGGTCTCTAGCGTTGGTCCTTTGCCTTTCAGCTCTTTCTCAGCCATCTTGCGTCAGGTTTCTTTGGTCACCCACGGTTTCTTTTCCCCTGGGGTGTCCAGCGAAGAGCTGCGCTGGGCAGCGGGTTGGATGGCATGCAGAGAACATGTCCCAGCCATCTCCATCGACACACCTGGATGGTCTCTCTTATGGTCACTGCCCCAGAAGTCTTCATTGAGACGGTGTTTGTCCAAAGGTCTTTAGGATATACCTCAGGCACTTGGTCTGGAACACCTTCAGCTTTCTTTAAATGATAACTGCGTCATACAGGAGCACATGGAGGACATTGCTTTTAAGAAATCGGGATCTTTGAGTGGATGCTGAGGCTGGCAGAGCTCCAGCTAAGTTTGAGCATAGTGAAGGCTTCAAGCTCAAATTCAGTAATTTATTTCCATGTCAACAAGTTGATAGAAATTTGTCCTAGCTCACTCTCATACAGGAAAACTAACAAGCAAAAACCTGCAGCAATGTAGCACACGGAACATCACATGATAAGGACACCTGGCACCTGGTGTTGATGTCTTGTTGACAGACGCCGTCTGTTGTCACTTTGCTGCTCGGGAAGACAAGTTCCTTACATCCTGCAAAGGTTTGCTGCTCAGAGTAGCTGGGTTACTGGTATTGGTGTTCCTTCATAGGACCTGTGTCTTGCTGTCATTGACCTTTAGTCCAGCTGTGCTGGCTATCTCACCGAGGTTCTCTGTGTTCTGCTGGCGTCTAAGACATCTGCAATGTCCAGGTCTTCGGGATCCTTTGGATGCCTTGACAATTTCCTTGAGCAGCGCTTCACACTTCGTCACTCCAGTATCCACCTTGACTGGTTCTGTCAGTTTGTTGTTGTGGATGATGTGGAATTCGATGTTCTTGCATGGTGTTAACCAGTTTCTGGGGGATGCCACAGTGTCAGAGGATCTTCCAGAGTGCAGCCTGATGTAGGCTGGGACCTTCTCAAAGTCAACAAACACCACTGATCTATTCATTCGATTGCTCAAAGATCTGGCTAAATACAGAGATGTCGCTTCCCTGTTATTACACCTGTTCCCAGCGTAATATGCTGTTCATCACTGCTGTGACAAGCTGTAGTATGATGAAGACCTTGCTGGTGAGTGACAGTAGGGTGATGCTTCTCCGGTTGTTGTAATCCCCAAGATCTCCCATTTTTGGTAACTTAACAATGGCCCTGGTTCTCCACTTGTCTGGAGCTGCCTCCCTGTCCAACATGTCTTATGAGACACACTGGAGTACATGAATCAGGAGAGAATTCAGACATGTTGGTGCTGTAACTGAGAAAAGCAGCAGATCATTTGAAAAAATAAATAAAACTCATGATGTAGCTCAAATGATAGAGCGGGCACTCCATATACAGAGGCTGTGTCCTCACTGCAGCAGCCCAGGTTCGATTCCAATTTGACAGATTTTTTAAAAAGTCCCCCAAAATACTTTTTAAAAAGATAGTGTCATCTAGTGGAGAGCAATTCAATCAAAATAAGGGCTGTCAACGTCAACTCATGTGATTAATCTGGAAACTAGAGCGTTAATTTTATTGTAATGCAAATTAGTCATACTGGGGAGTGCCTGTTCAACACATGCCTGTCAGAACATTCTGACTGCTGCTTGCAGTGTTGTGCAGCTCCATGGCCTGAAGCCCTGCAGAGTGGAGTAGCTTAATACCTTTTCAAGTCATTAACAGTAGACAGTATAGATGCAATCCTACCTCTGACCACAGTGTGGTTTTCAGTATGGTTTCAGTTTGGATGAGAGCCACCACTGATCCAACAACTTCACACATGGACATTGTAATTTCTGTTTCCCCAGCAGTCAGCCTGCCAGAAGTAGAAAGAGAACGGTTCTCAATGCGAAGGACAGCGATTCCTTGTTTTATAAGTAGAGAGATGACCAACGTGGATGTTTACCTGACCAAACTAGTGAAAGGTGTCTCAATGCACCGCCAACACAGATGAAACAATGACTGAGATACCAGCCGGTGTGCAGCACGGAAATTTTGTTGTAAAAATAGGGCTGTCAACGTTAACGCGTTAACCTGTTTATGTATTTGTTTATTCAAAACCACACGCGCATTTATTTCATCTCCCCTCCAAAATACAAGTAAATCCTAGAATTTTAATCTTGTGATTAATTGTGATTAATCACAACCTATTAGTGTGATTAACTTGATTAATTTTTTTTTTTGATTCACAGCACTAATTAAAAAATTTAAATACATCTACATTCTTTGTATTTTCTTAAAATTTATAAATTTTTATTATAGGCTATATTAATTAATTTATCACTTTTTATATGTGTGTGTGTATTTTGCCTGGCAAAATTTTTATAGTACTAAATTGTGTTTTTTTCATGTGTGCACTCCAAGCAGTTTCAGTGAAGAAGTTGTATTTCATTCATTTTTTAGAATGACTTTTCTCTGTTTTTGCAAAGGAACTCTTCACTTAGTTTAGCCCTTTTCAATCTGTCTGTGTCCACTACAAGCTGAATATTTGCCCTGCAAATAAATTGTTCCTTTTCTCACATCCATACAGTTGTGCTTATGGGAAGGGGGTTTTGACTGAAATCATGACTAAAAAAAGTAAAGTCAGTTTAAACAAATATTAAGAATAGGCCAGGTTTGATACCAAATACCTGAATTAATGTAAAACCTAATACCTCTGGTACCAAACATGTATAAAAACAGGTTGTTTTAAGCTTTCTGAATGTCTGGTCATTGCTGCATTTGTCCTGTTCTGATAAACCCAACTGCCGACGCCTGTGCATGAAGCAAGTCCTTTACAGTGGCATCTATTTACATCAGTCTTGTCTTCTTTTAAATAATCAGGTCGTCTCTCACCTTATCCTGATCCTCTTTCCTGTTCTTATCTTAATCTGCACGGCTGTTTTCTCAACTTTGTCATCCCTCTCTCCTCATTCTGCCCCTTTTTCTGCTCCCCCCTTTACTTCGTTCCCTCTTTTTTCCTTCTCTCCAGGTGTGGTTCCAGAACAGGAGGATGAAGGACAAACGGCAGAGACACTCCTTGCCGTGGTCTCACCCTCTCATTGACCCAATAGGGGCACTTCTGATGGGTCGTGCCTCTCCTTCCTCCACCTTACCGTACCCTTTTATTCCACCCCACCTACCACATCTCCCGCTCCAACACCACTACCCCTTGGCGCTGTCCTCACCAGCATCCTCAGCTCACAATCGCTACAGTGCACCCATGAGAACCATGGATGCGCTCTGCCTCTCCCAGTACCACAGCAGACCAGCGGGGCTACCTCCAACCACAGCAGCACTTTACCCATCCACCAGCATCATGCACCATCCAACCTCATGTCCCTGCCCCCTCTGCCTGCACTGGGCACCAGATCAGCTCCTCAAAGCGAGAGGGGAGGCACTGGGACTGAGCCAGCCCCAAAATCCTAAAGCCAACATCCAGCCAGCAGGTCTGGAGCGGAGGGAAGAGATGGTGTAAATGCAGGAGGAACGCTCTCCAAGTCAAACCACTGCCAAATAAGCTGATCGTGACTTTAATCAATGCGATCTACGTTATGAAGAAACAACCACACACTGAAGCGTTTCACTACGACTCCAAGTGAAAATGGAAAACACAATTCAAATGTTACACTGCTGATTACTTGGGGCACATTTCATTGGAAAATTTTGAGTTTTCCACACAGATCATTATGGACCCTTCGGCAAGCCACGCCCCCCTTAGTTATTGAATCTGTCAAGCTTTCAGAGCTAGCATGGAGCTCACACTGTCACTGACTGCACTCACTGGTAAAATATTGTCTAATTTTTAGAAAAACAAAAAGTGGTTTCAGACAGAAGCAGACAGAAGGTCTGCAATGAGCCTTTGAATGATAAGAACAGGAAGTCAAAGTGACTCAGGTTAGAGTTATGAATATAAAGCTACATGCTAAAGCTACAGATCACAGTGCAGCCGCTTCAACTTGTGTTTCACTTCATTCTTAAAACAAGAAATGACTCTCGTAACGATTTAGGACAAGCAGAGGACACGTCTCTCTGACTAATAATGTTAAAAGTAAAGTTGTACTTTTTTTGTTGGGTTTGAGTTTGAGTTAAACGCTGCAAACTTTGAGAGCTGCTATTTCCAGACCGCAGCCACAGAATTCAGCTTAGCTGGTCAGGCTTGCTAACACTCTGAATAGCTATAAGTAACTCAAATTAACCAGCTAATATCAGCTAATAACAACATAATATGGCCTTAAATGTTTATTGAAGGGTTATTGAAGTAGACGTAATATTAGCTACACTGGCTAAACTGTGAGAGGTTCAACAGGGAACGAGGACAGCCGAACAGTTTTGCCCAGAGCATAACGTCACACTTTTAAACTTTTGAGTTTGGAAAGGTAAAGAACATATCTCCTTAGAACCTCGCCGAATAACGAGCATCACTTTTAAAAGTGCTCCAGACACGACGTTTAACCACGACAAGCTCAAAATCCACAGAACCGCCTGAAAAAGACAAAAATCTAAAATATGTAGTGAGTATCAATGTAACACAGCCGTGTAGTGTCAGATCCTGGTCAGAGCTGGACGATCCTATGCTCTGATTGGCCTGTTTGCATTTGAGGGCGGAGCTTAGCGAGGGGTCAGTTGCAATAACTGTCATAATTCTGTTCGAGCTTCTTTGGCTTTAATACGAGGTGGATCACAGCTGACCCCCCAGTCCACCTCCGTAACTTTAATATAGACGGGGAGGCGGGAAAAAGGCTCACAGAATCTGCCTTGAAGAGGCTGCGTGACAGGCGCTTCAGTGTAAAACAGGGTCAAAGACTTTTCCACGGTTCAAAATGATCACTTTATAGGAAAATGTGCTCTGTTTAAACAAAGACCATGGAAAACTATTCAGAGACAAGTAGTTTTGGTGCTATTTTAAAAAATATTACCAGCATTCACAAAATTTAAATGTAATATATTTTATATTTTGTTTTTTGGTGTATCCTACCACCATTTAACTTGTTCAAGATGAGAAGCTACCTACACATTTGGTTTCTTCAATAGCCTACAGGCAGCTGGGTTTCAGCTTATTTTCAATAAGCTTATTTGATGAGCTTCAGACTTAGATCAGGTAAAGAGAAGCTGAAGAATAAATCACTAAGATTTAAAACTGAATTTTATTCGGGTCTGTTTTTGCCATTGGCTAATCTTCGAGTCCACATTAAAAGCGATTAAGCTAACAGTAATTCACAAATACATCAACACATAATTTGATAACCATGTTATATACATACATGCATAGATACGTACATACACATGCACACAACCACTGGCATATTCTGTTTACAGTCTTTACCCACATATATCTACATTCATCCACATCTTCACATGAAATACTCTACAGTCCTGTTGACAGTACAACACAAAGTGAGATGATAACTGAAATAGAATTTTAAAATCTCAAAATCAACAGTCAAATTGCTGAACTGTTCTTGAGTGAGTTATTGAAATGAATTACATAATTTACCAGCTCAGACATTTTGAAGTCAGCATCTGTAAAAGCACAAGTGCACCACGTGAAGATACAGTTCACATATCAGAGTCTGTTTGTATTGTGTTGTTTACTGTAAGGGTAATGACTGATGTTCTTATTTATTTGTACAACCTGAAAGTTTTAAGTTGAGACACATTTAGACAGATTATGGTAAAGAAAGTAGAGGAGGGAACAAATTAAATTCCAAGAGGCTGAGCAGTTGGCTTCTAGTTAATAGATTTAGTCACTGTATGATCATCTACAACTTTTTGACAACATTTTAAATTTTAAATTATGTGGGAAAAAATGATCAGAACCCTTTAGGAATGTGTAACTGTTTGTTGTGGGTACTAGCCTTTACATCTACTTAAAGTTGTGGTTCAATATTTTGGGAGATTCAGTTCTTTGCTTCTGTTTGAGAAGGATGGCGAGGTTGATATGAACCGCGTGTTAACGTGTTCGTACAGAGTTGCAGTCAGGATGTAGCTCAGGTTAACAGAGACTGGGAGCAGCTCACCTGGATTCTTACATTTCTATTTATGTATAATAAACAAACAAGTGGCAACATAAATAACATGTTGAGGTCATAAGTTAGATTTGTCGGTGGGAATATTTTTGAAGTTTAGAAGGAGCCAGGTTCGCACTGTACCCACTTCCTGTCTTTAAGCTTAGTTACACTCCAGCTGTACTAAACACAAAGACACGTATGATGTTGTCATCTCACTCTCAGAAAGATGATGGTTTGTTGTTGAAACGTTACAAATATTCGTTGAAGAGTCTGTAGGTGGACTATCCAGATAAAATGTTATCCATTTACAGAAAAGTTTAGCTATGATCTCTCTAGTTCTCTACAAGACAAAATGAATTTCAACATGTCCTGTGTCACTGGATGTTTTTTTGCCTGTGTCACTACTTTCTGTAAAATAATCCTGATATGTGACTTCACTTTTATTTATTTATAACATCTACTTGAAGGTTTAAATGATGTGTGTAAGATGTTCAGTTTTTTTATATCAGTGGTACAGCAGTCCTTTTTCCTTTTTTTTAAAGTTACACAGCCATAAAAGTCTACAGAACAGTGGCAGGTTTTGTCTTGCCGTGAACACCACGCGCAAAGCTACGGATGGAAGCACTCAGCCTGCATTTTCAGTCAGGTTGTTCAACAAAGAAGACATCAGGAACCAAAGAACATTACCTTTTGTTGAAAGGACACAATGGCTCTCACCTGTCTACATAAATGTCTAACAGATGTTTTTATATTTGAAGGGTTCCATTCCACGTACCGTTTTTCTTCCATTACTGACATTTCTTTTAGAGGAGCATTAACTTCCTTGTACATGGAATAAACTGTTGAAAGTTTTTTAAAATTGTGAATGGATAATATGGGGTCCATGTGAGACTACATGGTCACTGTTAATTTAACATTTTGTAGCTCATACATCAGTCGTCAAAGGGGTTAATTTCATCATTGCTTTAGTAGGTTAAAGCGATATATTTGTTCAAGTTTTGTTGATTTGTCTAATGACTGATTTGCACTCATTATACCAGAAGGACAATAAAGTTTTCCTGTGTGAAGACGTGAATTAGTGAATTGTTCAGAGATCCTTATATGAAAAGATTAATAAAGAGCCAACACAGTAAAAATCCCTGTGTATTTCTTAAAAACACAATTAACATCAAGACTGAGTTCCTATATGCTTAGTTATAGTCCATAGGGTTCAGTCACAAAATGATCACATTTTATAACATTCCAAAAAGTATTTTATATCAGTTAGTTTCTCTACAAACTTTTTTTTTTTTTTAAGAGATCAAACTTGCAAGCTAGCTCAGCATTTGGTGAAAGCCTTTACACAAACACTGCTTGTATTAAATCTGGGCCTATCACTTATATGATACAGCAGCTGGTCAATACGCGACTGTAGGGAAACAATAAAGAGTACAAAAGGCAGGCCTTCAAAACGACAATCAGTGCGTCAGTGCGTGCTCAGTTAAGTTGAGCTATGGTTACAGTGAGAGTCGGTCCAAGGCATGAGTGAACTAAGTGCTTGTTTAGGGCCCTGTGACCAGCAGGGGGCCCCCAGGAGCGTCTTATTTTTATTGATCTTTTTATTTTTTTGTTTGATGATACAGTAATTATATATGTTATCATGCAAAAGACCTGCACCTCGTTCAGTATGCCACTTTTTACTGTATCACTTTCAATATTAAAGTTAAAATCAACACCAGGCCACTTTTGTAACTGAATTTGCTCCCATTCAAGATTAAAAGCAATAGAAGTGTAAAATCATGCCAGGCTGACGTTGGTCTGATGTAAACAGCACAGCTACAACTATGCAAAATTGGGGGAAAATCCCGCCTTTGCCAGATAGTAGGCCTACTTGAGATAATGCCTGCTCTCCAAGTTTCTAAAACTCTTATTTGCTTCTGTGTCCACTCTTTAATCAGAGCCCCTCTGTGGATGAAAATCAAGCTACACTCATGTGCTTACTTCCAGTTTAAGAAGTATATTTGTAATAGCTGATTAAATACATTAACGAATTTGCTAATGACCAAAAAACAATAGTCAGTTATATTGGTGGAGGCGGGGGGCCCCCAGATAAAATTTTGCTTAGGGCCCCATAAAGGCTTGGGCCGGCCCTGGTTATAGCTCCATTAGGCCAATTGAATGGACTACTGACCTCGTCCCAGGATACAAGAACGGGGGAGAATCGATTTATTGACAAATGTCCATTGCTGCTACTGTAGGTGGCAATGAGCCCCGTTTACCTGGTTGCTATCGAACCTTCTTCTGGTCGACCTATTACGGGACATACCAAACACTCGACAAACAAGTTAGAAATTAGCCAGTAGGTTCGATGTCAAATGGTGAAAACATGGAAAACTTCACAGTGCTATATATTCTGTACAGACTTCACACTTTATTAATTTATTTTTTTTACACCTTCTTGTTTTTTCCCAGCTTGCTAAGTCACGCCCCTTCCAAGGCCCCATGGGACCTTATTTCAGAAAAATTTTGAACAGTCAAAAGAGAGATTCATATTACTTTTAACTTACTTGTAACACTTTAAATTGTACCACCAATCTCAGATATGATGTTTGCCAATTTAAAAGATAATTCTGAACGTCAAGAAAGTCTCAGTTTATCACACAACTGCTGAAGTATCAGACTTTGAAAATACAACATAAAGACGACTCGCCCGCTCGTGGCGTAAGTGACGTCTTAACAACGATCTCATACAGAAGCAACTAACTCTGTGTTTGCTGAGCTGCAGCTCTCAACGCGGCCATGTTAGGAATGATTTTGACCTCTTTCAATCCATTCTCCCTTTTTCCGAAGGAACCAAAAAAACTGTGCTAAACTTTCGGCCATGTTAGCGTTGGTGACGGATATTGACCAGAGACATAGTTCACTGGGCAGTTTCACAAAAACTAAGTGGTACCTCACTATTTTCACGCCAAACTGCCACTTTATTGATTTGTAAAAATATCTTTTGAATTGACAAACATCATATTTGAGATGGAGGGCACGATTTACACGGAATAGAAAAATAATTTGTCTCCACTGACATTGTGA
>JAQLOL010000009.1:23851985-23864322 GCA_029783665.1 Naso thynnoides
TTTCAAAAAATAATAATCCATGTTGCCATGGAGATGGATACAACAACATGCCATGGCGGAGTAATATTTTGAGTGATTTGAGCACATTCTAAACGTCTTGTTGACCAATCAGATTGCTTGGTCGGAACTACTTGCAAAGATGTTTACTGTCTACGATTCAGTAGGTGTTCTCATCACACAGTCTGCCTACATCAAATCTGACGTCATACCCAAATGCAGTGGATCAAAGTCCCGCAGTGTGCTGTGGGCTTTAAGCTGTGGTTCTTCCTCTGCGGTTGTTCCAGCCTGATCTTCCTCGTTGTTGTACATTTGTTGTTGTTGTAGGACAATGAATAAAGTTTTCACGGTTCTGGGTGAAACACGAAAAGGTTCAAGTGTGTCTTTAACTTCAAAGGCATCTTGTATTTTCGCGCATCCTCTTGAACTTCACCTTGAAGTCTGTCTTTCTTCTTCTGTGCCTCCCTCAGGTCAAGCTGGCAGCTTAAATGAGTTCACCACAACACGACGACGCGCTCTTCGTGTTCCCTGCTGGTCCCTGCTTTCTGACACCCATATAACAGCGCTACATAAATGAAATTGACTTGACTTGTGTTTCCAGCCATGTTGCTTATCAAGTCCTTGCTGTGATTTTCATTAGCATTAATTATTAACAATGTTGACCTTAAGTTCTGATTGAACCTGCTGCAGTTCGTATTCTATGATCCTCCTAAAAGAATCTGTAAAACACATCTTCTTCAACAAAACTGTTATTCACTGAGTAATCACAAAAAGCATTAACAATCACTGACTCTTAAGAATTTGTCCATTTTTTCGATTCCTTTGCGTCTCACCTGGCCCAGGACATGCTCCTTTCCTCGGCCTGGCTCTCTGGGAGATGATCCCCAGTGAAGCTGTACACCTGCAGCCTGTAGGAGCGCTGGTGACCCCAACGGTTGGTCCTTTGGCTGGCAATGTGGAGGTAACGCGGACTCTTGGTGTCATGACGCAGAGCGGCCTCCTGCAGGAGTTTCACAGTGGACGTTAGTCCCACAAGACTCAAGAGTTGCATTGTAGAGTACGGCACTGTGGATTACGATGCTGGCAGTTAGTAAATCTTTGGCTACCGACAGGTTTTAAGTTTAAAATGTAAACCTCAGGAATTGCCTGATATCCTGCAATAATACCACAATAATTAAACACAACCAGTTGTGCATGATAAATCATTGATTAAGAAAGTTAAACTAAATTTTACAGTAATTCATTCTTTAATGCAATAAATATGTCTTCTGAGTGTTTTTATTTTATTTTCATCATTTATCTTATCGTAGGGAGCAAGAAAATTCTAATACCCGGTGTGTAAAAGTTTACAGTTTATCTGGATACAGAGGTCGGGGAGATGAAGCCCGGTCACTCTGCATCGTCTCCACTCAAGCTGAAGTCAAACCCTTTCCTACCAGGCGCTCCCATTCAGGGACCAAGCCACCACTTGTGCAAAGAAGGATGGAAAATCTGTCCTCCCGCCTGCGTAAGGAGATCAGCACACAATCGGAGCGAACTAGCGATCCCATGCGTAACAGTGCACAGGTCTGTGAACCACGTCTGATGGTCAATGTGGCGCTACTCGGGTGATCTGCAGCCTGGCCTCCCTAACTTTGTCCATAACCTGTTGGTTCAGTGGGATGGGCACAGGTACGCTGCAGTGGGATGGGCGCAGGTACGCTGCAGTGGGATGGGCGCAGGTACGCTGCAGTGGGATGGGCACAGGTACGCTGCAGTGGGATGGGCACAGGTACCCTGCAGTGGGATGGGCACAGGTACGCTGCAGTGGGATGGGCACAGGTACGCTGGTGCGTCACGCCCTCCTGGAGGGTCGTAACTGTGAATGGAGAACGCTGGTGAGCAGTTTATTGTGCACCGGGAAGCGAACAGATCGATCATGCTCGGTCGAACCAAGTCCAGTACGTGGCACCGGAGCAGAGTCTCAGGCTTGGTCGACTTCATTGTGAGGTTCTACATCTCATGGCAGCGTGGCGTTATTTATTTCATTTTAAATGACAGAATTCGATTGGCCTTTTTAAAAAATGTTTTCTACAGACGTAGACTGTAAAACTACTCCCAGCCTTCTGGCTGCTTAAAACACAGATGCTGTGTTGCTTTATCATTGAAACAAATAATGTTTAATTTGAATTTCTTTCTTTGGTGTTCTGCTTTTTACACAAAGAGGAACACAGGACATGTGATTCATGCCACAGCTGAAAGAAACTCTTTCCCCTCGGGCTTTAACTGTGTGTTTTTATAATGAGTGTATATATCAACACCTGTAACAAACAAATGTAATAGCATTTTTTACTTAATTAAATATTTTTAAAAATTAAAGAATTTATCCTCACGAGTATGCAAATTTACGCCACAAGTGCATCAAATGTAAGCTGTGTTGGTGGCCTGAGGTTGCTAATGTGAATGCATCAAGTGTAGTTCATCATTGTAACTTGTTACTTTTATAAATCATTAATAACTACATTCAGCCATTGTTATGTTTTGGGGTATTTTTGGTTACTTATCAATCAGCGTTATTTGGAAGTGATGGTGTAACTGGCAGTGACACATTTAGACAAACAATATTCAACAATGGCGTCATCGTTAAAAAAAAACGCTGAGAGACTCTGGTGGCTTTGCTGAGAACACTAAATGTTTTCCCCACACGGTCAACAGCCTGAATGAACTAACAACTAAATATTACAGAGGATGAAGGCCGACCTGTTCGGTTTTGAGTTCCTTCTCCACGAGTCTGGGGACCGTGGCGTAGTGATCAGGCATCCATGGCAGTGACACGTTCACATACTCCATGTCTTTGGTCTGGAAAACATTCTTCACTCCTGCACAAGAGACAAAGCAAAAATATTTGCAATAATTCTCGTGTTCTGTTGAAGTTTCCAAACAAAAGCGAGGTTGCATTGGACATTCTGAGTTTCCTATTGAATACACCTGTGAATATATTTACATACCTATTGCTACATTTATACCGAATCAAACCATATGAACACACACAGCTCCTTTTCATATCTCCTTTGCAATGTCACATTAGTAACTATAACAGGATAAATTCACAACCACCAGTAAAGTTCATCTCAGCACCAGTAAAAACGGTGATGTAGCAGAATTCCTGCTGTGTGCATTTAGAAAAGCAGAGACTTGTTTTAAAGTGATTAATGAAGCTTTTTTTTGTAAAGCTTTTACTGCACTTACAGTTGTGTCATCCACCTTACTACCTACTTTAGCTTTCTGTGTGTGTGTGTGTGTGTGTGTGTGTGTTAGAAAGGAGATGGCCCTGCCCACAACGATGACACACAGAAAAAAGGATTTCTGTGACAACATCATCAAATTTTCTGATGATGCTGCACCGGTTGCACTGATGAAGGAGGGGGAGGAGCCAGACTCGCACCTGGAGAGTGTCAGCAAAGTGGGTCAGCGATGCTGCCTCACATTCAAATCATCTTTGGAGCCACGCAGGTCACTGACATAACTCCAGTCAAAATTCACAACCAAGCCCTGGGAAACATTTTCCCTCGAGCAGCTGGGGGCGCATGTGGACAGTGCGCTGTCCTGGACCCATCACATGGATTTTCATCTGCAACTAGGAGAGGATTTACTGTGCAAGGAGGCTCACGTCTTTGGAGCCAGTACACAAATTCCTCACTCCATCCTTCTGCTCCACTATAAAAAGCATCCTACAGTACGGAGGCTCAGCCTGGCTCAGTGGCCTCTCATACCAACGGAAAACCAGGAATCTTCGGCTCCTGAGGATCCGCTCCAACGTGGTAGGCAAAGTTTCTTCCTGAGCAGGCGCACTAAGCGGACCCGAAGACTGGCTGAAAAAATCGTTCTAGACCCTTCTCGTGTCCTACATGAGGAGTACCGACTTCTGCCCTCTGGGTGGCGCTATACAGCGAGAAGAATCAGTATACGTACGTGTACCCTTTTGGACCTTACTCCGTAACGGTGTAAACCACCACCACTAGGTGTCGCACATCTCAGCCAACTGAGCCTGAGTGACATGAAGTGTTTGTATCGTGACAGCCAATCAGTGTTGAGATTCTCCCGTCTTCACTGATGTCCAGACATTGAGAGCCAAACATCTGTTGCTGTGTGTGAAAACCACCACAAGCTTCCACCACGGAATCACGTAATGAACACGGACTCGACGTCATCGACTTTTTCAACATTTCTGTGACTTCAACAGCTATCGACAGTGCAGAAATAATGACTACACAACGCCACTAGCTAAGCTAACGTCTCAACTGTGGCTGTGAGACACATTAACAGACGTCTGGTTTATTTTAGAAACACACACAAAATACTGTTAAGCTTTCCAGTGTTTCTGGAACTTCCTCCTGATGCTAATAGCTAAGCTAACAGCTGTAATCTTGATAACGTTACACGGAGCTGAGCAGCTTGAGATCTAAACTAAACAGTGCGCACAGTCTGACTGTCATTCATTTTGGTTTGCAGTCTAATCAAACATCATAACTCGTTGATCATGTTGTCTTGTTGCTTGTCGTTAGTGCGATACGAGTTTGATTTGTACACGATGTTTGCCCTCAGTTTGCCAGGATCTCACATAACGACAATATTTAGCTGATTTGTATAAAATTGAACCAGTTTGAGCCTGACACGGGACTGGATAGGTACAACCAGACACCGACCCAAGCCTACTGGACGACATTTCTGAACCCACAGAGGAATACGAGGAGCTGCGAATACTATGAGTAAATGATGACGGCAGACGTCTTTCTGTCACGTAATGCAATTTCTGTGAAACTACCGTTGCCCCCTCAAGGCAAAGGTAGGCGGAAACTTACTGTGACGTTGCCCCCGGCTCGTACTGCATTCTTGCTAACCAGCGTACTCATGCACCACATTGTTTCAGGTAAAGTCGTCACGGCAGGATTGGGCCTTTTGTCACGTGGGCAGGGAACTGAAGCACTGTAACCTTACACATCTTTCTCCGTTCAGTTCTGCTACCAATGCAGCATTAATGTGCAGAGGCGGTAAAGTCTCAGCTTGAGCAAAAGCTCCTTTTTAATTTCATAATGACCCCTGTTACTGCATCATACTAAATACGGCATTTTCTCACCAAAATTAAAAGGTTTAGTTAAGACTGGAGTCAAACTGATGTTACCTGACTGCGTTGCCCTGAGCAACCAGTATTCAGTTGGGATAATGTAAAAAATCGCTCATCATGTGATAAACATGTTGTTTGAGTGTTATGTCTGCCTTTACTTGGACGACACAGAGCATGCGAGGAACGACATGGACGGAGTGAAAGAGGAGGACAGAGTTTCAGTTTCTCATCACCACACGGAGCAACGTCAGCTGCTGTTAAACTCCGATTCACTGCAGCGACTCCACAATCATTTCACATGAATAAGAAGCACACTGATGTTACAGTACTGATTATTAAATGAGGATTCTCCCCGTCCTGCTCTTACATGTTGATCGATACTCTGCTTTATTACCAGATCATGTGCTGCCTCCTGCATACAATGAGTTTGTGAGTGGCTGTCTGCAAAGAGAGAGGAGAGGAGGAGGAGGAGGAAGAGCAGGGAGAACCAGCTGAGAAAGTGGACGGATAATGAATTCAAGATTGTTAAAGTGGCACCGTGAGAACTGTTTGGCCAAGAGAAAACATTCCATTCACAGCTGAATTTTAGATGCATTTCAGAGATTGTTTTGTTTTTTGTTTTTTCAAATGAAATGCCTTCCAGAAGTGCACTTGGAACAAATGTCATTTTGCACAGGAAATCTTTATTAAACCGTTTCCCAGCCAACTTCGCTGTTTGTTTGACTTCACAATATCAGGATCAAGAGGAGAATATGGAGAGACTCTGGAAGATTACAGTGTGAGCCCGGCAAAGAGACCAATATGAGAGGCAGACACACACACACACACACACACACACACACACTTAAGTTATTCATGTGTTTGTGTATTAACTGTTATATGTATCTGACTGTCATTTTGATATCAGTGATTTCACATTTATGGTTGAACTATTTGTTTTTTACACTGAAATCTGGGATCATTTGGGAATATTCTTCTCACGCTCAACAGCCACTTTATGTAATCAGATTACTTCTGCAGGTAATGTGTTCCCTGATTCCTCTGAGATTTGTCGGAGTGGGACAGTCTGAGCACTTTGTGTTTTCTGTTAAAAACACTGTGTGGTGTTTGGGCTAGGTTTTTCAAACTGGAGATATTCACTGACAATTCATTACAGGTGCTGCTGTGAGTTCAAGTGTCACACGAAGAAGAACATACACGTATTAACTACAACACAAGGCAGTTAGTGATCACACGTCATAAAGCACAGAGGGACCGTGGCCGTCAGTTACCGAGCCCCCCTGACGGTCAGCGCTCGGACACGCCCCTGCGACTCACCTGCGACATCCAGGTCCACCTTGAAGTTGATGAAGTGCGTGTGGATGTTTCCCAGCACGTTGTGCGCCACCTGGTGTCCATATTTAAGGCTACCATCCACCAGGTAAGAGGAGGAGATGTATCCGGTGGCCTGCACCTTGGCCTCCACCGCCCCGTTCTGGTAGAAGATGAAATCCCACACGTAGTCGTAGTTTCCGATCGCCGTGATGGACCTGAACACCAGCGCGCTGTTCGCCATCCCCCCGTAACTGTTGTGGAAGAAATCCGAGAAGTGCCTCCGGAGGGGCTGCCCCATGTTGTGCTCAAAGACACAGATTGAGTTTCTGTATCTGGCCGGAAGCGGAACGTCGATGTAGCGGTACGTGTCCACATAGGTGGCCTGGTAGGGACAGTCCACGCCGCGCACCAACTCGTGCGCAAAGCGCCCTATCCCGATGCTGGAGTCCAGGAACTTGGTCATCATCATGCCGGGAGTCGCCGAGCCGTAAATCGACATGGCCTCCTGCACGCTCACCTCGTACGCTATCCTCTCGCCTTTGAAGCGCACATCGAAAACCCTCATGCCCGTCTGGGAGCTCATCCCGAAGGCGAAGCTCCAGTCCAGGTACAGGACGTGGTTGCCGCTGACGCTGTAGCGCTTCCCTTCGGCGTAAAACTGCAGCGGGCCGATCTGCAGAGGCCTCTGCCTCGGCTTGAGGGAGCCGTAGTCGGGCAGCTGCCGGTAAACGATTTTCTTAACGGCCCCTTTGTCATATTTTTCCCGAAGTTCCTCCACGGTGTCGAAGTACTGGCCGTTGTACAGGACGCGCTCCACCGTCCAGGCGGACGCGTTCAGGCTCTTGTGGTTCACCTGCACCTCGAAGCCCACCGGGTGGACGTACATGCCGCTCGCATCCCTGCAGAAGGACACCCAGGTCGTCCTGTCTCCGGACCGGACTCCGCGGGGCATCTGCTCGAACGCGCGGAGGCTCTTCTCGTCGCTCAGGTCGAAACTTTCCTTCATGAGCTTCTCTAGCTTGGAGAAGACCTTTTCCACAAAAAAATGGAAAAGCTGGACGTACTCTCCGATGGTGACGGCGCGCGCAGCGATGGGCAGGTCCACCACGTCGTACCTGTCCATCGTGACGTCCCGGTGGTAGGTCGGCTTGGGGAGAGGCCCCACCACATACTCCTTAATGTGGCCTTTGGCTCCGGAGAAGACCACCACCGTCGCCTCTCGCGTCGGCTCGGCAGCTCTCCCCTCCAGGTAAGCCAGCGCGTCCGCCTTCTTGGGCAGAGACAGGTCAATGAGAAACAGGAAGTTCTCCGACGGCTTGGTGAACTGGTTGGTGGATATGTCCAAATCCTTCTGTCTGAGCATGTACTGCTGCACTTGCATGTACTCCTCCCGACTGAGGTCAGCGAACACGCGGCTGCGCTCGTCGTGTTCGCCCCGCAGCGGGTGTGCGCGCCGAGCGGAACATTTGGGTGTCCTGCTGGAGTAAATGCAGATGAGCACGATGTTGAGAATAATGGAGACGATGACAAAGAGAATGAGCACCCATTTCAGTAGTGAGTTCATCCTCTGCTCTACCATTACGCACAGCCACGGAGACAGGAAAGGAATGAGCTCTGCGCAGGAGAGGCGCGCCTCGACTCTGCCGGTTCCCGCCCCTCCAACATGGATCCCACCGCCCACATATCTCACCCAACCTCCGACACGGTGTGACCCGGGCTGTGGGCTCCAGCATGAGGGAGAGGAGACGGACCCAGGCTGCCACGCTGAACTCTAACCTGCGGCACGTCTGCACTGCTGCGTCCCAGACACGCACAAGAACTTGAACGAACCAAATGTATTTCCACACACGCGTTTTGTTTATTCATTTTATTTTATTTTTCACATATTTACACTTGCCACCTTTCCGCGGTGTAGCCTCAGCCAGTGTCCGCGGGGACGGATAATAAGTTACTGTGAGTTCATGGAGCACAAAAAGAGAAAGAGCGAACCTCATGACATGAAGAGTGTGTGCTGAACCCTTTTTATAATCCTGTCTACATACGTGTGTGTCAGTCTGGCAAAACAAATTCACACATCAGACACTTTTAAACACTGTGGGGCCTCAAACATAAGCAAAGGCTGCTGTTTGCTGTGATCAGAGCCAAAGCCAGGGGCCAAATTAAAGGAAGAGAAGTTAAGCCTGTACTGAGAAATCCAAATCAGCAGAGCAGCAGCACAACGGTAAATATTGCATGAAGGGAAAAAGTGTGAGATAAGATGAAAGTAACATAACAATAAAATGAAATATACAATATAATAGAATGAAATGTAAAATACTGAGGACAGTTCAAGGTAGAGTACGAATGTACAATGTGCTGATGTGTTAACAAGTTAATAAGCAGTCTGGTGTAAGATGGTGTAAAAACAGAGAGAACAGAAATGTAAAAAAAAACGTGGCGTGTGGCGATCAGAACAACGGGCTGGGTGCAGCAAAGCGTCCTGTGATGGAGTCACTGTGAGCTTTAGTTCAGGCTGCATTTCTGTGCAGACTGCTGTGATGTGTGACGAGAGTCTTCGTCTGCCGGAGGAATTCGGTGCTGCGGTGCAGTCTGATGGTGCGAGGAGCCCCACGGGCGGTTTGAGGCCCGCGGCTCCGTGACTCTGTGGCTCAGCGTGTACCTGAGTCGCTTCAGCCGGGCACAGACAGGATGAGAGGGACTGTCCATCATCGCTTCCAGCTCTCCTCTTGTCCGTTTCTCTGTCACCGTCTCCACTCTGTCCAACAGACAAACCATTTACAAAACTCTGATTGATTTCCAAGCCTTCAAAGTTCCCAAGTTTTACTTTTTAAACACTTTCTGAAAGCAGTAGGCCTCCCTCCTTACAATGAGATTCAGTGATGTCTCGATGTTTTTCCACAGTACCAGTACGTAGAGTCCTGAGCCCTTTGAATTTTCTACTGTCTGAAAACATTTGAATATTTTGTCTAAAAATATCAGAGAGAGCTTTTGACGTGTGTCATCACAGGTCAGACACTACTTCCTGTGGAATGCAGCAAAATTGCAACATGAGTGTTGTTGTTACCTGTTTATTTTGTTTATTTACCATGTTGTTATTTTTAGACTCAGATTAGCGCTTTATGTCATTTTAGAATCATAGATGTACCAAAAGTGAACCACAGGGCACATGTGCAAAATGCCACAGATGTGCTCGTGAGTAACAGAACAAAACACCTGTTAAAAAACTCGAAAATTACATTTCCTGCTGAACTGCACTGCTGATGAAGCTTGAAGCTGCAAAGCAAAGCAGGCAGAAGTGTCAGAAACTCACTCCACTGAGAAAAGAAATGATTCAGTAGAAAACAAGAGGCTGAAATGGATGTGTTGGTTAAAAGTAGTAAGAAGGTGAATCTCACTCTTATGGAAGTGCAAGGTCAGAATATAGTATAATGTTGTATTAAACCTCTAAAACTGTACACAGGTAAACAGGAAGTAGCAAACATTTACTATAAACATTTAAAAGTCTAAAAAGTTTGACATTCAGTTGTGCTTGGGAGGAAGAAATGTTCAAATCTGCGAGTTGTTTAAAAAAAAGTAATAGAGGTGAATTCAGTTATGAAAGGGAAGTAAATGAGATTTGGTTGTAACGAACGATCAAGTTTTTTGACAGGAAGAAGCATTTCAGCTGAAGATGCACCAATCCAAGAAAACAGACCGAAATCAACTTTATTGTTATTATGAAGGAAATCTAGTTTGCAGCAGGCATCAAAAGACAATAAAACCAAACAAAGAACAATGTGTCACACAATCCTCACCTCACATCACAGTCCAATGCAGTAATTCCAGGAGTAATCGTCGAGCACACCATCACCACTTTGAACCGACTCATGCCAGATTGGAGCATATTATGCAGACAGGGCAACAAAATATTGTGTCAAGTCAGGTGAGGTGCTGTGCAGATCTGTAGGAGCGCATAAATGGATTTTCAAAAGTAAAGCAGGGTGTGCAGGCAAGGCCCAGCTTAACAAACTGAGCCTGTCGATGGGATAAAGGATCCTCTGACATGCCGTGCCCTTATTTTATTTTAGGCATTGTAAAGCGGCTGCCTGATGGAAGGAGATCGAACTCTAAGTGCGGCGGGTGTTCAGGACAGCTGAGGGTAAGTCGGGCCGTACTCCTCACACGCTCGAGTAAATGTGCTGAAGCTGGGCCTGCTGCACACCGATCAGTCTGTAAGACAGAGTGAGAAAACCAAACCAAGACACACGGCAATAAGCAGGAACAGATTCTATAAAAGAATGATAAAACAAGGTCATTCAAACATTGCACACTTTAAATGAGTTCATTTTTCCTAAAAAGAGCAAGCACTGCTGGACAGCATCAGTACCCAATAAAGCTCAGTTTGTTATCCATACTAGTTCCTAAGTACTTGCACTATGGGACAATCTCAACTTCCTTATCCTGAATGATAGTGGAAGTAATACTGCTAGGGTGAGATTTCCAAAAATCAGTAATCATGTCTTTTGTCTTTGACTCATTCATTGACCCAAAAAAAAGTCACAACACCAAGTTATAAAGTCACCAACCACAGGACGGTGCTCAGTCTCTTCATCATTTAAAAGACTCACGATAACAGAGTCATCCATAAACTTCAAGTTGTACCTGTTCTGATAGGTACTTCTACACAAGTTTGTGTATAAAATAAATAAGAGCGGGGAAAGAACACAGCCCTGAGGGGCACCAGCAGAAGATAATAACTTGGAAGATAACACACCATTACCCTCACAGACTGTGACCTGTCTTTTAAAAAGTCCAAAATCCAGCCAAGAAGATTTAGATTTAGATGAAAACGTGAGAGGAGATAAGGCTGGATAGTATTAAAAGCAGACGAGAAATCGAAGAATAAAATCCTAGCGTGGGTTTTAGGGGCCTTGAGATGTTGGACTAAGAGATTTAGCATCATCAGGATTACATCCTCCACGCCCCTGCCTGACGGACAGGCAAACTGAAGGAGATGTATTTGACCTTCAACCTGCTTTAGAATCTCCAGCTTAAACAGCTTCTCAGGTTTTCATTACCAAAGAGGTGAGAGCTACAGGTCTAAAGTCATTTAAGACTTTGGGTTTTTTTGTTTTAGTCACAAGGACAATGGTGGCATGTCTCCAAACCTTAGGAAGGGTTTGCAACTTAAGAGACAGGGAGAAAAAGTCCTTCAAAATTTCACTCAGTTGTGAGGCACAAGACTTGAGCGCTCGGCCACTAACAGAATCACATTTAGAAGTCTTTGTATAAGTACATACAACAAAATCATCAGCAGCAACTCAAGTGGTGTGTTCATTTACCTTAAAAACACACAACACAGGGCATAAAGGAATAAAATGGCACAGGAGCCCAATAATGTAGAACATACATAAAAAACTGAACAACTTTAAAGTGCAGCATAGTGCAAGAGTAGCAGCTTTATCAGTGGTAAACCAGTCATGTATTGTTTCTTCAGTGTGACAATGGCTGTCGGAAAGAAACTGTTCCTGAGTCTGGTGAAGAGAGGAGAGAGAGAGAAAGATGACAAGAAGAAAGAACAAAAAGGAGAGAAGAGGAGGATGAGGAGGAAAGAGAAGGAGCAGAGAACAGGAGGAGAGAAGAGCTCCTCACAGTCCAGCATGAAGCACACGGCAGATGAGATGTTAACAGAGATCAGCAGCGACGTGACTGATTTTAGAGGATAATCTTAAACTACTTTATAGTCCAAAGATAGAAGATAGACAAGCTATGGAAAGTTGCTATGTGTGTAATTACCAGAAAGTATGAATGAGCAAATAATGTTAAACAATCTGTGAAGAGTTTGAAAAGAATGGAGAGAGTAAGATTTGATTAACATCTGAGAAATTGGACAATATGTCTTTAACTGACACAGCATTAGCATGAAGTGCACTGTGTCAAGCA
>JAQLOL010000009.1:23885843-23897021 GCA_029783665.1 Naso thynnoides
ATAAATCATCATTCTGGACTGTTATATCACACACATACACACACACACACACGCACACACACACGCACACACACACGCGCACACACACACACACACACACACACACAGTGAAGGAGGAGTCATGCAGCTCTTCTTACAGTTCAGACGTTTAAAGGGAAAAACTTTGTGTTGTTTCTGCGTCATGTGACTGAAAGTTTCACTTCAGCACAGTTTGAGAAAACCTGGAGTTACCTGGAGTTACCTGGAGTTACCTGGAGTTACCTGGAGTCTCAAGGGCTCGTCACACAAGGAGGCTGAAGAAGAATCTTAGTGGTCGCCACTTTGACAGTAATGATGACATCATCATCGAGTGGTGATGATAGGGTTAGGTTAGCACCCCTGGTTAGTACGCCCCCAAAACCCTAACCCAAAAGGGCGACGTCCTCAAAGACGTGATCTGTCCTCTACAAGGTACCTGAATTAAGTTTGTGAATGTGGAAGAGGACAAAACGAGCTCATTCATCAGCTCTTGAATTGTGGGTACTCTGTGTGTGCGTGTGTGTGCGCGCGTGTGTGTGTGTGTGTGTGTTTGTGTTCGTGTGTGTGTGTGTCTAACTGAGATGATCTGGTTTGGTGTACAGGGGAAGAACCCGGTGACGAAGGATGGAAAAGCCTGCGCAGCCTCCAGGGAGCCTCCATTAATGTCAGCTGACCAGGAGGAGTACTACATTCCCTCTGTGGACCTGCTCACTGCACAGGTGATCACCTGACGCCGCCGCCACACCTGCGCTGAGCTTTACAGCTGCAGCGTACGGTCATCTCTAGAGACGCACAGTGCTGCCTTTCACGATTTCACAACTCCGGTAGATCGGTGCTGATCACACACACCACGATGCTGTGAAAGTGGCGTCATGCATTCATGGAGCGCCATCGGTGGCGTTTCTTTTTCACGCCGCTGTCGTTTCCCTTAAATACAGCTGAACTGAAAGAGAGAACAAAAAGAAAAACATAAAACCAAAATAAATCCTAAATGAATTCAAACAGATAGAAATAATCTATAAAAATGTAAATGTGCACCGTTACAACCTACTGCACACTTCAAACATACAACATTCTGAATATTCAGCACATCTGCAGTCTGTGTTCAACATCTGGGGCATTTCGGGGCTCTCGTCCTGAGTGATGTCATCAGTAATTTCCCTTCGCCTACAGGAGTGTGGCTGTGTGTGAAGTCTGACCCGGTGAAGCGTGAAGCGTTTCCACACCGCACACTTTGTTTGAACTTTCTCTTAACCACCAAAAAACAATATTTCAGTTCAGTTCAGTATTTCTGTTTTCATGTGAGATTGTTTCTTCATTTGGTTTCTTAGTTTAGTCAGCGGCGACCGTGCACAACACGAGCGCCGCGCCACAGTTCGCTTCACAGCCCGTTAGCATCTGCAACAGTGCAGAACAAAACAAACAGTTCAAAACGATGCAGTGCCAAAACTTTACAAACCGTCGCATCACATGAACTGCACATCACATGTTCTCCATGTTGGAAAACAGCTGGCTCCACACAAAAGCTCCCATCAGCCACCAGGGTTGACGGCCGACGAAGCCTCTGAATACTTGAGAGGAAAATCAGGTGACAGTTTACCGGTGAAACGGATTTAAAGCTGCTGCAGGAAGAACATTTGAAGAGTTCCTTTGCAGAAACAGAAATCTACGTTTGTGTTTTTTAAACGTTTTGAATTTTTATGACAGGTTGGATTCATTCATTTATTGCTTTTTTATATATACGTGTGTTTATTTAGCCTGGCAAAATTTTTATTCTTTTCATGTGTGCACTGCAAGCAGTTTCACTGAAGTTGAATCTAATTCATTTTTCGATTGGCTTTATCTGTTTTTGCAAAGGAACTCTTCATTGTTATGTTAGCAGGATCAGAGTACAGGCCTGCATGTCTGTTGTAAAACTAAACACCGACGCTGAGTGCATTCCAAGTTTTACTGAAATAAAAGTATGATTACCAAAAAGTACCAAAAGTGAAAGTACCCACCATGTAACATGGTCTGTTTCTGGACCAAGGGTATTATTTCATCGGACTCTAATACTTGATACGTGGATGACGTGCTCGTCAACATTATGAAACATTTTCAAGCCTAAAAAATCATTTCATCTTGCCCGGTTGTAAAGTAACGGTTGATTTATCTTTAAATGTACATATGGGGAAATATATGCAGGAAGCAAATACAGTATTTTTGTTTGTTTGTTTGTTTTTTAGTAAAATGCATCTGTGTTCTCAGCCTGTCAAACATGATCATACTTTTCATGTTTCTTACTGGATGAATCGCTGATAAATTATGGCGTCTATAAACCGTCAGAAGTGGTTCGGATGTCTTGTGTCGTCCGACCAGAAGTTCAAACCTAAATGTGTTACGGTGAGGAGAGCGACAGAGGCAGCACGCCGAGTCCTCACGGGCGACCCGAGCGATTCGGCGAGCGCTTCCATCGAGCCGAGGAACTTGCAAGAGACGCGTTAAAGAAAGAGGAGTCAACAGAGCCGGAGATCTTTACTGCCGTTTAACCTCGAGCACAGCATGTGTAATTCATTTGTGTCGTTGCCGTCCTCCAGGATCTTCTGTCCTTTGAGCTGCTGGACATCAACATCGTCCAAGAGTTGGAGAGTGTCCCCAACAACACTCCTGCCGGTAAGAACGCTGCTGCTGGTTGGCTGAGGAACGTTTGAGTTCAGCAGCTCGCACTGATGCTGCTGTTGTGTTTTAACCAGGAAGATTAACAGCCAGTCCGTAAACGTGTGACGGCTGTAAATGTGGCTGAGTGCAGGAGACGAGCTGACGATCACATGTGAGTCTCCCGTCTCTGTCGTCTTTGTTCCCGCAGACATGACTCCGTGCATGTCCCCTCTGCCTCAGGACGGCCTCCTGCAGGACAAGAGCAGTCCCTCTCTGGGTCTCATCCAGGAAGAGAGCGACGTCATCAACAGCATTATGGGTAAGGACGTTTGTTTTTCTGATTGGTCGCTACACCTTCTGTGTGAACAGGGCTGTTGATTTGAAATACACGTGCACGCTGACACAGGAAGTGTCACCTGTTCTTCATCCAGCCGCTCACACCTGCAGGAACACGCTCGTCCACACAGAGACCCTCAGCGAGCACGCCATGTGCTCAACGCCATGTGCTCAACGCTCTGAAAACCCCAGCAGCCTTGTCGTAGAGTTAGTTGTCATGGCAACTGAGAGAAATGAACAGGAAAAGCATCTCAGACAGATGGGATAAAATACTGTAGCCTCCCTGAGGCAGGCATGCAGTAAAGCCTCCCAGCATGCATTGGGGCAAACGGCTTCCATGCATGTTTTTGCAGCTAACAGCTGTTATTTAATTTGACAAAAGACAGCTCCTCCCCAAAGCGCCACCTGCTGGATAACCTACTGCTGTTCGCCACCCAACAGGAGTTTTACGTTGTTTTTCCCCACGTTAGACATGACCAGCGGGGCCACGTGGTCGACCAAACTCCTCCCAAAGTCAGTCGTGACTCAGCAGAGGAGTAAAAACGTTACTTCCATCATGAAAAGCCGTCAGTGTCGTTCTTTGCTCTACAGCGATCGAATATTCTCCAGTTCTGACAGAACCGACGTTAGCGCAGCATCCACGCTAAGCTGTTCAGGAACCGCCACCACGGTTCAGCACCCCTAAGACCACGCCCACGGCTGCCAGTAGACCGTCCCCCCTCAGGAGACGGCCATTGGCCCGCAGTGCTCTCAATGCTTCTCAAACCGCCGAACACGGAGCCTTCGGACAGACGGAGCTCGCGTGATCAGGGTGGTTTATCCAGGCTGCACGACTGCCACCGGAGTGTTAACGTGAACCGAACATCGATTGTTCAAAAGCTAAAATCGTTTAGTGTGTGAAGAGGTGCGTGGATTCATGTGGGACGGTCAGAGAACCGCAGAACAAACTGGGCCAGCAGCAGAAAGAACACGACAAAGATCGTTCTCAGTTTTGCTTTAATTGTCTGTTTTGATGGTTTTCATGCAACAGAAATGGAAGATTTCATGGATCAGGTCTCCTGTATAGAAACACACTGATGAACTGCATCAAGTCGTTTTAAGGTTAGAGAGTCACACGAGAACGGCCGGCGTGCGCCGTCCTCCTCACGTTCTCGAGACAGAAACGTGCTTCATCCTGACCGAGTCCGTTCAGTGAGGTCAGCTTTCACATAAACCAGCTTGTGTGTGTTGAAATGAGCCAAACGTGCTGAGTGACGACGTCTCTGGTCTGCTGTCACCGTGTTTGTCTGCCCGCTGGTGCTCAGATGTCCCTCATGGGGCCGGACCTGGAGCGGAAGGGGGAGGAGTCCCGGCTCAGGAGGAAGGGGAGGATGACATCAGCGGCACTCAGTTTGTTTGTGAGACGGTGATTCGCTCGATGACCCTGGAGGAGGCCCCTGACCACGCCCCTCTGAGAGGATCCCGCCCGGCGACAGGTGACAGTGGACACGTGTCCTTTCTGTGTTTTATGTATGTGCTGCGTTTGTCTTGTTCCTGTACCTTTAAAGTAAACATGGATGTAAACAAACCAGATCTCCTCAACACAAAGTCAGTTCTGTCCACCTGCCTGAGAGGAAAAAACTCACGGTCACGGTCAAAAGGTCCTGGGAGATTTCCGTTTTCTGGACAAACTGGAGAAATTCCAGTCAAACATTGAAGCAGCCGAAATAAAGAATGACGTTGTCATGGCGCGCAGACTTGGCCTCTAACATTCGGTGTTTCAAATATTGAAAATATAAAGTCACCAGACGTGCATTGTGCTTTTTTTCTCTAAGGGGGGGAATGTGCTCAACACGCTGGAAATGAAAAATGAAAATTCCTCCTCGTGAGTGCGGCTGTGACATCACAAGCCAAATTTGAGACAGTAGTTGAATTTGACTCCAAGCGAACGACGTCATGTGTTTGATGTGTGTGTGTGTGTGTGTGTGTGTGTGTGTTATGTGCTCAGCTCCAGCAGAACTGTGTATTGGCCTTCTTTTGAAAACTCTGCCTGTGTCTGCATGTGTGTGACTGAAGGACAAACGTCTGTCCGTCCAGTGTCTAACAGTGGACTTCCTGTTTGCTCTCAGTGGTGCGTCCGGGCGGCGGCTCCTCCTCTTCCTGTGTGACGAGTCAAACAGTGAAAACGGTGGAGAGCGCAGACGGCGGCCTCAGCAGCTTAAAGAACGCCCTGAAACCTCTGGCCACGCTGAAAGCCTCCCTGCCTGCCCCCCTCTCTGTGGCCCCAACACCGGCCCCCGGCCCCAGCTCAGCACCCGCCCCGCTGCTTGCTCCGCCCCTGGCCTCCACCCTGCAGGAGCACACGACCACAGGTGGCTGAACTGAGAATTTATTTGACCTTTGATGATAGGACGGTTGTCTGTGTTTGGATGAGCTTTGGCAGGTAGATTATTTTGATTTGAAGGGTTATTGCAGAGATTCAGACTCGATTCATTAATGTGATGTCATCACGACTAGACTCCACCTGATAGGACAAGACGTGCAGCGAGACCTCAGTCCTTGTTGATTTGGCATCGCGGTGAACGCTGCGGTAACTGCGAGTGTTTACTGTCAAAACAACAGAGAGCAGCTGGACTTCCTGTTTCCAGCTCGACAACAAAAGACAGAAACAGGCCGACGCCCTCAGCCGGAGCCGTGCAGTCCGTCTCTGCAGCTCCTCGTCAGCGAGACCGAACACGTTTGGTTTGAACGTCCGTCTGGGATGATCTGATTGGCTGGTCAGAGGACAGCTCTCAGCTCACACCAGCTCCTTCCACCTGCGTCACAGCTGAAGACATTTAGATTCAGGAGCTCTTTGATCCAAACAAACACAGCCGGGACGTGTGATCCTCATATTCTAAAATATTGGATTAATTACACTTTTGAATGTGTTATTGCTGTGAATGCACCAAACTGCCACTCCCTGACATCTAACTTGTTTTGGGCTCGAAACACAAAGTTTAAAGAACTTCAACTTGACTTGAGGCCAGAATGAAACGCTCGATTCTTTCTCCTTATTACTTATAAAACAAAGACCTGCTGGCAGAGAGGCAGTGATTGGTAGAGTCTAATCAAAGACACATTTTGTAAATTTAAATTTCATATTTCTGAAGGACACACTGACAAGCTGAGACGCTGCACAGAAGTGCTCGGAGGGAAACATAGACTGTCGTTTATCTCGTGTAATTTCAGCACAGAGCTGCCAGGACGCGGTGACCGTAAGATTTTAGGAGATCAGAATGTGATGGTGGCTCGCAGTTCCAGCGTGTTTGGACTGAGGCAGTGCGTCAGACTGACACTGAACAGATCCATCAGACCGTCACAAAGCAGCGTAACGCAAAAGTCTTGTCCAAAGATTAGAAAAGTTTTGAGAAGCGGTGGTTCGTTCTGCAGCTGTGACAGTAATTTGTGGTGTCTGTCTGTGAAACTTCTCCGTCTCACGGATCCCGTCGCAGCTGAAGATGAGGAGTCCCACATGGAGCGAGAGCAGGACACGGAGCAGGACAAGGAGAAGGAGGGAGACGACAGGAGAGACGGCACAAGGAGTCGCTCCTCCTCCACCTCCTCTGAGGATTACATCATCATCCTCCCCGACTGCTTCGACACCAGTCGGCCACTGGGGGAGTCCATGTACAGGTACGGTGATTTCTGCTCTGCACTGACATCAGCAGTCAACGCCATACAGTTCAGTTTGTGATGTCATCGAAATCTGTGACGCCTCCTAGAACTGACTACATGTACAAAAATCAATGCGCCGTACTAATCAGTTTTTGTTCGATATTTGGCCACAAGGTAGAAAGTGACTGCTTAGCTAGACTCTGTGATATGAACGAGATTTTTCATGTGTGACTTTCTGACTCCAGTCCTGTTTTCAGCTCAGTTAATGCAGCACAGAGTTTGGACAGCGTGCCGTTTCGCCGCAGATGCTAATGCTAACGTCAGTGTCATTCTTTACCAGACTCTGATTAAACACTCCATAGTTCACCCAAAGCAGGTCGAATGTGACGACGGTCTACTGAGGCGAATTCGAGTGATTGTAGAATAATTGTAGACGGCAGAATTTCTTTAGTTTGTGGCTCAGTAGCAACAGGAAGTAAAGAGTTCAGCAGCTTCCTGTTGCTGTAAGTGCTAACCAGAACCGTAGTTTGACTTTTAAAACTATTCTACAGTCACCCGAATCCTCCTCAACAGACTGTCCTCATGTTGGACTGTGGAGGGTTCGCGCACAGTTTGAATTTCACAGTCAACCCACGACCGTCCTCAAAGCATGAAAAGAGTTTCCACTCAGACAAGATACAGAAAAACTTCTCTTCACTGAGCCGGAGGTCAAAGCTGGCCTCGTAAAGAATTCTTTTTTAGTTTTATCAGCACAGTACGAACCAAATGTTGGATTTGGAGCATTTTTACTTGACAGATCTCAGCACGGATGTGACCTACTGTTACAGTGAAATAAAGCCGTGTCATATTTGCTTTAAGTCCCTGCCATTGTTCTTTCATTCAGCAGAAGTTGTGGTGTTAACGATGTTAGAGATCAGATTTCTATTTTGGACCTTGAGCTGAGGAAGTTTGGGGGCTCCTGAGCGAGACGTTTCAGTCTGACAGCGTCACTGACGCAGAGAGAGGAGCGCATTACGCTGGTCGTCCGCTGCGCTCGCTCCCCGTGTGTGAACAGATTTCAGTGTCCTGTAGGTCTCCAGATAGATTTCAGAGTGTCCGTTACGAAGTGTCCGGACGGCGCAGCTCTCAGCTCTCACGCTCTCCAGCTGTGGAAGGAGCTTCCTGAAAAGCTGACGTTTGATTTCACTGTTGGCTTTTTTGAATCTGGGCTTCAAACTTTACTGGGACTCTCCAGTAAGTTACAGACTGAACTCCTGGTTCATCTGTGGTCGTTTGGCTCCTCACATGCTTTTGTTTTTAATGTCTTTTCCATGAGATGTCTCTCAGTCAGTCATGATGCGGCCTTGTGTTTCTATTTGTATTCATGTTGTCTTAACGTCTCATTTGTAATATCCATATTTTCGGCTCCCGTGCTAACTCAACCTCGCCGTGCTCCGAGTGTTGATTGGATACATTTTTGAAAATAAATCTAAAAGCATTCAACGTGCTGTCACACACTGTAGTTCCACTTCCTTCTTGCTTCACAGCTCGGCTCTGTCCCAGCCTGGTGACATCCCAGCCAAGAGCCCGGCAGACCCAGAGACGCCGTCTCCAGACCAGCCAGGCAGCTCCACCCTCCAGGCAGCGCCGGCTGAGGGGAGCGAGGCCGCGGCAGCTGCAGGGACGGGCGTGCCGACGACCAGCAGCGCCAACGACATGCTCTGTACGTCCCAGACGCTGGACGACGAGCCGCTGACGCCCGAGGTGGTGTCGCCCCCTAAAGCTGTCCTCCCGACCAGGTGAGACTCAGGTTCAGACTGCAGCCTTAGAGCGAGCGACACGCCGGAGCTTTTCGTTTTAGAAGCTTGTTTAACGTCATTATGTTGTGTGACCCGCCTCCGTTTTCACTAACTGTTGATGCACACTCGGCACTTTCTTTACCTGACATGAAAAATTCAGTTGATTGTGAATTTTTCAGTCGTACAGTGAGTCATGTCAGACTGCGACGCCGTTTTCTGGGTGTCTGTCAGAGGAAAAAAGGTTTTCTGAGGCTATTTCAAAATGATTTCAGCTCGTTTTCATTTGAAACACATTCCAAACACACACTAATTACTTGGTCGGGTCCAACATAAAAAATAAATGGAACACTGCCTCTCTCACTTGAAAAACGTACTAAAACGTTTGTTTTACCAACTCAAAGTCTATCCAAACGGTTTTCCTTTGAGCTCGGCGAAGTCCCAGCGTGACGTTTCTGTGCAGCCGCTCGTCTGTCGTCTCCGTGTCGAGTTTGCGTCCCGGCAGACGGTGACGTCAGTTGAGCTCCGTCTGCTGTAACAGTGGTAGTTGTGACCGTGACGGTGGCGGCCGCACAGGCGGACGTGACAGTGTGTGGCAAAGTTTTAGCTCGATCGTGGCGCCATCCTTTGGGTAAAGCACTGTAACAAAATAAAACATGTGGCTCTGTATTTAATACAGATGTGTTGGTCACACAGGTGTATAGGACACATCCCACTTTGAAGATGAAAAAAGGAATTAGAAGTGTGTCTCATACGCCAGATTTCACAGCTTTTGTCACGCCGTCAGAGTTTTCTCTCTGTTGATTTAAAACCATCAGCACGGGCAAAAGTCTCGGGATTAAATCTCTTCTGGCTGCTTCGAGGACATTTCCTTTTGTATCGGGGAATAATGGAGGCAGCCATGTTGTGTGTCCGGGGCAGAGCGTGAAGTAAGCGTGTCAGCTGGAACGACAGCCACTGTGGTCACTGACTCATCAGTTTTTCCTGGCTGGTTGAGAGGTGTGGTAAAGGTTGGAGAAGAAGCGTGTGAAGCCCTAACATGGACGTTGATGCAGGCGGGCCACCGAGTGTGTAACTCATGATGAAACACACTGGTCCGCACAGCGCGGGGATCATGTCGACATCGTGTCCAGATTCGCCATGTTGGATGTTACAGCTTCAGCTGTTCAGCATATTTTGCTCATACTTGCCTTAACGTTATTGTGCAATCAGCAGTTATCGGTAATTTAAGAAGACGTTGTGGTGTGACTAACTTACTTTTCACCGCCTTCCTGCTGCCTGATCGTACTCAAACAGTAATTAGCCGGCTGTAAGTGTTTCGATGTCAGTGACTAAATGGTGATTTATTTGTTATTCCAGACTGCCGGCCGTGTTGAATAGAAATTAAATCTGGTTGGATTATCCTTCGGTTCAGAGAAGAGTTACGTCTCCTAATCTGTATTCCTGTTTTCTGACCAGAACACCTCCTCGTTTACAGTCGAGCCCTGGACGAGCTAACGTTAGCCCTGCTGCCGCTCCTTCCAAACCCAGTCTACCATCAGCAGCTTCTGCCTTCATGACCGACGCACTTCAGTGTGTGTATTAAATAAACAGGCAACACTCTGATATGAAGGATGAGAAAAAGCACCACACCTTCAGCTGTATCCCCTTCTTTTAATCACCAACTCACTGAAACTGAGGACGGAGCGGCAGCGTCAGTGCAAGTATACACGACATTGTCATGTTGAAAGGCTTCATGTTTACGCAGTAAACAACTGGAGCTGTAAAAGTAAACAGAAAAATATCCAGATCACATAAGCAGCATTGCTGTGACAAGAAGTGCAAATGTACACAGGACGTCAGGTTTAAAGGCGCGGTTCAGCTCAGGCGAGGGGAGCGGGGGTCCACGGTCCACGGTCCACGTGGACGGAATCGTTTATCAGACTCATCTTCCCATAAACTAGCTCCTGCTGTCCTTCACTTCTGGGCCCAAGACATTCCCTTCTCTTCTTTTTCCTTTTTTAAAGCATTTTGTCTTTCACTTGAAGATGACACGATTCTGTTTTTTGATGTTGTCAGTCCAGAGAGCAGCGGAGAACCGGATGTTGACCGTGCTGCGGCCGGGGAAGGCGCACAGAGCTCTGAGCTGTACGGGCCTGACGACGGTAAGCACGTGGCCGTATCACACGGCATGAGCGAGAGCGTTCAGCCTCACGCACAGCTCTGTGAGACTGAACTGCAGCAGCTCGTAGCTTCTTCTTCTTCATGTGATGCTGCCAAACAGGCGCAAGTCCGTCCACAGTGAGCTGATGTTCTGTTTTGACGTAGCCTCGAGTCCTGAGCAAACTCCGACAGAAGATGGAGAAGCTACTGAAGACACAGAGGAGGACAACCCTGAGGACCCCAGGTCTGTCTCACACACACACACACACACACACACACACACACACACACACACACACATATACAGACTCATATGCACTTATGAGCCAAGCAGAACTCTCAGGTCTTCAGCCTTTTATTAGTACCTGAAGTGAGAACGTAACTCAGGGTGAAGCAGCTTTTTATGGTCACGGCTCACGACTGTGGAGCAGCTGAGAGTGAAGAAGAAGGAAAAACTGAAGTCAAACCTTTTCAGCCACATTTTACTGTTTTATTATTTTTTCCTATCCTTTTATTTGTCAACTTTTATTTTATGTTCTTAGTTTTAGTTTTTAGTCTTTTAGTCTTTATAATTTTAGCCGATTTACTGGAAAATTTTAGTTATTTTTATCATGTTTTTAAAATTTTTGCTAAA
>JAQLOL010000009.1:23965186-23975558 GCA_029783665.1 Naso thynnoides
GTCCAAAAACTTCAGGACTGATTTACAGACAAACCTTATCTGGATGAACTGACCACATATTTGAAATCTACAAGGTAACTTTCTCACCTGAAAAAAAATCTAAAACCTGCTTACGTGACATATGAACAGTTCTACAACAACACTTAAAATCAGCTTTTTGCCGTTTTGCAGTCAGCAGACTGCAGTGTGTGTAGCTCCGCTCTCTTCAGACCCTTTGGACTGGGTTAGGGAAAGGGTGACCAAATTAAAAACACAGTACGGTTATTTGGTACCCTTCTGACTCTGAAACCACAAATAATTATGTGGCTTGCTGTACCAAACCAAACTGTGCCGCTCACTCCTGCATGAACTGCAGCCTTCAGTCGTCACAGTTTACGATCATGAGTTCAGTGGGCCTCCCAGAAAGTCGCCCAGTGACCTTGTGATGAACTATTTCATAGTGAACGCTTTGTGACATCAGGGGTCATAAACACGCCAGGTTCAGAAATGTGAAGAATAACTTGCTGCTAGTCGCAGGAAGTTGATGTGTGCACGCATGTTGTACTGATGATGCAGAATGACATCAGTACAATTTAATGAATGAGTTTAGGCTAATTTAAACCTCTGCGCTGAAGTTACGGAGTAGACGTGGTCCCTGCATCGTAGCCTGCATGGTCACTGTAGTGTAGCTACATTTTTGGGAGGGTTCGAGTCAGGCTGAGGACTAGAGAACATACTGTAGACATTGATACGGCATAGATTCAACGCAGAAGTATCAATCAGCCTCTACTTGTTGTCCACCACCACCAAGACCCACATCAGACCCACATCAGACCCACATCAGACCCACCAGGGTAGTCATGGTTACAAACTGATCACAGTTTCAGCCCCTGAAATGATTTTTCACTTGGCCGGTTACTGATGGATCAATAGGGAACCCTTGCTCTGACAGTCATTTGAGAAAACTCCAAATCTTCCATCCTGAGCACAATTCTGGCACCGCCGGAGCCAAGTGAAAAATATCCGGCTGTGTCTCTCATGACTGATATGCAACTCCATTTTCTCCTGCTGCATTTACGTTAACTTGGACATTTCAGGCATTAATTCATTCACATCTTTTGTAAGCAGGGCAATCCTTGTATCATTTGTTCATTTGATAATTAAGATTCCAAAATCAAACAATGAAAATGATTTGTTACATCATTGTTAATGAATGTGATATAAAAAACAAATAACACTAACTAATAACTCAAAATTAGAAAATTTTAACAATGAGCCCAGGGCTGAAATTAACCCTAGTATCATTCGCTCATTTGGTTTTCAATTAGGAACGCAAAACCCAAAAAGAAAAAGGACTTATTTCATTATTTGTGTATGAATCCCACTGTAGGCCACCTGTTCACTGTAGTTCCAAACTAAAAAAGCCTCTTACCTCTGTAGACTCACCTGGCTTGCCCGATGAAATGTTGCATACATCCAATAGGATGTATTCCACATTTCCATCTGGGAAACAGCCCATAGAAAACGATTTCACCGTCCTCTAAGTGTGCGAACCAATCAGTGTCCTTTGAGGATTTTGAAGGGGCAGTTAAGTTGTGACGAAAGCGAGAAACGCCTACAAGCCTGAAAACAATGGCGGCCGCTGTAGAGCTATGCGTGGATGCTGCAACAGCGGCAGTTTCATCAGAGCTGGACAACATTTCATCTTTAAAGAAAAGCAAAGAACCACATTGGAGGCTTTTCTCTGAGGAGAGGATGTTTTCACTCTACTGCCCACTGGCTTTGGCAAGAGTTTGATTTGTCAGCTGGTTCCACTGATAGTAACAAAAAGGAAGGAAAAATGGGAAGGATTCAGAATCCCATGGTGATTGCCGTCTCAACGTTGATAGCCCTCATAGGCGATCAAATCAAAGAGGCCTAGAAACGGGGGGGTCACCACTATGCAGCCGGGAGACAACGCCCACTTCCTTCACAGAAGATGCCAGCTAGTGTTTGGTAGCTCTGGATCTTGGCCGCTTAACGAAAAATGTTAAAATATGCTCTCTTCAGAGGTGTATCGTCAAAACTCAGTGGGGATCGTCACTGATGAGGTTCACGTCACATACAAATCGTGGGTGAAGTAACAAAACTGTCTTTGGACTTAAATTTGGTTGAAGCTGAAAGCTAACAAGTAGGACCAGCATCCTGTCATAATAACAATCACGGTAATGAATAATGCTTGTTATGTTACAAAATAATGTGAATGTCTAATGTTATGTTACGCCATGTTTTATACCTATTTGTAACGACCGAACGTTATGAAAGGTAACGCTAGCGAGCGAGTTGACTCACTGCTGTAACACGTTAGCCAGAGTTCTTTCACACACTCGTAAACACTTTTCTCGCTCGCGGCCTCATTTCACTCAAATACTTCTTTGGTTTGCTGCAGAGTGCCTTCAGTGTGCAACAGGCAACACTCGTACAGACATGACAGCAGCTGCTTGTCAGTCTCACCAGTTTACTCTTCAGCGCGAGCGCACATCTACTATGTCATATGTTTTGTTGATCTGATTGGCCCGTATGGATTGTGACAGACGGAGCGGTCATCCATCAGCTTCCACGTGTTTCTGAAGAGGCCTCCCCTTTCCAAACGGTTTCTATAGGATGTTTCCCAGACGGAAATGTATGACTACATCCTATTGGACGTATGCAACGATTTCATCTGGCAAGCCAGGTAATCTGCAGACAGCCTCGTTTGTGTTTTGTTGTTTTGTTTGGTTTTTTGTTTTCAGCAAGATAAAACTTACATCAGGTCAAACACTAGGGAAACTGAACATGACAGAAAAACATTACTTAAAAAAAATACTTTATTTATTTATTCCAGCTCTGAGGCTGTCCTTCACATAATTACACTAGTTTACACCAAAAAATTCAGACATTGGCTCACTTTAACCTTGGCTTCCATGTGTCTTGCCAGTTTTTAAATAAGCACCCAAAAGCAACACAGGAAGAAATCAATCAACAGATGTGCAGGTTACACAAATGATTTTTGATTCGGGCAGAAAATCTAAATACTGAAAAATAAAGCGTTATTTGTTTTTTTGTATCACATTCATAAACAAAATAATAAAATAATCATTTCTTCAATTTGGATTCATGACTGAATATCAAATGAACGAAAGATACACGGATTCAGGGCAGCTCTGCCCTCGTGTAGCTGCTGACGGTGTTGACTCACGCAGCTTCATCCACACTAACGTTATTTAACGTTAACGTTATTTATAAAGTTATCTTACGGAGTGGACAGACACCATTTTAAAATCAAAACGTACGTAATGTAAGCATGAAGAAGTGGAGACGGGCTGATTGACAGACTCTCTTAAGCGTTTGGTATTTCTGGTCCGCATTTCATGTCCTCTTCTAATTAATCATCATATCACCTGTAACGTCCTGTAACGTAACCTGACGTCCCCCACCTCGCCGTGTCGGACACACTGTGCACCCCCCACCCCACCCCCTCAACCAACCAACAGAGGAGCTACACACACAGGCTACCATGACAAAATGAAGAGGTATTTTCAGGTTTCAAAGAGGAAAGAAGTAGTGAACCATGAACCAGCAAAACACAAACTCCTTAGGATTGGCAAAATACTGATGGCATTATGTGTAAATTATGTGCAAACAAAGAGAAAACATTCGTTGTTATTCTCTGGATTTGTGTTCTGCATGCACACCACAACAACGAGCCACTCTGTGTTCATGTGTTCACTCATGTTGACGAGGTTTTTTTAACATCGAGAGGACGTGCTGTGATGAAACAAAGAAAACAAAAAATGCTTTGAATGGCGGCTGCCATTTTGTTACCGCTTCTGACGAGATCCTGTTTTTTCTCAAGTAAGCAGAAAAGGAAAGAAAAAGGTAAACATAAAATGTTTATTTGCTGACTGTCACAATAATGAGAATGTTTTGTTTATGTGTTGAAATCAGCACTTTCATTGATAATTTATTTCGGTAGCCTACTACCGGCACTATTTTTCTTTTTTTTTCATTTGAATCTTGATATGTATTTTGGTGCCATTTATGTTGCTACACAAATGCTGTTCTCTGATAGTACAAAATGTTTTCTAATAATTTCTAATTTCTGAAATAAAAATTTTAATGGGGACCCATTGAATTTCCCAGGGAGCCACTCAAATCACCACCTGTGGGTCTCGGAGACTCACTACATCGAAAACCGATCAACATCACTGATATTTGTACGATAATTGTGCCACATCTCTGAGTGAGATCAGTTCTCTCGGGTTAAACACGGACTCTGTGTGTGATGACGGTGCTTCTGTAGTGAAGGATGACGATGGAAGGAGTGATCGGGTCGTTTAGCTGACTGTTGTGAAAAGCATAGAGCCTCCATGCTGTTACAGTAATAAGGCGGGAAGGTCATAGTCTTGCCACTGTGTAGTTTTCTTTTCTTTTTTTTCATATGTACAATAATTTTTGGTACAATAGATTTAAAGTGGCAGTACGATATTGCTGTATTTTCCATCTGGCAACAGAGTCCCATCCCTGCTTGTGTGGTGAACTGCTCTACTTGTGGATGTTTTTAGAGATTTCAGAGATGTCTGATACTTGTGTTCCAGTTTCTATGGCCTGTGCTACAAAACCATCGACTTCTGCAGCACCAGTGCCCTGTTTAAAAGACATTCACAGTCCTGTTAAGCATCATCACAGTAAATCATGGTAACTTACAGTGTGTCAGATTATCTTCAAGAAAAAAATAAAAATCGAGCCATTGGAAAAATAAACTATTTGTTGCCATTTTCAGTATGAGTCTAGAATGAGTTTATCTTTCTTCCCTTATGTCACCAGGTTAAGACTGAAACAAACTTAACAAAGCAGTCTCTGCCATCCTAGCTAGAACAGTTTCACAAAACGTGGAGTCTGATGTAAAAGTCAAAAACACTCGTTCAACACGAGTCATCGCCCTGTTCCCTCAGTCCTGCCGAACTTTCATTCATGTATAAATGCAGGTTCAAGTTTATTTTAAGCAGCCTAGACAAATTACTTCTCTCCCATCAGTTCCTCAGCAGGTCACTGAGCATCCCTCCACAGCGCTGTTCAAAACGCTCCCTGTGTCACACCTACCTGGTCTTAATGGTGGGGTTCATCCTGAGTGGAAACAGTCCCAGGTCTACGTCTTCGCTGTCAGGATTAAACTCTAGGGCTCCTGAGACGTAAATCAGAAAGTAGTCCCAGAGCTCAGGTAACTTCTGGGAGGAGAGAATCATGAGGGAAACTTTAGGGATTGTTTGCGGGAGAGCAAAAGACGGGCTGTCATCTACAGAGGGGGGCACCCAGCAGTATATCACCGTCCTCCTCAGCTCGCCTTTAAGTGCTCCCCTGCCAGCCCCAACAGTCGACTCAGCACCAACATTTGGCTGACAGACTCCTCCCCTCGGGACAGAGCAACATGGACTGGCGCTCTCCAAACTGCCCTACTTTCACATCAGATCACTCACATTTCATCTTCATTCATCTATTTTCACTTGGAACACTTGTTTTCCAGGAAGAGATATAACTGGTCGGATCTATTTCCTCTGTCACAGAAATCTACATGGCCTATCAGAGATGTGACAGAAAAAATAACAATGCCACTAAAGCAAAGGAACTGACTGAGCTCTTAAAACGGCTCCATCCCGCTCTCGATCCAACCTGAACCCCACAGAAATGTGGTGAGTGACTCTTCTGCTCATGTGAAACAGGGACATTGTGCCTCAGTCTCTGCGGCAGTGAACTGTGAACTGCTGCCACAGCCAGACGTTTCTGTCAACGTTAAAATGTTTGAAATGGTTTTTGTTTTAAATTCCTGTTTTTGCAGAGAAAATAAAAAGAAATCCAGCTTGGACAAAAAATAAGACAAATTTTTTTACAAATGTACCCAGTGTCACAAATAAAAAAAAATCATCTCAACTGACCTAACACCAACACACACACACACACACACACACACAGGCTACAGTACACCACACACTCTGTAGCATGACAAAATGATCACAAAGTTAAGGCCACACACTTGGTTTGGCAACAGGAACATAAACTAGGCTTGAACCCTGTCCGGACAAACTCAGTTTACTCAAATAATCCAAACTTTGAGATTAATCCGAATTACAGCCTGTTTACTGCACATTTCCATGTGTGGGAGCAAGTCAGATCGATTTATTTATACTAATAACCTCATTGATTAGAAGCGGCCAATCTTCCAGGAGAATCAAACTCATTTGGAAGGTCCCCACTCAGGAAAAACACATGAATAATAATCAGGTGGGAGTCGCGCACCTGTTCACCTGTCACGTACCAGTAAATGAGCGACAGTCCGTCGAAGCGTTCGAGCTCTCTCCCCCGCTGTTTGAGCAGAGACATTATCCGGCTGAGGTCCCGGTGTCCGGCCCCCTCACTGCCGCTGCCGCGATGACGAGTCTCAGGGTAGAAACCGAGTGCTCCGGTCCCACAAACGCATCACTTCGTGCCTTCGCTGACTGCGGGGATGTGTCAGCATTCATTCCCCTTCACATCAGTGTGACGGGCACCGCTCGCCGGTAACGGGACTCCCTGTCGGTCCGTTTTAATCTGACCGACACGTGGGCTCCTTCCTGCTGACTGACCTTTAGCCCATCTGGTTGACAGCGTCTCCCGTGCAGCTGGAGACTCCACCGGCGCCTGTGGGCCGGTGCCGCCGCGTCCGAGATCCAATTAACCTGTCCGAGCACGGCCAACCTGCAGGAAGGATGGGGAGAACACGACAGGTGTGTGTGTGTGTGTGTGTGTGTGTGTGTGGGAGAGAGAGAGAGAGAGGTGGGGGGGGGAGGATTAAGGGATCTGAAAAACTCATTTCCTACCACTAAAAAATACTTAAAACAATCTGCTAACATATGGGATGAATCTTTTATGTCACATACATGTATATATAATGTGCTGGTCATGTTATAAGTGTCATGTCAGTCTGAATCTGAAACGTCAAAACCTGAGGCTATGATTTTAGGATGACATCACATTAACTAAGCTTGGAGCTCTAGTGGTCAGTTGGACTTTACTTGATTAACGAACAAAATTAATCATAAAAAGCCTTAACAGAAAGTTACCTGTAGCTTCTTAAAGTGATTCATTCATCAGGTAGGCCTACTTTTTTTACTTTCACCTGAGTATAGATTTGCAGTCTCTGTCTGTAGTATGACCCACATATCTGGGTAATCCATGGGTGAAAAAAATGCTGTATTCTAGCGCAGCTTGGCCTGATATGATGCCAAGCTCTGGGGTCAGCTGGACAGTTAACGAACTAGGCTAAGGGCATTAAAATGTAAACTGAAATTGAGACACCAGAACCCTGGATTAACAGCAGCACAATGTGGGCGACTGCCCCAGCTCCGGTTTTAACTTCTTCGGTTTCACCGCGCATCAGCTGGTCGTGTAGAGGGACGTGCTGTCCTGAAACCCCGTTCATTCAATTTTACGTCGAGCATTTCCTGAGAACAGTTCAGCAAAGACTACTGAAGCTATGAGCAGAAGTTTTTGGGCCTCTATGCATAAAATTACAGTTGCAGTGTAGTGTGCTGTGGGGCCCGACAGCAGATTTTCTCCCAGAGACCCGTTAAGGGCATGTAGGAAAAATAAACAAATCCCCTTGACACATTTAAGAGTCAGTGAGAGACAAATTGGAGCTAACATTACCTTAACTAGCTAGCTACAGCTGATTAACTATGCTGGAAGCCCAAGATGGTGGTAGTACATTAAATGAATTTCAACTAGAAGAGACTTGACGGCACAAAAATGAAATGCAACAGTATACTTAAGAAAAGGTTATGGTGCAGACTCTCCGTGCCGGGTCGACCGGGGATTGAGCAGATGCTGGCAGAGCGCTCTGCAGGAGGGCGTCTGAGCCTGCCTTGGCAGGAAGTCCTGAAGTGGAGGGTGGGGTGGTGGAGGGTGCCTGCGAGATTGTCAAGAAGAATAATGAGGAAAAGCAGGTAACAGAGGGACAGAGCGCAGGCAGTGAGCGGATGAACGGGATGCAGTGGGAGGAAGGAAGACAGACGGGAGGCGGGACCGAGAGGGAGAAAGCATCAAAGAACGGTTCAGTCTCATCACTGAAATACAGTAAACTTCAAATGTCAGAGGGACAGAAAAATTTGGCTTTTTTTTATAATAATAATATTTCAAAGTATTTAATTTTTTGGTTCAGAATTTGTGTCGAGTACTTTAAAAAAAATGAAATTCTGCAGTGGATACAGTGTGCTCGGCTAGCTTAGCTAAAAAGGTCCTACAGCTAACAGGCTATTTTCTCTCATTAAGCTGCACATCTGGATTGTCAAGTGAGTTTAAATAATTGAAAAGAATTGTTTTAAAGTTCTAACACATCATGAATCTGAGTAATTCTGCTAAGGTTATGTTACATAAAGCCAGATTGCCTTCATCAGTTTGATCAGCTTAACCTAAAAACAGTCAGACTTAGTTTGATATTATAAAGTTATATAGTTTGATATTATATTTCCTTGTGTTGGACACTAGGGGCATTGTCTGTATATTTACAGACCTACAGACACCAGTCACGTACATAACTGGAAACACAGAGTCACTGTGATGTCATCAGGCTCTGGGTAAGTTTGAGGAAAGCTGTAATAACAATGTTATAATCAAGGCTCAGTTATGTTTCAAACCCAGATGTGTGTGTGTTCCAAATCATCCAGCACTGTGATAACACTGTGATAACACTCTAATAACACTCTAATAACACTGTGATAACACTGTAATAACACTGTGATAACACTCTAATAACACTGTAATAAACACTGTGATAACATTGTAATAACACTGTGATAACACTGTGATAACACTGTAATAACATTGTGATAACACTCTAATAACACTCTAATAACACTGTGATAACACTGTAATAAACCCTGTAATAACACTGTGATAACAGCACTGTGAGGGTTTGGCATGTAGGAGCGTTTTAAATCTATTTTGCTCCACATTTTCCAAAGATCACAGCATAAAGTGCTTTCACTTAACATTATTGGCATGACTACTTACTCAGTACCTGTGTGCATTCCAGACAAACATGCCAAGTGTGATTTTCCTTTACAGCAGCTTCTTCCTGTTTTCTTCCTGTTTTCTTCCTGTTTTCTTACCATTCCCTCTGACTCCACTAAGAGTTTCAGCGCATTAGAAGTCGTGGCTGCAGGTCATCCGCTGTTTCATCTGACCAAGTGGTGACAGTGAGCAAACTACAGGATGATCTCTGTGCAGTTCTGGTGACCCTGGCCTTGACCTTTGGCTTGACAGTCCCATCAACATTTATCCATAATCCATTTTCTTTCATTTGAATGCATTGATTTTCATAAAGCAACAGAGCAAACATTATATTGTAGCTTTATAACGGTCAAACATGTGACCGCAGCAGCTCCCAAAGTGGCTGCCTTGAAAATGGGCCCAGGGTGGCTCAAGATTTTTTGTAATTGTTATTATTTGTTAATTTTTATTGATTTTGACATTTACAAACATTAAAAGAAGCAATAAATACCCTACGAGAAACACCATAATGGCCTGATATGACAGCTCAACAAGTAACACGACAAGCTTTGCTGCTCAGGGGTTTCAGGACCTTAGCAGTGCCAGTCCTGAGAGTCAGAGCGGAGGGCTGAACTCCTCACACCAACACAGCCTCCCATGTCCCATGAGGGAGCTGTGCTGTATATTTAAAGGATATTTTATGTCTGCAAGTATAAAAAATGTAACTGCGTCATTCTGTCTGTGACATGTAGTTCTAAATAATGAGTATACTTGAACTTGAACTCTGCGCTCTTAAATCAATCTTGACACCAGTGCCTTTGTTTGTTTTACCTGTAGTAATTACAAATTCTTAAAGTAATATGTGAATTAATGCTCCATTGATGCTACAGTCATAATCATCTTAAAGGGTTACTTAGCCAATTAGTGAACCTCTTTGTATTGTTCCAAAATTTGGAGTATATTACAGCTAATGTTGGTCATCTTCCTTCAGTCTTCCATGCGCATAGCTCGTCCGCTGTCCTCTGTGCCAAAATCTCCACAAATGATGTCAAATGACGTGTTTGACATAATTTGCAGAGGTTTGGGCCTGCCTGTTTTGAGCCAAAGATAGTCAGTTATTAACACAAGATCCCCCACTGTATGCTGTGCCAGTGGTGTGAAATGTTATACACACTTCCTGTCCCCTAAGTGGGCGGAGTCATGTCTCCTCTGGAGACAGTTAGGAACCACCGTCCCTCCGCCTTATCTGGAAGTGTTATGACATCGTTTGAATGAATTCAAGCAGATGGATTTTGTGTCGTAAAATATTTGTTTGATGTAAATTTTGATATTTATGTCATTCATAATTATC
>JAQLOL010000009.1:23987816-24005312 GCA_029783665.1 Naso thynnoides
TTCCCATTGACTACCAGTGTTTGAGCTAAGCTAATTAGCAGTGGGCGAGCTCTGCCTGTCTCCTCCTTGTTACTGCACCCACAGTTGAATGATTTTATTTAACCTGTCTGCAATTTATTTTTCTGAAGAACATATTGTTGTGTACATTGACTGAGTTTTGCTGTGCTACTCTGGCAGAATGCTGCATCAGACCTGAGGGCCAAAAGGTCACTCATCACTGAGACAGAGCAGAACCTTCGTTCAGCCAAAAGCAGCTGTGACAGTATGGCCACCAAATTCCAAGAGCACTGCCCCGACATTGAGAGGCAGGAAGCAGATGTCAAGAAGCTCAACAAGCGCTATGACAACCTCCACAAGCAGATCGACAGCAGGTGAGAGGCTCACAACAGGGGATGAAATGGTCACCAAAATCAGTACATCAGTAACAGTTGGAAGAAATACTTAGCGTCACACCATGTTGTTTTTGTGTATTGTAGGGCTCAAAGCCTCCAGAGAGCCAAGATGTCATACAACAATTTCAGCAAGGATTATGACAGTCTGAACAACTGGTTGTCTCATGTCCCAAACTACGAGCCCCATGAAACTGATGACAAAGTCAAACTGGAGACCAAGCTGAGGAATCAGAGGGTGAGAAAGATTGGCAACAGGATGATTCATACTTTCCTCATTCCTGGTTGTAGAGGAGTGTTCTGTCAGTGATGCTGCAGCAGAAAAAACTAAAACCAACCTCTCTGTGTTCTTCAGAACTTACTCTCTGATATTGCAAAAAAGGAGTCTGATCTGAACAATATCTCCAAAAATGCCAAACTTTACCAACAAGCTGTCAAAGTAAGTATTCTATGTTCCATATCGATCTTTACCCCCACATCACTAGCTTCATGTAGCAAAAATGTTTGATTAACGGTTCACTTATTCTGCTATGCAGGACTACGAGAATGAAACTGAGAAGTTCAGATCTTTGCTTGACATGGAGGATGGGATTGTAACTCAGACATACAAGAGGAGCAGACTTGAATCGCCTGCACAGACTGTCAAGGCACAGGTGAGGCACAACAGACAACCTTTCATGACATGCCACAGTTTTAAACATTGTAACATCTGAACCTGACTGTAGTTAAAGAAAAAGTATTTCAAAGTACAGAAAGACTTAAAAACCTATCCCTGTCATGTCTTCTAAGTTACGAATTGAATTTAAGCTTCATGAGCCAAGCAGGTTGTTTACCACTGAAAGAACTTCAGTACTTAATGCATGTGCTTTCCATGACATGTTAATTCAATGTTTACAGGAAGCTGCTATGGAGGCTAAGTTTACTGAGGTGAATGTTGTGAACCAGCAAAGGCTAAATAATCTGACATTCGCCCAAAATCTTCTCAACCAGGTAAAGTATTTTTATGGTAATAATAATATCAATCAACAATAACTACAACAACAACAATAGTAATGAGTATTTTCCCTCCGTAGAGACCTGACACCCAAGTGATACAGGTTACAAATGTCCAGTCAGTCCAGGCGACAGCCTCAGGAGAAGAGCCTTGGAGAATCAGGAAGAATCTGCAGGAGGAGGTCCAGAGAAGGGAGCAGCTAGAGAAAGAAATTGAGAATATCCAGGCTGAAATCTATGTCCTCGAAGGACAAAAGCCTCAGGACACAGTTGTCAAGAAGGAGCTGATTAAAAAGGTTCCTGATCCCCAGCTAGATGAGGAAATCCATAAGGTCCAGCAGAAACTCTCAGAGGAACGCCGCAATACCCATACCCTGGAGAATGATCTTGAGGTGCTGAAATTGAAACTGCAGGGCCTTGAGACAGAGATTAAAGAAGGGGCCCAACAATACGTCGTGAAAGAGGTCCTGCGTATAGAAAAAGACCCTGCTCAGGTGGAGGAAATGCGCAAGCTTCGTGATGACCTGGATGAGGTAAGGAGACAGAAATCGACAAAAGAGAATGAGTTGATTCAGATAAAAAAGCAGGTGACAATCCTAGCTGAGGAAAAGAACAAAGAACAGGAGGTGATAACTGAAGAGGAGGTTATCAAGGTCCAGAATGATCCCCAACTTGAGTCAGAGTACCGGTTACTCAATGAAAGAAAGCAGAAGGAAATGGATAGCAGGAAGCAACTGGAGGATGAACTTCGATTTCTTCAGGAGAAGCTCAAAAGGCTGGAGAAGGAAAAGGCAATGGCTGAGGAAAAGATTTCCATAAAGGAGGTGCTTAAAGTAGAGAAAGATGTTGCTTTTGAGAAGGAGGTAGAAAACCTCAGGAGGCAGTATGAAGACGAGAAGACCAAACGAAGGACATCACAGCGAGAAAGGGCCGATCTCCAGAGGAAAATTACCAGCTTAGAGGAAGAGAAATCCAAGATTGTTATTCAGGAAAAAATGAGAGAGATTGTCCGCCCTGACCCTAAGGCTGAGAATGAGGTTGCCAATCTCCGGCTTGAACTCATAGAGCACCAGCGGCGCTATAAAGATGCAGAGCTCCAACTCAGATCCCTGCAGGATGAGCTGACTATGCTGAAGAACAGAGGACCGCAAGTGGAAGTCAAAGAGATCATCAAAGAAGTCATCAAATACAAGACAGATCCGCAGACTGAAAGAGAACTGGAGAGACTTCGCAATGAAATTGTTGATAAAACCCACCAGACTGAAAAATCTGAGATGGAAATCCGTCAGCTTAATGATGAAATTCAAAGATGGAGGGACACCAAACCCCAAGTGCAGACCAAAGAGGTGGTCAATGAAGTACTGCAGTACAGAGAGGACCCCAAGACCAGGGAGGAAATTGAGAGTCTCAAAAGGAAACTGGCTGATGAACAGACGAAACGCCTTGACCTTGAAAGAGAACGATCGGCCCAGGAAGAGAAAATCAGATTGAAGAAAACGGATCTGTCTCAGATTCGTGAGAAGATTGTTCAGCAAGAAGTGGTCAAGATGGAAGAAGATCCTCTCCTCAAATCAGAATGTGACACCTTCTCTCAAAACATCAGCAATGAGCAGAAACAGAAGGAGAGCCTGAAAACAGAGCTCTACCAGTTGCAGAGGCAGAAGGCTGACCTGGATCAGCAACTTGAAGAACTGGAGCGCGAGCGCAGGACAAGACGTGACGCAGAAGTGGAGATTCAAAGGCTTCGGGTCAGACTTCAAGAGCTGGAAATTCGCGATAAAGAAAATCGTGAGAAAGTTACTGTGAGACAGAAGGTACTCCTGCAGCAGGATCCCCAACAGGAGAAGGAACACTCCATCCTCAAACTACAGCTTGACGAAGAAAAGCACAAACGCACTCTGCTTGAGAAAGAATTGAATGCACTCATCCAGAAGCAGCTCGTCCTAGAGAAGATGGATGTGAAGGAAAGAGTTGTCCGCACAGAGAAAGTCCAAGTTGAAAGGGACCCAGAAGCTGAAATTGAGATTGAGAACCTAAGGAGGACTCTGGAAGAGGAGAAAAGGAGAAGACGAGACCTTGACCAGGAGTTGGCAAACCTCAATAGCAAGCTCTCTGAAATGGAGTTCTCTAACACAAAGTCCACTAAAGAACTGGGATACATCCGCGATGAAAGTAGCCGACTTCAGCAGGAAAACCAAAGGCTGCAGAATGAAATTCGCAAGCTTCGTTCTGAGATTGAAATAACCAACAAAGAGACACGGCTTATCACTGAGTCTGCAATTAGGGATGATGGGAAGAACTTGGAGTTGAGGCTTGAATCACTGCAGAAGGAACTAGCAGAGCTCAGAGCCATAACTGCCCAAAAGGATGAAGAGATTGAGAAGCTGCAAAAGAACCTGGCAGCAGTGAGAATGAAGAAGGAACAGAGGGAGAGCCATCTCCGTCGGTCTATTGTGGTAATTGACCCAGATACAGGCAGAGAGATGCGACCCGAGGAGGCCTACAAACTAGGGCTCATTGATTGGAAGATGTTCGTCAACCTGCAAAGCCAGGAGTGTGACTGGGAGGAGATCACAGTAAAGGGTCCAAGGGGAGAATCCTCAGTNNNNCATGATAGAAAGTCCGGGAAAAGGTTCTCCATTGATGATGCACTGCGTCTGGGGCACATCACCGATCGCCAGCTGCAGCAGTACTTGAACAAAGAAATTTCTATCCAGGAGTTTGGTGTAATGGTGTCGGGCAAGAAAAAGTAAAACATGCTTAGAGAGGGCATTTTCAATTTGATTCTACAAGATTTTCTCTATTTCATCTCTGTTGATCAAAAATTCCCTTGACTTTTACTGTACCTCCATCCTGATTTTATTATTATGGTGACTTGCTATTATTTTGTACTTTATCCATGATTACCAAATGCTCTATGTATTTATTTGCTAATGCATATTCACTGTTTCAATATATACAGCATTTGTCACAGCCATCTAAATAACACTTTATGCAGTAGTCACGTTTGCTCAGCTGAGCTTTAATTTCTTACACTGGGTGATAGGGTTATAGGACATAGATCTTTCTGTAATTTGATACTGCTGTTGATATTCACAAGGGTACGAAATGTTTTTGTCTTTCTTTCTGTTTTGTTTGCTCTGCAGCCTTCAATAAACATTGAATCAAACTGGAGAATTTGTATTGTTTTTGTTTTTGAATGTCATTTTATCATGGTGAACATAGTATTACTGGAATGAATAAAGATAGATAGATAGATGGATGGATGGATGGATGGATGGATGGATGGATGGAACTCCAGGAATAGCTGGTATAATGTCAAACTAACAGTGACTAAAGAACTTACATCACCTGAAGTAGCAGTACAGGGTGACACTTGTTACTGACAAGTAAAAGCCTTTCATTCAAAACTCCTGTCAGTGCCTCTGAGCAAGGCACTGACAAAGATCTGGAGTTGGTCCCTGGGTGCCGTACTGCTACAGCCCACTGCTCCTGGTGTGTGTAATCAAGGTTAAGTATGAGTAGGATGGGTCAAATGCAGACAATCAGTTTCCTCAAGTGGATTAATAAAGGTAGAGAGAGAGAGAAAAAAACGTCAGACGAAGTTCAAGGGCAAAATATACTGAGAGGAGGCCTTCCTAAAGTAGACCTACTCATGATGCAGGGCTGTAATTGTGGGTTTGTTTGTTTTTTGTAAATATATTCAGTGTTAAAATAAATGTAACTTATAAGTTACAGTTACTGAGAAAGAATGTAATTAAATTACAGTCATTCATGAAAATGTTACTTATTACAAAGGGTGTTACTTCTGAAGATTTTCAGTTAAAAGCTTTGGCTATATGTTGAATAATATTCATTGTGTTGCTTTGCATGTTTTTGATGTGCACAACGTTTTCTTTTGTCATTTCCAGTCGAGGCCATTTAGTTTAATGCCAGTCCGATGCTTTTGATCGGTTCTCTTGTTTGAATCTGCAGCGTCTCACGTCTGCCATTGACACTGCCTCGAAAACTGTTAACAGTTGAAAACATTTGTTAAAAATTTAGAAAAGTAATTAGTAAGTAGTCAAATGTAAATTACATTACTTTGATAAAGTGGTTGAAATAGTTACTTGTTACATTTTAACTCGGGTAACTAGTAATCTGGAACATACTACATTTCCAAAGTAACCATTCCAACCCTGATTATAATTTAATACACAAGCTCACTTAAGAACAACTGGGACACTGTGAAAGGTAAAGACACAATGCTGTCATTTGCAAATGTACTTTGTTTCCTGACCGCAGTTTTACAAAGTGTTCCTGAGCCCGTGTGCGAATATCCTGCATACAGTCCAAGTGTCGAACCTGACCCCGTCCTCGCCTCTCCAGGATGCCCTTTTCACACACAGTCATGACACCGTAACCTGTCATCAATAAACCTCTGTTTACCTGTGGAATGTTCCAAACAGGTGTGACTGGGACATTCAACCACTTTCCCATTTTTAAGTTGCTAAACTTGTTTGAAAAGTGACGCTGACATGAAATTCAGAATAATAAAAATTAATAAAGTTGACAAGATAAAAAATACAAAAACAATGCCTTTGTACTGTAAAGAGTTAAATTTATGTAGAAATTGATGAGCAAATGATCGCATTCAGTTTAAATGAGGCCCATGCTTAACAAAACATCTCAACTTTATGTTTATTTTTTAGATCAATTTGTAATATTCAATAAGGGCTACTTACTTGTGAGTTTGGTACCTGGGGGATCAATTAAGTTTTATGTGTCTTAACTTGTAATAATAGTAAATAAACAAATATCATATATACTTTTTTTTTAAAATAACGTGTAATATTTATATTTGAATAATATTTTCTATGTGGCATAATATTTGAATCTGGAATCAAACTAACTAACTAAACTAATAAATTATCCAAATTGTACTTTCCTGGTCAAATGAAGGCTCATTACTTTCCACCAGTGCAAGTTATAATTTCAAGTCAATGAACTTCCAAAATCATCTTCTCATTTATTTCTGACAGGAAGTTTTAACAGATTGGCTTTAACTTTACCACAACCTCCCTCAAAGCTATATACGTTTGCAGCTTTTATTCTACGCATTTGTGTAAATTGTGCGATGGTAGCTGTGTTGCTGCATGTGTTTAATGTGCCATGTTTGGAATGACATGGGGGGGGGGACCTGGGGAAGTGGCGGTCCTCCCACCAGTAGGGGGCAGTAGCTTCCATCCAGACGAAGGAGAGAACTTGAACATAGACACTGGCTCGTATTAAAACTTTTATGATCCATCTGTGCGCATAATCAGTGCATCTTTAGGTTCATGTGGCGCAGCGCATCAAACTGGACTGTGGAAGCGTTTTTACCAGAGGCTCTGGGTAATGTTCACCCAGGCGTCCCCCTTTAATCTGGGTAATATTCACCCAGGCGTCCCCCTTTAATCTGGGTAATATTCACCCAGGCGTCCCTTTCTCTCCGCAGTGAAACATAACGTGTATGATTACGGTTGTGTCCGCCCTAACGTTACGTGCATTAAGCACAGTGACGCCGCAGGTTAGCGGATGTTACATAGAGAGGATGGGCTTGTCCTCACATGTGATTAGTGGGTGTGTGTTGTCTTTCCTCCTCATTCAGTGCGACGTTTTATTAAAGTTGTAAGATGGCGACTGTGCATCTGAGGATCGGGGACCTAGTGTGGTAAGATCACCTTTAAGCGTCACCGGGCGCCCCGGTGTCGGCTGAATGACGCTGCACGGTGTACGGGCGCTTTGCATTAGTTAGTTTAACGTTAACGGCCCCCCGTTGCCGGTAAGCAGACGTGAGAAATGGAAGTCTTCGTGTAACAGTGGGCCAACGTTAGTTGATGGTCAACCCAAACAAATTGCTAGCCAAGCTGACTCAGCCTGCCGTCGTTAAGTTAGCTGCTAGCTAGCTTACAAGCTAGCTGCACCAAAGGGATGTGGGTCATTACAAGCTCGGTTTTCTGGATACAGCGACAACTCACAAAGTGTAAATTCCTGCACCGACGTGTTTCGCTGCGGGGTCTCATGTGGGGAAGATGTTTCGTGCTGTGACGAGTGTTTTTTCTGGCCACCGTAACGCTAGCTGAGGCGGATATCCACTGTTAGCTTCCGCGTTAGCTGTCGCTGCTCTCTGCGAAGACAGCGCTCGGTCTTCTGCTCTTCCTCACTTCCTCTTCGAGTCCGAGTGAATTTCGGTTTAATTCAGATGCGTGAATCAGGTGATGAGACCGGCTGGCGGTCTGACGGCCCAGTGTGTGTTTGTCATGGTTGTGTTGCTAACTACAGCACGCAGTGTTTACCCCGGAGAGACTCACTCAGCGGCGGCCGTCTGTTCGCCTTGGGTCGGCTGGAGCTGAGCAACTCGATGCCGTGTCTCCAAACCTCGGCGGCTGTCAGGCTGAACCCGCTGCGGACACATGGCCGCCACATTTCATCGTGTCACCATTTCGTGTCGCATGTAGAGCGAACGAACTCTCTCCAGCTGTGATGAGGACACACTCAGAGAGTGCTCGGCCGGCTGGAGGGCATCACCTGAGCTAACGTCACACCTGGACTCGGTCGTCAGCACAGCTCTCCCTCTCTGTTGTGCTGTCAGACTTCCGCTCTTCTGTCTGTCAGCTGTTTCAGCCCTGTATGTACAGCCTGGCACTGTGGGAACCAGCAGCAAACACAACCGCATAACTGATTAGTTCCAGTAATGCTGAAATACACAGATGGCACAGACACTGACCCTCTTACACCCGTCTGACCCTGGCTTAGGGTCTTTGGGACTGTCACTATTTAAGCATCGATTTTGGTTTTGGATAATGGTCAGATTTTTTATTACAGACTTCAAACGCCTTGGGGTTCACAATGAAGTCATTTCAAAGGGATTTTCCCCTGAAAGTGTTAAAGGACATTTCTGATTTTTCGGCTGCGTACCATCTTCATGTGCTCTGACCCGGTGACATACACACTCTTTATGACACAGTAATCTCACGATTGTTCCCTTCAAAATGACGCCAGGATGAAAATAATACACCTTGTAATTGCTGAGTTATAACCAGTTGATTTTGGAAGTGTCATTTTTCGAGCAGATGTCTTAAAATGGCCCAGGGTTCAAGAGGTTATTGCAAGCAGTCGTACAAATATTCAAGTTTAAAATCTAAAACTATGACCAGTGAGGTAAACGAGCAGACTTGCTGCCAGCGTGCGTTTCCTGACAACTGTTGATGCTGCGTGTTATAAAGATATTTTGGTCTTTAGTGATCCCAGTGCATCGAGGTGGCTGAGATTAGACGATGCAAAACAAAGAGTGTCTGATTCATGAAATGATGAGCTTGATGAAGCATGCTGCTCCAGAAAGACGTACCAGCGAAGTAAGAGCTAAACGTAGCACTTTTCATTTCAGGGGTAAGCTTGGTCGTTACCCACCATGGCCGGGAAAGGTAAGAGTGAAAACATGCAGATGGTTGGCTCAGTGCAAAATTCATTTCAGCATTTGCATGAAAACTCTAATGTTGGCCTACAATAATTCTCTACATTTCAGATTGTGAGCCCTCCCAAGGACCTGAAAAAGCCCAGGGGCAAAAAGTGCCACTTTGTGAAGTTCTTTGGAACTGAAGACCAGTAAGTGCGGATGGAGACATACCTGTTCTGACTGACCTAACGTTTCCCTCTCCGTCCAGTGTAGTGTGTGAGCTTTGTGTCTGTGTGCTGTGCAGTGCCTGGATCAAAGTCGAACAGCTGAAGCCGTACCACGCCCACAAAGAGGAGATGATCAAGATAAATAAAGGGAAGCGCTTCCAGCAGGCGGTTGATGCCGTGGAAGACTTCCTAAAGAAAGCAAAGGGGAAAGAACAGGTGAGCAGTTCGGCCCGTCACACCTCATCCAGCACTCTGGGATGTACCCAGTGTTCCTGGGTAGTTGGTATTTATTCCTCCGAACCAAAAAAACAAACCAAAAAAAATTCTCTTGCTTTTAGTATTGTTGACTGTTTATATACACATATAAAGAATCCCATAATTTCAGGTTAGAAGGTGTTGTTTTAGGCCTTTTTTATTGGATAGGACGCCTGAAGAATTGGACAGGAAATGGGTAAGAGAGTGAATCACATGCAGCGAAAGGCTACAGGGTGGAATCGAACCCATAGCCGCTGCAGCGAGGACCGCCTCTGTACATGGGGTGCCCGCTCTACCAGCTGAGCTACCAAGGTGCCTTGGAAGAGGGAGTTTGAAGTAAGAATGTCAACAACTTACTGGCTTGTTAATCGACTTGGCGGAGGCGTGAATGAACAAATCGATTGACTTGCTGAGTTTGTGTCTTTTCTTTGCGGCAGCAGTTGTGGTGCTGGAAAAGTGCAAACTGCAGCCAATCCGCTGAACTCACAACAACTTCAGTCCAAGTAGTGACACAAAGTAAACACAGGTAGGACACTGATGCAGTGTTACTTACAGCTCGCGCCTTTCACGCTTCAACACAACCAGGTGTCACTGGAGCAGCGCCCTCCTTCAGTGGCAGATTAGCTGCTAATGCAGCTTCGGACGGCGCAGCGGTGTTTTACTGCACAGCACTGGAGTTAGTTTGATGACGGATATCCCGATCATCCAGCAGTGTCGGTTTTCTGTCCAGTATCCTAAAACTCACCTTACTGCGGTGCTCACGTTGAGGAAGCAGTCCTGTGTGAAATGCTGTGAACAAACGCACACGGAGGTTTTTCTCTGTGCTGCTTGTCTCTTTAGGAAATCTAAACAAAGTTAACTTTCCTTTCCTCGGAGCGCAGCATTGTCGGAGGCGGAGCGAGGTGGGCAGGGACAGCGCTGTGCGCGGGAAGGGAGAAGGCGGGGGCAAAGCCTGTTGAACTTCTTCCGATTGGCAATCAGATCGTTAATCAACGATTGAATGGACAGATAACGATCTTTTTTTTTTTTTTTTCCAAAGACAATAGGGTCGCCAATCATGCACCTTTAACTAACACACCATTACTAGATATTATGAAAACACAATCTCTGTAACATGCTGGTCATCCGGTGCGTTTAGAAATGTTGTTTCTGGTGAAGTGACATGTCCGTCCGGCACAGAGCAGCTAACGAGCAGTTAGAAGTGAATTAAATTCTTCATTAGACCGTCCCAGTTTGGCTCCAGCGTTACTTTTCCATGGCTGACACCTCACACCTCTGCTTTTCATTTACTCACCAAAGCTTTGCTCCATGCTCCGTATGAGTAGACCTGTAGTGTTATGATTATGATGTAGCCTAAGATCATGTGAAACGGGACGCGGTGTGAAGCACTGAGGTGAAGCACCCCTTCCACAGAAGAGACGCCGACATGCTCCGCACGCCAACAGACAGTGTCTTGCTGAGTGACCTTTCCTGTAGCCAAAAGTAATGCGCAACTGTTTGCTCGTATCACGTCTGTCTCACATAGCGTACAGTGCTGCACCACGATGGAGAATGAGAAGAAGAGACAGACACAAAGAGCCGTGTGCTGGGTGAGCTACATTTACTTTAAATGAGAGAGAGAGAGACACTGCACTGTCTTAATCAGAGTCAGAAATACTTTATTAATCCCAGAGGGACATTTGGTTCGCTCTGGGAGGAGTCTTTAGCTGAAAGTGCTCCTGTGCCGAGCCAGCACATCATGGAGTGGGCGTGACACGTTGTCCATGATGGCATGGAGCTTGGATAGCATCCTCCTCTCTGACACGGTCGTCAGAGAGTCCACCACCACAACACATCACCGGCCTTTCACTTTCAGCAACCTTCACTCAGAAACTGTCTTTGCTTTCAAGGCCGCTCACTGTTGTGACATGTTAACATAACAGCACAAAATGATAATCTGTGTTTTTACCAGAACTCTGATGGCAAAGGAGACTCAAAAGGAAAGAAAACGCCCAACAAGCCACTGAAAATACTGGAGGAGGATGATGAGGATATCAGCGCCCTGAAGGACCCGTCAGAGAAGGTCAGTGGAACATCGACAAGTTAAAAACACTGCCATCGTTTCCATGCCCCCCCACCACCCCCAAACAAGACTGCAACAAGACGGTTCACGTTTAACTTTAGCTTTTGAGAAAGTAGATTAAAATGAAATAAAATGTGCAATCACCTTTTTAGAACAATAACAATAAAGTTCTGCTTCTTAAAGGAATTTTCCCAACTGCCATGTTAATGAAGTTTTCTTATGACTGCTCTGTCAGACAGAGAGCTGTAGGACATCAGGGGAAAAACCGGAAAAATAGGGACCCAGTTTAACTAAAATTGCAGTTTTGTACGATGTAGTAGCGTCAGTTGTTAAGGTTTTTTTTTTCTTTTTGAAGCCATGTGTCCCCGTCAGTATTAATCCTTAAAAAAGTGGCTTACTGATGCGAGGGGAGTGTAACATCTCTTACTGTCTTTTAAGTTTGTCGGGTTGTACCGTCAGCTGCCAGAGTTTTCCGGTGTAAAACACAGACAGGTCTCTCTTCACGTCCAGCCACATTCCCTGTGAACACAAGGCTCAGATATGCCTCATTATATGTTCTTGACGTGGGCGTGGCAAATGATCAACGTTACTGGCGCCCGACTTTGTCTTGTTTGTTTCTGAAGTGTCGCCTGTTTTTTTTTTTCACTCCTGTAATATATTTCTTTATTTTGCAAACCTAAACTCCCTCTATCTGAATGTAAAATCACCATGGAAACGCGTTTAGTTTTTGTTGTGTCACCCCAAAATGAGTCCGGATGGTCTGATGTCAAGGCATTAGTTCCGCGTGCTGCATTTTTTAAAATGAAATGCAGGCAATGAAAATGAAAGTCAGTGTAGGTCTGTCTTCCTTTTTGAAGTGTCGCAGCAGTTAGTTTTTTCTGTCCAGGGTTTAAGATGCCTGTCCGTCTCAGGTCTCTGCCTCCACATGTAGAGAAAATGAATGAAACGTGAGATTTGAGAGCAAGACAGTCCACCGCTGCGGACATGCACCTGTGCAAATGCACCCTTTTTATTTAGGTCAACATGTGTCTCTCTCCTCCTGAAGGACTTAACTGACTCTGACCCCGAGCCGTCCACTATTGAGAGGCTGGGGGCTGGACCTGGATTCAAATGGGAAAGCAGTGTAGGTGAACCCCCCCCCTCCCACCAAGCCTGCCTTGCCTTGCTCTTCTTCTACCTGACCTTATCTTTGGCTTTAATCACCAACAACTGCAGACCTTTCCCTTCTGATCTGTTTGGTGCTCACTCTTGGCTATGAGACTGTGTGTTGGCGTGTGCTGTTCCGATGGTCACCAACTCTGTGTGTGGAGTCTGGACAGGATGCAGGAGGCGGAGTTTGGGTTCAGCTGACCAGCCCCCTGCATCCTGTGAGTAAAGAGAGCGTGCTCCTGGGGACCAGGGTTGGTGACCACTCTGAACATAATGCTGCCTAACTGTTACAAGCTGTTTTATGTTTAAGTCAAGGCCCAGAACATCCTAAATACAAGCCGAGTCATGAACTGTTGATTGAAATGTCAGTGGAAACATTTTCCAGAAACATAGAAACAAAGGAAACGGTGAGTGTGCTGCTGCTGCAGCCTCCGCTCAGCTCAACTCAGATTTATTTATAAAACACATTTAAAAACAGCTCAAGTTCACCAAAGTGATGTTAAAAAAGAAACTTAGCATGACAGCTGTGGAACTTCAGCAACTGCTTTAGATGATTTATGATTCAGAGCTCTATAAAACCACTTTTCCACCAAAATTAGCAGGTCTACCTGGGTTTTTTGAAACACGAGTCAACCAACTAAAAGTCATCTAACGACCACATTCCCACCTCCCGCAGGCAAGGCGGCCCGTCTGTGAAATTAATGTCAAGCGTCATATTTGGATGAAAGAGTGCGCCGCGTTGTGTGGAAACATGGTTGTGACGAGACAAATTGTCAGCTTTAATATCAACTGTGATTAATGACAAAAGCCAAAGGATCAGAAGTTAATCTGGAAGCAACGCTTTGTAAAGTTGGATGTGGGTGGAAACGCTCCGCGGTACGTGTGTTTCTCTCACAGCTTGTTTGAAAGCGGACTGCAGAGTGGAATATGAGTCATAAGCGCTACAAACTGATGTGTCACAAAATAGCCTGTGTGCCAGAGATGAGCCGATCGGCTTTTACATCATCCCAATCCTTATGTACAAATGAATCATCCACCTGTCATCCACCCGCAATAATTCATTAGTATCCCATTTACAGATCTGCAGCCTGGTATTCCCAGATAGTCATGTGATCACCGAAATGCCTTGTTTATTTTTCTTTCATTATTTTTTGTGCGGTCGCGCTAGAAGCTGCCGCTCTGAGAGGAGATTTAAACGGTCAGTGGCGCCGCGTCTCTGCTGCTCTGCGCGGTGTGCGCACAAGTGATCACACGTTACCACAGGCTGTTTCTATATAATAATATAATATATACATTTATATATATATATATTTTTTTCTGCATGATTTAATCTGCCCGAATCCAGCCGCTGTTAATTAATTTTAATTAGCGTGACTCAAATCCACTGCCTGCGAGTAGCTGCGGGGCCGCGGATAAACCTGCTATCTGTGCATCACTCCTGTGTGCGCTGCACTCTTCTGCCCACGGCCACAGAGCGATCTCTGTGTGTTGATAATCTGCTGGATTATTATTTGTTTAAATTGATTGCAGGGAGGGAGAGCGGTGTGCTGGGTGAGCGAGGTTGACTTTTAATGAGAGAGAGAGCTGCGCCCTGTACAGTTAATTTAAGCTCGTCTCAACAGAAACGTTCTGTGCTTACAGAGACACAAGTCGGACAGGAATCGATTTCAGCTCTGTGGCCGTTAGTGTGAACTTCTGCGATTGTAAAGTCCATCAAAAGTTAAAATCCTGCGCCTCACCTGGATGACACGACGCGCCAGATGAAGAAGGAAAAGAAAGACACTGGGAAACATGTCAGAAATGAGCAGGTTCACCCTGATGTTTCCATTAACAGCCGAGCTGAGGCGAGGTGAGAAAAACCCGAGTCTGCTGCAGGCTCAACTGATCCGGGTGGAAATGGCGAGTGTGTTGTGTCCCACTGCACACACAACCCCGACCTTAGCGGGTTAACGCAGGTTTTTGACCAGTGGAAAGGAGGTCCAAGTAGTCATTTTCTTCCTGCATCCCCTGATATGTGTTTTTTTAAAATGTCAGCTCAGACTACACAACTGTGGTTTCTTTCGTCTAAATTTGATGGTCATGTTTTGATGAATTTAGAAACCTAAACAGCTTTTTCATTTGCAGGCTGAAGTAAAACTTCAGAGGTTAAATAGTTGAACTGTAAATAATTCATTAGTTTCCACTAACATGGAAAGAATCAGTTGGTGACCGGCTTCGTCGGTTCAGTATTACAGTCCAGTTATAATGAACCTAAAACATTTACCAGAAGCCTTGAAGTTCGAGGCAACAGTGTGTTGCAGATAGACTGAAAAAAAAAATTAAATCAACTTAAAAATTCCATCATGATTTACTAAAGCACATCTTATTTGATTAATAATAATTGTTATTACACTTTCACTCTATTTATTCAGTTCATTGTTGTTTACTGGCTGTAAAATATTAGCCACCCAGCTAACAGTGTAGGACTCGAGTCACATAATTAACTGGGAGAATTCTTGCATATTATCTGTTCTTGTTACTGTACCGGCTGGTCAGCTTGTACGTTACATAAAGCAAACACGCCTGTGTCAGTTGTAAAACTTTGCTGTCGACACACCTTCTGTTTCTTTGGAAAGCAAATTTTTCTAACACTGCACTGCTGTGAATTTTCTGACTCAGTCAATATGAGTAATTGATACCGTTTCTTAAATATGAATGACAACATTTTGAGGTTGAATTGTGGGAAATAAATAAGATCCAGGAACTGTAACTCACCTTTCATCCTTAACACTTGAGGACAGAACCAGATTTTTAGAGCATGGATGTAGTCTCTCCAAAAAGTTCTTACCTGACACTCCAGAAAGTTGTGACCAAGTTCAAAACTTGCTTTTTAGTCCACTGCTGACATGGCAGGTGACTGTTGTGATTTTACCAAACACTCAATAGATTAGCTGTGTTTTTTGTTTGTTTGTTTGTTTGTTTGTACCTGACCAGCGCGGGCTGGTGGCTGTTTGGTGCCCTGATTCGTGGCAGTTTGCTGAAAGACTGTGACGGGAGCCTGACGGCAGACTTCAGGCTTTCTGCACACTCTGTTCTCTGTCAGGTCAACCTGAACTCTCTTTCTGTTGCAGCCTGTGAAGGACGACCCACATTTCCATCATTTCCTGCTCAGCCAGTCTGAGAAGGTAAGAGGAAATCATGCTGCTCAGTTTTTCAGGACATCATGATTTTTTTTCTGGTGTAGTTGAAGGTTTGGGTTTGAAATTCTCCTGTAATTCGTCATGTCTGATCTTGCTCGATGACCAGTAAGTGTTCTCCCATTACTGTGTCAGTTTGGCACTGATCTGATTAACAGTAGGGATGGGCAATTACAGTAACTTCAATATTCAAGTACTCTTATTATCTTATGAACGAGTAATCGATTGCTCACAAATTATGTACAAATATATAATTTTTCCTTAATGTAACAAAATAAACACGGGAGGTTCGTGTCCAACATTTCATCAGAGGTTCTAGGTTTGTCCTCCCATCCATAGAAAAACACGCACACGATGCAGTAGAACGAAATCACGTTTTTCAGGACCAGGAATCTAGAATCCATCCTCGAGGAAGTTCAGTTAAAACCATCTCCATAGTGACGATACCCTTACCCAAGCACGTTACGTGACAAAATATGACGATATGACACATTGAAAATTCTCCAGGTACGCAACATGAAATGAAAATGTTGGGTGACACGTTTTTCATCAGTTGTGTCATTTTTGTTATCAAATGTGCGGATTGACGAAGCATAAATGGACCTTTAAAGTGTATCAGCCTGTGGCTGAACTGATAATTCATCTGTCCACTTGTGAGGAAGTTTCTCCATGACGCTTCAACCCTTTCAGCACTTCCACGTGTCTGTTTTTGAAACAATTAAATAGGACGCAGGTGGCGACTCATTCCTCTGATGGTTAAACGAAAATTCTGTTTGTGGCAAGTCGACCTGTCGTTCAGCAAGAGAACACTTAGAATCTACATTGAGCACAATTTATTCTATCAGGTTAAAGTTTTTAAAATGTAAATTCTACATGTATTTAGCCTTTCAGACAATTACCGAGCCGTTCGTTTAAATGCTGTTGTAATGTGTGGCACTTTGTGTCATTAACTATTGAAATTACACACATCAGCAACTGACTGAATAAAAAGGCAACAAATAGCATTTAAAACAAAATACTTTTCCGCTGAAATGTGGCTTTTTCAGCCGTTTTTATGAACGGTCAGTGCACATTCCACGAAGAAAACATGACAGCTCACAAGTTAATGAAATAACATTTAAATAGCTGCTGAACAGGATTGACAGACGTTACTGTTGTGTGACTCTGTACCGTGTCTTCAGGCTCAGTTTAGAGCTTTGACTTGCAGCCTTCACCTTCAACCAAACACAGTGACAGCAGATCACAGGCAGCCATTTCACTGATGAGCTGCGGTTCTTCTTTTCTGAGTGGTCGGCATCAAAGAAGAAGTGCTCCGATCAATCGTCCACTGACTTAAATCCGTCCATTTTCAGTGCAGATGACTCGATTGGCCATCGCCAAATTATTCCTCGTTATTCGTCGAGGTCTGAAGGAGATTTACATTCATCACCTTTCCAAAATCAAACGCTGAAAAGTGTAACGTTACGCTCTGGGCAAAACTGTCTGGTTGTCCTCATTCCCTGTTGAACAGCTCACAGTTTAACAAGTACAGCTACACAACATAACATGGCTTTAATGTTTGTTTATTGGTGGATATTAGCTGGTTAATTTGAGTTATTACAGCTATTAAGAGCGCTAGCAAGCCTGGCCAGCTACTTTCCGTTAACGTTAATGTACGAAGACACGTGTCCTCTGCTTGTCCTAAATGGGTCCTGAATCGTTACGAGGGTCCTTTCTTGTTTTCTGAATGAAGTGGAACATGAGTTGAAGCGGCTGCACTGTGATCTGTAGCTTTAGCATGTAGCTTTAGCATGTAGCTTTATGTTCATAACTCTGACCTGTTTTCACT
>JAQLOL010000009.1:24047798-24060974 GCA_029783665.1 Naso thynnoides
ATGCTGAGAAGAAGTCTACTGTTCGCCCCTGTCCTCATGGGTGCAGCTTCTCCTTGCATGATAAGGACCAGCACGAAGCCTGTCTCATCTGTCTGGGGATGACAGAGCCCAAAGCCTGTGCATTTTGTCGCCAGCTTTGGCGCTCGACCCTGGAGAGGCGAGTGACATTTGTGGAGAGAGTGCTGGGACAGGCTATTGTCGCACAGCATGACCAACTGGTCTCCACTAGTAACTGGGCTGAACACTTGGAGCTCGTTGATGGTTTAGCCAAACTTGAGCCGGAGCCCTCTGAGAGCACAAGCCAGTTGCAGCTTTAGTTAGACGCTCACCATGATGACGATGACGTGCTGGACATCGGTGTGGAAATGCATGTCTTGTCGGAGGATGATCAGGACATGTTATCGTCGGGTCCAGATGCCGCAGCGTCGGTTAACCAGGACGATACATCTTTCTTTTCACTGTACCAACGTGCGGCGGAGAAACTGGAGGTTGAGTGGCCCTCCCCTCCACTGGCTCAGAAACCATCCCAGTTCACAGGATTTTTCCTTCCCCCTGAACCGACGACGGTTCAGAACCACCTGCCCATGTTCCCAGATTTTGTCTCAGAATTAACTTCAGCATGGAACAAACCACTGTCTACCTGCGTCATGGTGCCTGGCTATGGACAGTATTTGGACCTGGATGGAATGGACAAGGTTGGTTTGGTTAACCTCTGGCCATGGAGCCATCCCTGGCAGCTTATCTCGCCCCAACTCACAACCAGGGTGTGGGCAGCCCCACAACGCTGCCATCCAAACACTGCAGGTTCTCCGCTTTCAGCTGGGTAAGATTTACCGAGCACAGGCAGGTGCCGCACGTGTGCTGAGCTCTGTCACTTTGCTTCAGACATATCAAGCCGTGTGTCTGACGGAGCTCAAGTCACTGGTTCCCCCCAACTGTCCGATGGCGATGGAGCACCTCCTTAATGAGGTCTGAGTTCCCACGGATTACATTCTTCGCGTGTCCTGATGTGCAGCATTCTCCCTCGGCAGAGGGATGGCTCCTACTGTGCTGGCACAAAGACATCAGTGGCTCACTCTCTCTGACATTCTTGTGAGGGACAGGGCTGTCTACTTGGATGAACCAGTGTCTGCTGAGGGCTTGTTTGGGCAATCACTCAATGCCATTCAGGCAAAGTTTGAGATGAGGAAGAAGCAGACAGAGGCTTTGTGAAACATCAGCTCAGCGTCCCAGAGGAGGAAGCCACATATCTCCAAACTTTGAAAGTATAGGGGCCTCAGCAGAAGTGAGACACTGCTGGCCTTCAGCTGTTGCTACCCAAGAGATGTCCGCAATGTCCTGTTCAGGGGTTCAGTCCAAAAAGGCCCTGTTCTCCCTTAACCCAGTCTCCCAAGCACTCACCCCCCTATACACGCAAGTGCACTTTCATTTCCTCAGGTTGCAAGTGTTTCAGGTGCTTGTCACTTTATCAGAGCCCCAGTAAAGGTGCCCCATGTTCACGACGTCGTAAACATTCAATTCTTGAAACTTTTTGATAAAGGCTGCATTTTGTATGCAAACCAATACAAGCCAGATGAGCCACTGCAGACAGATAATGTCATTCCTCTCCAGCACGGCAGAGGGCGACAGTCTGCCCCCCATGGTGCTGCAGGTCAGTCGGCTGGCAGTGCAACTTCCCCAGTAGCACACATGTGCAGTCTGCCCATGGGTGGTGAGAACTGTTGCAATGGGTTACCAGCTACAGTTTTGCATCTGACCACCACGGTTCCTCTCTGTTGTAAACACAGTTGCAAAGCTGCAGACATGCTGAGGGAAGAAATACACACTCTGCTAAGCAAGAAAGCAATTCGAGTGGTTCCAGCTTCAGAAGCAAACAAAGGTTGGTACAGCCGTTATTTCGTTATCCCAAAGAAAGGGGGAGGGCTCCGTACAATTCTTGACTTGTGAGTGTTAAACAAATACCTACGGACTTACAAGTTCAAAATGCTAACACTCAGACAGCAACTGACCGCCATCAGTCTGGGACATTGGTTTGCTACAATCAATCTAACAGACGCTTACTTTCATGTAACGATTCACCTGGAACACAGACAGTTTCTCAGGTTTGCTTTTGAGGGTACAGCATCAAATACCTGGTACTGCCATTTGGCCTGACGCTTTCCCCACGCACCTTTACAAAATGTGTTGAAGTGGCGCTAGCTCCTCTCTGAGAGAAAGGCATTTGCATCCTAGCCTATCTGGACTACTGGGCTCCAGTGGCAAACACTAAAGAGCAAGCAGAAGCATAGCTGTTGCTAGTTCTGTCACACATTCAAGCTCTAGGCTTTTCAATGAATTTACAGAAAAGCACATTAACTCTGAGTCAGCAGTTCTCCTTGGACTTGAAATATGTTCCGTTTCAGGCTGAGCATGTCTCTCAGAGCACAGAGTGGCTGCGTTTTGCTGCTGCCTCGATCAATTTCACTTGGGACACAGACTGCGTTTTCAGACAGTTTTACAGCTGCTGGGCATGATGGCATCCATGATTGCTGTAGTGCCACTTGGGCTGCTAAAGATGTATGCTTTTCAACGCTGGACTGGGCTGGGTCTCATTGGCTGTGTGCGCTGTGTCACCTTTGAAGGAGGCTGACGATGACGCCGTCTTGTATGTTAGCTCTCCTCCTGTGGAGGGATCCCTGTCTGCTGAGTCAGGGAGCCACCATAGGGAGGGTGTCTTTTTGAAAGGTGGTGTCCATGGATGCCTCCCTGAGGGGGTGGGGTGCTCTGTGCAGCTGTGTGGCAGTGAGAGAGGACTGGTCGCCGGCACAACGCCAGCTTCACATTAACCACTTGGAGATGCTAGCAGCGTTTTTAGCTCTGAAGCATTGTTGTCAGGTTCTGACAGGCCAGCATGTTCTGATCAGGAGGGACAACACAACCGTGGTTTTCTTATAAAAACAAGCAGGGGGGGACCCAGTCACTTCCCCTGCTAAAACTATCTCACTCTCTATTGCTATTGTCCAGTGTACATTTTCTGTCTCTCAGAGCCACCCATATTCCAGGTCATTTGAACCTGGGGGCGGACCTCCTCTCCAGGGGAGCACCTCCTGTGAGGGAACGGCGTTTGCATCCATCGGTGGTGGCTCAGATATGGGAGCGTTTCGGCAGAGCGGAGGTGGACCTCTTTGCTTCCAGGGCTAGCACCCACTGCGTCTTGTTCTTCTCCATGACGAATTGAGGAATGGATGCGCTAGCTCACCCATGGCCAAACACTCTTCTGTATGCATTTCCTCCAGCGGAAATTATATTACCTGTTCTGGAGAGTGTTTGCCAGCAAGGGCTGTCCTTGATTCTGATGGCACTTCGGGGGCCAGCAAAGTCATGGTATGCCGAAATAATCAGCCTTCTGGCAGAGAGGCTGTGACAGCTTCCTCTCATCAGGAACCCTCTCTCCCAAGCAGGAGAGGAGGGGATTCATCCATGTATGCTTACCTGTCAAGAGGTCCAATTTGATAGCTAAGGGTCTGCTTCCAAGTGTCGTGGCAACGATCCAAAGTGCAAGGGCATCATCCACTAGAGGTCTATATGCCCATGAATGGTGGACGTTTGAGCAATGGTGTGAGGACTGGAATGTACTTCCATTTCAGTGCTCTGTTGTGGACATTTTGACATTCCTTCAAGAGTTGTTGGATAAGGTGCTTTCCTTTTCTACAATCGAGGTGTATTTGGCAGCTATAGCTGCCTGTCATGTTGGCTTTGGAGATGTGACACCAGGCGCTCACCCTCTGGCCATGCGTTTCTTCAGGGGAGTTTGCTGGTTGAAGCCAGTAGTTGAATCCAGTTTTCCTCAAGGGACTTGGTTTTGGTGCTTGAGGCTCTTTGTGTGCTCCCTTTTGAGCCTATTGAGTCTGTGGATTTGAAATTTCTTTCATACAGGACTGCACTTCTTCTCGCTCTGACCTCTGTGCTCTGTCCTCTGAGTCTGTGCATCCCTCTTGTATCCAGTTCACCTTGGATGGCACCAAGGTCACTTTACGTCCAAATGCGGCATACTTGCCTAAAGTCATTCCTGCAGCTTATAGCTCTATGACATTTGAGCTCTTGAGCTTCTGCCCCCCTCCTTTTGCATCTGAGGAGCAAAAGATGCTGCACTGTCTATGCACTGTGCATATGCTGCACACCTATCGTTGTCTACCAATCAGAAGGTTTGATCCCCGGCTCTCCAAAATGCCCTACATTCCAAAGTGTCCTTGGGCATAATAACTGCCCTTAGTGTGTACGGATAGGTGAATGCTGACTTGTGTTGTAAAGCGCTTTGAGTAGTTAGAAAAACTAGAAAGGCGCTATATAAATACAGTCCATTTGTACCTTGTTCCTCTCCTTCAGGGAACAGAAGTTATGCACATGACATTTAATTTTTTTGTGACGTGACGTACACAACACAATGCGGCAGCTTTTAGGAATGATTCCGCTACATTTTTGAATCTGGCACCAGGGTCTAGATCCCTTTGGTTTCACCCAAAATGAAAAAAAAAAAAGTTTGGAGATGTTCCTTTTTTTCCTGTTGTATTTTAAAGACTGTGGTGGTACTTCTTACTGTGGATGGACAGACAGACTTGTTAGGAGATGCTGATGCAGACACCTCCTCTGATTGGTCGTGCCCAAATCATGCAACCATTTTACAGAAGAGAACAAACCTGCGTGTATCATGTATGTATCTGTGAGCCTTGTTATTTTGACATGGATAATGAATTACAGGCATTGCTGACCTTGTTGTCTATCCAGTTAAATTCTGCTTTTCATCATCATGATGCTACTGCTTTCATGTGCAGGAGGAAAGCTTTTGTTCAGCACACTGTGACAGTTCTTGTGTTCAGCAGCGCTATCAGCCCTACATTGATTGGTAAAACTTTATTAATGGAGTTGTGGTTCCATGGCGAGCAAACTTTCTTTTTTCGGTCCAGATGGGCGCTGATGGACCTGAACGAAAAACTACGTCAGCATGTGGTGGGAACGACAACTATGCAGCACTCGTGGGTGTTTTCACAAAGGTGACCTGCACATTGTATTAATGTTACTTAAGTCATGAGGGAAGACTCCAGAAAACTTCCAATTCATTTGGATTATCCTGATAAGTTTGTAAGACTGTCACCATCTTCCTGGAGCAGAGTAACATTTCATTAAAACATGGTGCACAGAGCTGGAAGTGACGGAGTTTATCATCAGTGAGTTCTGTCACAATGCCTGAGAGTTACTGACTGCAAACACAGAAGTAAAACTACTGCTTGCTAATTTCCACAGAGTAGATAACAGAAAGGAGAAGCATTCTTTGAATGAACAGGTGCTGTGTGATTACAAGTACTCTTTCATGTCATGTGATCTGCATTTTAAGGCGTGTAGTTCGGCTGGAGAGAAGAGCTGCTACTGTGCTTAAACCGCTCATGTGGATGAGGAGCGTCTTTGTTTAAGACTCTGTCTTAACTTTAAAACGGAGCCATGCAGATGAAGCCCAGGAAGGGACACTGTTAGAGGAGCCTTTCAGTTGGTTTAATAAACCAATGGCTGAAACTTGTAGCGAACTTGCTTCACCCTTAATGTTGGATAGTCCACACATACTCATTCAGTGTGTGTCTGGGCTGACAATCTCATTGAAATATATGATAATTTATGTGGGGTAAGGGTTATTAAAAGTGTTTTTTCTGCAGTTTTTCCAGTTCAGCTGTTAATGTCTTGTTTAACCTGTCGATATTTATCTAATCAAGCTTCTAGTCTGATTTGGACAGTGTTACAGCTGCTGTTATAATACACAATGTCCTCTCTCATAAAAACGCAAACTATTCAGAGTTTGCATCAGTAAATATCCAACTGGAGCAGAGAGCTGTCATGTTTATTGAGAGAAACAATGCAAACAATCTCACTCACACACACACACACATATATATTTTAAGGCCTTTTTGCACATATACTGGCATGCTCGAAGGACCATTCAGTGTGGTCAACATGTGTTCATGTGTATTGATGACACGATGTTGGGAAGGTGTGGGAGGGATGAGATCAGTTTAGCCACCCACCTGAAGTTATGAGGCTCAGGGTTCAGAGCCTTCTTCTGGATGTCTTTGTACACCGGGGACTTGAGGTAACGGAAGAACGTGTCCTGTACCAACGAAAGCACACGGGACTGCAGCTCAGCTTAGCTTCACAATACAAATGGCTTTTATTCTCAGTCTGAAAAAGTGCATTTGTATCACACATCGACTCAGTAGATCCTGTATCAATCACTCACTGGTTACAACGAACAGCCCCACAGGATGGATAATCTGCATTATTAGCTTTGTGATCAGAAATGCACCTTTTTCATGAGCAGGAAGACGTGAGTCTGAGCAGCTTCAAGCACATAACGGTGTGGATGCTCCAGGCCCTTCACCGTCAGACCCATTGTCCTGCCGTCAATGTTGATCCAGCGAGGGGCGCCGGGAGCCAGGAAGGTCCTGAACATAAACACACACGAGATCAATATTACACTTCGTGGCTGATGCATTCTTTTTTCCAATCTGTTTCATACCATTAGGTATGTGGTTTTATGCCATTTTCTGCCAAACATATTCAGCATTTCAAATCGTGTTTTGTTCCTCCTATACTCTCTGGATTTGAGTGGGTGTGACAATATTGAAAAAGGTTTTGTGAACTACTGCTGTGAACCGATCAAGTTAAATAAAATCCATCTGAATCAGAAACCAAAACTTTTTCTTCGTTCACTTAATGTACTTTATTAACTGCAGTCTTGTCTTTATCATTGCCTGGAAAGCGACAGAATGAAAGTTGTTTTTTTTTTTTTTTCACTCAGATCTGTTGAATGAACACGGACACAACACGGCGGCATATTGAAAAGACGATGCTTGGACCTGGATATACTATTAGGTCACGACTTAAAGATCGGATAACCAAACCTGACAGTGATCATGTCAGAGCGTCCTGCAGAAAACTCCTTCATCACTGCAGCAAGGTGAGAAGACGAGTTTAGTTAAGACTTGCAGGATGAGTTGACTTACTCCTTTAATGTTCTGGAGAAAATCTTCAAGCTTACTTTGAAGCATCTACACCAGGTTTGCTGATGCTTCACAGTATGGCTAAGACAGAATGTAACAATGTTTTTTTTATTAAATCCAACTTAGTTAATGTAGAATTTTGTAAGCCACTCAGCTTTGTTTTTGTTTTCTATAGTTAGTCATATGTATTGAAGAGGAAAGGGAATTTACGCAGGAAACTGATGTTGTTTTTTTAAAAGTTGATTTGTGTGCCACGTTCAGGCATGTAGCTGCAGCGTGGGGACCTTAAAGGTCATAAGAAAATGTAAATGTTGATAAGGTTGATCCAGAGCTGCTAATGAGCAGAGACATGTTTATCCTGATGGCTCTCTGAGCTTCACAAGACCTGCTGAAAATAAAAGTCTGGTCTGACTGTCCATTAGACATCAGACCTACTCTGACACACGACATGTGAAAAGTACACATCTTCTCTACTCACTGTGGGAACGAGTCGAAGCATCTGACATACTGGGAATGAAGGGTGAGAGGACTAACAATACAGGACCAGTCCATGGTATCTGACTGTGGATGCCACACACACACACACTTACACACACACACACTTACGCACACAAACAGTGTAGTTTATTTGTCTTACTTAAAGATGGTCTCTGCTTTAGTTGACATGGAAGACGCAGTGCCCAACTTCATTTCTTCAGCTGCCTCCCAAAAGGCCAAGTTCTCCCCTGAAACACACACATATTATGTTGGAGGAGCATCAGTATCACAGTTTAGAATCTGCGCTGTAGGCCGAATACCTGCGTTTAAAAAATGTACTACAACACAGATGGCAGGGTGAGGAGACGATGATGGGAAAGCTGCTGTTGACAGCTGTGAGCGTCCGGATGGCTGAGGCACATTCAGCTCTTCAGCGCTACACTTAGCTGACTGAAACGTGTATATGACACTCAGCAACATACCGCTGAACTCTTTCTTGAGGAAGATCTTGAAGTCGTCCCGACCTCGCAGGTCGCTCAGCAGCTCGAAAAAGCTGAAGGACCAGCGCTCAACTCGCATCTTTGTGGGGGCTTCAACTCTGGACACAAATACAAAAGTATCCATATCAGCAGCTGTGTAATACATTTACTATGCAGACGTTAAGTATGAAGTTGTGTTTGCTCATAAACAAAATTAACTCTGGGAAAAAACACATGAAAGGAACATGATATTTTCTCCTTACCCCCGTCTGTTTTCATGGTGAAAAGCAGACTTCCACGCCAAACTTTTAGTTTAATTTGAGGCACAATATTATTCAACAAACTGATGATGATGATAGTGATGAAAGTGTGTTTAAAATTAAGACGACAGTTCCCACAAAACCTGTCCTTCCTCTTCCCCTCTCCTCAAAAAAGATAAACATGCTGAAGTGGATTTCCCCACTGATCCATCCAAGGCTGAAATTCTAAAATCAAAAGATAAGCAGGCTATGAAACCTTCAAAAGGTCCCAGTAGGATTTTTGTCTGAATTACTTTTGCTTTACTCTTCAACAGCTTCCTGCTTCCCTCCTGATCTGTCATAACAGGTAGTCTGCTGGCAGCAGGCCTCACCTTCTCATGTTGAGGGTCCAGTATGTGTCGTTGTCTGTTTGCCAGGGGTTGCTAGGCAGACAGGGAGCCAGAAACGGGTCGTGGGTTTTGTAGGTTGTGATGTACTTGACCAGCCTGCAGAAGCAGAACCATTATGAGACCAGTGGGAATCTTCAGTATCTCTAAACTGTTTGACCTGATCACTAAATACTAAGAAGCAGAATATCATCTCACAGACTTTATTTTATAAAATTGTCTCATAGTCATGGTGTACTTTGTATATTTTTACAAGATGATGAGTTATAATGACAAGAAATTGCTTCAAATTAATTTGAACGCCCAAAAAAGAAATGAGAGGAACTTACGCTCCAAGGGACACACTAGATTTGACCTTTGACCTCATGATGGCTTGTTGATAGAACATGTTCTGGAATCAAAGGGGGACATAAACAGAAACACGATTTTTTTCTCGAATTGTTATTTTGCAAAGAGTTTTTTAAGTTGTAGGATATCAAACGGACGTCTGCACACTGTCAGACTCGACGTGGTCGCAGCCTGTTTGGAGGCTCAGGTTCAAAACAAAAACAGAAAGTATGTCAGCGTGTGGGTAAAATACTGTGACTTACCATGCGTCTGTAAATATCGAAGGTGATTTTCTGAGAGACAAGAAAAAAAGTTTGTTTCCATGGGAACAGTCTGTTTGGCATGAAGTACTCGGGTAACTATAACAGGGGACTGAGCACAGAGAAACATCCTGATGCTATCCGTGGTGTTACACAAACTACTGCTGAAGATAACAGTCCCTCCAGCTTCAAAAATACTCCATCTCCAGGGTTTTCATGTTTTTTTGTTGTTGTTGTTTGTTTGGTTGTTTGTTTTTCTTTGTTTTTTCTGCAGATAAAAATCAAAATATATGCAGCAGAAAAACTTTATTTCTGATTCTGGTCATGTCTAACAAATTTCAGCAAAATTGTTGAAATTAAAGTTTTCATTTTGAATATATCTGCATTTTAATCAGTGTATTTTATGCAGGAAAGAAAAATTTAAAGGAATAATTTACTATATGAACGATTAGACAAAGTCATTATGACAATAGCAACTTTACTTTTTCCTGGAGAGACCGTCTCAAGGCTACATGGCACACACACTCAGGAGTTTACTTTACACACAAGAATCTGAGAGAAACACTGCACACTTTTTTATTTTAACACTTTACTTTAAGTCTCCATCAGTTTAAGGTGATCTGTTTGGAAAGAGAAGAAGACAGAAAAAGGAGAAATGTAGTAAATGAAAAACAAAGACGCAATGCATTGTTTAAGTGGTCTGTTTGGTCATTTCCTGGTTCCCAACGACAAACACCCCGATGCCTTCAGCTGGCACAAAACTAAATATAAAATAAATAATAAAAAGACGACGAGGTCACACGTTCCCTGTTCTCGCCTCTCATCGCTTGTTATTGTACATTATCAGACTGATTCCAGGATTTTCCTCATTTCTTTCAAAGCACTTCACGGTTTATCTCTCAGTTATAGTGAACTGATGGTGCATTGCCACTCCCCTCTGAGCCGCTCGTCCGACTCACTCAAAGCGAACACCGGCAGGCGTTCAGCTCTGGAGCTCCCGGCCTGAAGATCTGAGGCAGAACAATCTGTGACATCTTTCAGCTTTCAGATCACTTCTCAGAATTTGTCTTTCAGTGATGCTTGCACACTCTTTCGTGCTTTGTTGCTTTTATTTTTATCTTACTGTTGCCTGTTTGTAAGTGTCTGCTCTTTGTTTTTGCTTTACTGTAGTCCTGGTTCATTGATGTACAGCATCGGTGCCAGATGTGCTCGGCCTGACAGATCAGCTCGGGGTCCTGCTTTTACGGAAGATGTAACACATTATGATTCTCTGTACGGCGGTCTCACATTATGATTGGTCATTGCTTTCAGCACATCTGGCAGGCTGAGCACATCTGGTACTTACACTGGCTAGTGCTTTGTAAATCTAAATCTAAACACAGAAGGTAAAGGGACTGCTTTGTGCTGACAAAATCAAAAGTAAAATACGATGAGAAAAAATATTCCCTGTGTTGAACCTCATATTTCGTATTATATTACAGTATTCTTATTACTGGTGCAGTAATGTGTAAGCAGCATTTTACATGTGTAGGTGGTGACGTTGAAACTAAATTTAACAACTTCTTAAATTGTAAGGCAGTATTTTTGGTAAAAGTGCATCATATCTTGAAGACTTGGCATACATCTTAGATGTAAGATCGTCTTCTTTCTAGTAACTAAATCTGTCAGATAAATGTAGCGCAGAGAGAAGAACAATATTTCCTTCTGAAATGTGGACCAGAATGAAAACACTTCCTGTGCTGAAGTACCTCGCCTAACTGTACCTCTGTAAAGTACGAGAGAAGATATTGCACTTCACCTCTGCCATCTATCTCTTCACCAGAGATGAAGCTACTAAACATCCAGATGTTACGACTCTTTGTCACACAGTCCTTTTGATTTGATTTTTGGAAGCTGTTACCAGGTTGAGGAAGTGCTGTCAACAACCAAACTTTACTACCACTTACTAAAGAAAGAGGGAAGAGAGGAAAAGAAAAGGAGTGACCGAGAAAGACTCAGTGAGGTTCCGGTCTCCTCCAGCAGTACCACTCATGTTCAGCTCCATCTGTGCGTTTGTGTGTGTGTGTGTGTGTGTGTGTGTACTGACCTGTTACCTCATCTTCGTTGGGATCAATAAGACGCTCTGGACCACAGTCCATAGCGCTGTGAGTACGACGCTGGACACAGACAGGACAGGTTCAGATCATACATATATATGTATATATGTACATATATACTTAAATCTATATAATTATATTATATAATGATATTATATTGTGTATTAATACACAGAGTGGCACTCACTGACCGGTGGCCTGTTCACTATCCAGTACGCCCTCTCCTGGCAGTCAAACACCACACGGTCCGGCTTCTTTCTGTCCTTACCAGCCCTTAAACACACAGGCACCAAAAAAATGAGAAGTCAAAATGGTGTAAAGATGGACTAATCTAACAAAATTTGAAACCTAATTTGCATATATTTATATTCATATATATTAAAAAATGTGAAATCTGTTGAGAGATTGCTCGATTAAACTGATTTTGCTGGTCTGTGCGTAGGCGTGGGTAGTAAAAAAATGTAAAGAAAATACGAAGGACCAGAGGAGTGGACTCCAGTCACATGACTTGGACTTGATTCAGACTGGAGTCAAAAACTGGATGACTTTAGATTCGACTTGACAAAATCACAAAAGACTTACAACTCGACTTGGAGTTTAACACCAGTGACTCGAGACTTCACTTGGACTTGAGCCTTTTGACTTGAAAATACTTGAGATTTAAACTTCCGTTCTTTAGAAAGTGTCATGAATCAATTTATTTCCCTTCACGTCCTGAATCAACTGACGTTGACGCTTTTCATTCTCAGCAAGTTGATGCTTTTTTCCCCAAGAATGCACTTTGTTTGGAACATCAGACAACATCCAATCAAGACAGAGAAAGAAAAACCCACGAAGAAGGGAGATATGTTGTCTTCTTGTCTTAACGTTAATTTAAGTAGTAAACAACCTTTTAAAAGCATTGTGTAGATTGAATAGATTAGAAGAGTGCTAATGACTTGTCTAGGACCTAAAATTCAAAGTTTAGGTCTCTGGACTTGACTTGGGACCTGCCTGTCTTCACTTGTGACCACAGTTCACATTACGGGGGGCAAAGAGGAACGTGGCTCCGCTGAGACGTTTAGAGGGAACTCTAAAAAACTGTCCACTTTGTGTTTTACGATAGGCTATACTTTATTTTCTTTGCATGAAGGTTCCTGAGATAATAATAATGAAAAAGATACAAATATATCAACTTTGTGTATTGATTTGCTAATTTATTTACATTTCATTCTCTGAACATCTGTTTCCACTAATTATCACAGTTCTGTCTCTATTCCAGCTGTGGCCAGGGCGTGTATAACACGTCCAGACGAGGTGGAGGGATGGTGGTTCAACTGTCTTGGAGACGTGACTCCGCCCACATAGGAGACAGGAAGTGTATGTACCATTTCACACCATTGGCACAGCGTACAGTGGGGGATCTTGTGTTGTGATTTTTTTCCCCCTGATTCAGCTGTTAAACTTCATGACCATGTGAATTTCCCCGTATGAGACAGTAAAGTTTACTGTGAACCTTGAACCAAAATGCGTCCACAGCGCAGATTATCACAAACTGTCAAAAACTGAAGGTTGGCATCAAATGTCTGATCAGATTAATAATCTTCTTACTTACTTTACTAATTTGAGATGATTTAAATTCGCTGCTTGTGCTTTTGTCATTTTAAAATACAGACCAAAAAACAACAACTGTTATCTGTTACAACTAGAACAACTTGAATGTAATTTGTTCTGTGCTTAGAAAATAACGATGACCTGTGTAGCCTATGCATGTAGCCTCCATGTAGACAACATGTCCGCTCTACAGTAACCCATGGATGTATTATAAGAACTGGATACCGGACCAGAAAATGGCCGCCGTTCATTTCAATGAAAGTTGCTCGCCTG
>JAQLOL010000009.1:24065530-24080025 GCA_029783665.1 Naso thynnoides
TCTCTCTCTCACGCCCACACACGCACACTCACAGACACACACACACACACACACACACACACACACACACACACAGAAGCCCTTCATTTGTTTATCCACTGTGGTATTTCAGGAATGCGGAGTGTCTAACAGGGATGTCCCCAAAGCAGCAGCACTTTATCTGAAACATTATGATGTGTGTGTCTTTTCTGAACTCTCTTTTCACTGAATGTGTGTGTGTATGTTTGAAGAAATGTACTGGGGGAAATGTCTTTTTTGTCTTTTTGTTTTTTTTTCCAACTTTGCAAGACTCAAAATGAAGATTGTTCAAATGTACGAGCACAGCTTAAACACATACTGAGTTTGCAAGTTTTTCTGTCGTTTCTTCTTGGATGAAATCTTTGTCAAAAAAAAAGTCAGACCTAATAAATGTCTCAACTTGCTTGCAGGACTACCTCCCCAGCCAACAGGACATCCTTCTGGCCAGAAAGCCCACTAAGGGCATCCACGAGTACGACTTTGAGATCAAAAACGTGCCCTTCAAAATGGTGGATGTGGGAGGTCAGCGCTCCGAGAGGCGACGCTGGTTCGAATGCTTCGACTCGGTCACTTCCATTCTCTTTCTTGTCTCCTCCTCTGAATATGATCAGGTGAGTCCAATGGGAGCCTCACATAACCTGGGCGTAACTCGTGACCTCGCAGCATTGACGGTGGCCCATTCTGCTCAGATGGATCAGATCAGTAAACTGGAGGGCATAAAATCACATAACCAAAGAAATTTAGACGCACATCACTTCACCGTCGGAACAACTTTTCCAGGAGTATTTATAAGAACTCAGTTAACTGAGTAAAGTTGGATTCAGCTCAGACAGTCGCACAAATTTAAGTTTCAGGAACTTTGAGGGGTTGGCAGCAGTGCTGTTCAAAGAATCACAACAGCACCGTTGCTTTAACAGCTACATGTGCTTCCACCAAGACAGCCAGTACTTTAACATTCAATGCCACTTCACCAAAACTTGATTACACACATAAGTCACTGTCATCTTTGGGTTTTGCGTTTAACTGCAGTGGAGGGAAAGAGTAAAAGTTTCAGAAAAGGGACATATTGTACTGAAAAGATTATCTTTTGAAGATATCCACTTGATTTGCCAAACTGCAGAAGCATCATATAAACTTTCTGTAGATCTGTGATAAAGCAACCCTGAAATTTACTGTTGGGCGATATGTTCAAATTTTCCAGCCGGCCTCCGTCAGCCCATCAAGCGGCAATTAATGATTCATTCGTGCAGGTGTGTGGCTGCGTGTGCAGTGTGCAGTCACTGCTGTTTATACAGGTTCATCATGTAACACTACACCGTTTTTTTTTTCTCTCACAAGACGAGCGCTTCATGCCTGCACTGAGAAGTTGCAGGCATGACTGGATGGATTTGTGCCCCCTCCAAAAAACGGATGCGTAATGCTGTGAGGTGCTTTAAAACAGCTTTTTTTTTTTTGGCATATAATCATCGCTTCTAACTATGATTTTCAGCCCTTCAGTGTGAGCAGAGATGCTCTGCTCGCCGGCTTGCTCAGGCAGCGTGCACACAGAGCGGCTCCACCGGCGTCTGCTGGTGAATAAGTTTACAGATGAGCCACATGTTACTGTGCAACCTCAACCCATGTTGTTATATTTAATTTGATTGGTTACACTGAAGCGTAGCGATGTAGGTCCGCCCTCACTGAATGCACGCACGCTCCTGCGGTGGGGAACACACTTCCTGTCAGGTATGATGGTAACCATCCGTTGTGCTGGTCAGTTCTGCTCCTCCTCTACTCTTTTCTAATCACAATTAGAGAACCACAGACTCTGCACGTTACCTTTTTTGCTGCTTGCTAAATTTTTGAATAGGTGTGCTGTTAATTTAGCAAAATAAAATGTCAAAAATAGACCAAAATAGCAGCTCCAACAAACCAACCCATCACTGATCAGCTCTGCCCATCGTCGATAGTCAGTATATTCGTCCAGTCACCCACAAGTCACACCCAGTCACAAGCTTGGCATTTTTAGGCCACTGTGACCTTTGATAATAAACATTTTTGGGGGCACGGAGGCCAAAACTAATGGCTCAGTAAAAATCAGTGGTAATGATATTACATAAAGACCTAACAGTATACAATCAACATTAATCAATATATCAGAAAACAGTACTAGGTTTATTAAAACTGTGACCTGACCTACTTTTCCATACATGCTGTCTGGCTGATTGTTTTTTTTTAATATGAACAGTTTATTGCATCAGTTGTTACTGTCATATTTGAATGAAAAGTTTGGATTAGGGCTGTGACGGTAAAGAGTTTTTCTTCCTGCGGTATTGCAGTTAATTGCGTGTAAAAACAAAGTTTTTCATGTAATCGTACAAACATCATTTTGTTAAAATGTTTAATGTGTTTATATTTCAGACTGAACACCATATGCTCTCCTGTAACTTTAACTAGCCAAAATGTAATTAAATAAACAAAAAACAAAATGCAGTGTCACGGTAATGACGTCAGCCCCGCGGTTACGTCACATATCTGCAGTATTGCGATTATTGTCACAGCCCTAGTATGGCTATAAAGTCTGTAAATATGTCTATATGTATAAAATTATAAATTCTAGACAAGTGATCCAGATCAATCTGAACAACATTTTCAAACTTGTAGCATTGAGTCTGAAATCATATATACTGAGAAAAATAAACTTCTTCTGGGTTATTAAATGTTTTAATTTTACAGAAGAGAAACTTCAAAAACATTCAAAGTTCATTTTTCTGCTGCTTTAGCTGCTGATGTTTTTGTGGGAGAAATCTCGTGCTACTCTCCAACATCATGATTCACATGTAGTTAAATGAGAAAATCTGCTCAACAGCCGGTTCAAAAAACCTGATGGTCCCACACCAGGGCACCCACGGCACCGGCTGCTTGGCCGTGGTTTGATTCCTGCCCTGCAGCTAAATACGTAAACATGCAGTTCATAGCAGACACTCTGTCACAGTCACCTTTGACCCCAGCACACATATCTGCACCCTTCAACCTTCAGGTGCTGATGGAGGACCGGCAGACCAACAGGCTGAGCGAGTCCCTCAACATCTTCGAAACCATCGTCAACAACCGGGTGTTCAGCAACGTCTCCATCATCCTGTTCCTGAACAAGACGGACCTGCTGGAGGAGAAGGTCAAGCAGGTGTCCATAAAAGACTACTTCCCCGAGTTCTCGGGCGACTCCACGAGCGTGGCGGACGTGCAGCGCTTCCTGGTGGAATGCTTTCGCAAAAGACGCCGCGAGCAGCAGCAGAAGCCACTGTATCACCACTTCACCACAGCCATCAACACTGAGAACATCCGGCTTGTGTTCCGCGACGTCAAGGACACCATCCTGCACGATAACCTCAAGCAGCTGATGCTGCAGTGAGGGGGCTGGCCAGGAGGAAGAGAACGAGGAGGAGGAGGATGGATGGATGGATGGATGGAGGTTGATGGAAAGTGGTGTCAAGATGCCTTTCTCCTTACGCCACCACCACCAGCCCGTGTGGGGACGGGGTGCCATCCCTCCACCCGTACGTCCTCCCTCCAACTTTGACATTCTTCTCACCTTGAAACTTTGACTGTGTATTAAAGCCACCACTACTGCCGCCATTAACCGCCGTGCTTGCTCTCTGCCTTACTGAGCTCGTTCACTCAGATGTAAGTCAGCCACCTTTGGCTCAGAGCTCCAGCCATCCTCCGACCCTTGAACCCACTGTAAATGTAAACCCGCCCTGTCCACTTGGTGCTGTGGACCTTCCCAACATCTCTAACGTTATTTCCTCCCTGTGTGTTGCTCTAATTCACATCTACGCTGTCTTTTTTTTCTTTGCTGCTCTCACCACTGTTGCCAGGGAGGGAGAGGGGGAGGGGCTTGTTTTAAATAGCTGTTACTGAGTGGCTGTCAAAGCTGCCTGCAGGCGCCAGTGACGTCAGCCACCGTTTCCAGATGTTGGCTTCCTTTCCACAGCTGCTTTTGTTTTGTCCCTGGTTTTAAGTCTGCTCTCCACTGGCGCTTGATGATGACATCACTGTGCTGTGGTGAGGATTTCCTCTTAGGGCAGTGGAACAGGACAGCACAGGTCCCACACACACACACACACACTCACACACACACGTGCATAGGAATTCCTGTTCCGAAGTCCACTTAACTCTAGTTCTCTAATCATTTAGTTTCTTTGTCTAATATATGGATATACTGTATGTACCTATGCATTTCTCTTTAACTTATATTTTATGGGGGTTTACACTTTGTGTATTTGTGACTGCTGATGGACTCTGTTACAGTTAATGAAAGGGGGGAGGGGGTAAGAGAGCACAGACACAAACACATACACCACTTGTAGACTTAGTCACCATACTAACAAGGCTAGCTAGTGCAGGGTTAAGAGTAACATGTTGGACTTTGCTGTTTCTCAGGGCACAGTGTCAACCACTTCTTTGTGATTTAAAGCCAACTCAAACTCTCACGCCTTCGCCTCTCCACATGAGTCCAATGACCAATTTCATGGTGTCTTTTCTCTGTATGTTCGTGAAGGGAAAACTCCCTCCATCTTCACCCGGGACCATATTTAACTTCTGGACAAAAAGACGTTGAGAGCCTGTTTCTGTCTGAAAACAACATGTGGTCTGTATCTACGTGCACTTTCTTATGAGGACCTCTGTGGTGTTAGACAGCCATGTTGTGGAGTCAGTTCTGCCCACACCATGACTGAATCTCAGTATGCATCCAAGGGCCAGTGTTCTCCACTCAGCTGGGACCAAAGGCGCACTGACTCAGACCATGTTGGAGGTCAACACACGGCTGAGGCTGTGACCCTCGGAGGCTTTGCATTAATGTTTTTGTCCCTGTTTAAAGAAAGTGACACGGATACAGACCACATTAATAACAAGGGCATGCTGAGGCCATGACGTGCGTCTGTTCAGCCTTTTTCTAACTCGCTCATTTAGCTACAAACAAACATGAAACCCATCGTCCCTGTAATGGGACAGAGATGGTTATGAGAGAAAGTCCTCGTCTGTATGTTTAGTTGACTGACTGCAGCTGTTTGTCTGTAAAAAGCAGTTAATCCTGCTGAATCGATCATTCCAAATAATATTTAGGATGAATGAAGCTCCAGTATTTTCCTAAAACACACTGGGCTGAATTTTAACTCTACAAATGTTGCACACGATGAAGCCTGAAAAACAGTGAGTCTTTAATTTGTAACTGTCCTCCAGGTCAAACGTCCCGTCGCCTGTATGCAGGAACTGTGATGACACTGTGAACGCGGTGAACCTGGTGTCATTTGACAGTTTAAATGCTCGGTAAAACAATGATGGAGGATGTGACCCTGGTTGAAAATGGCCTAATTCACACTGAAGCCCTGTGGACTCTCATTCCTCTCAGAAGGGTTATTACAACCTTAACTGAGCTACGTAACCCCAGAAGTGCTGAGCTGGCCCAGTCTTTCTGTTGTGTCTGTCATCTTTCCCTTTTTTCCAAAGGTACCCGTCAAAGCTGTCCGTCGCTCTGGTCAGTGCATCCTGAGTACAAAACTAAACTTATAAAGGCAGCGTGTGTCTCGTGAAGCTGTTCATGTTCTCTTCATACTTTTCCAGGTCCAAAGTATCAGTCTGTCTCTCTCACACCACACTGTGCTAACAGGTGATCGGAGTATAACCAATGCTTCAAAAATAATTTAACTAATTTTTTATGTCCAACCCGTATCTCCAGTCAGGAGTACGTCTGATTTAAAAGTGGATTTAGTGTCAGTTAAGGGCCGATCACACTGAGAAGCGTCAAACCAGGCGCGGCTGCTCCAAAAACGCCTCAGGAGCACATCTGTAGGAAAGTACAGACAGTATCTTTGTTCACCAACATTCTGTTGTGTTCGCCATAGTTCCCTCGCCAGCAAAACAGGAAGGATGTAGTGAGTAATGAACCACCTCCTGCTTGATTTAGTTGGCTGCCTTGGCCAGAAGTGACATTGACGAGCAGTGCGACTCCTCACATTGAGCTGAAGAGTTGAAATTATCAGAACTTTTTGCACGCTGCACAACAGCAAGAGAGGAGGGCCGACAGACGCGCTGTATCAGAGGAACACGAAGATTGTGCTGGTGACGTGTCGCAGTTTGATCAACCCTTTACGCTTTTTTCACTTTTACCCAGTGTAGTTGCAGTATTTAGCTCCTAAACTACAAATACTTCCTACTTTACACGTGCAGTTACTGTCTGGTGCTAGTTTGTCAGATATCCTTTGGTTTTGATCCATTTCTGTGCACTGCAAATGAATTTGCTGACTCTTGCAGATGCATCAGTAGTATATAATCCATCACAATACATCTTCTCAGTGTAACATTACATGCAATTCCATTTAAGTGGTCTGACCTGCATGGCCCCATAAGTGTTACTCTGACAAATCATTAATGCAGGACATTTTTCTACAGCTAATCGTGCAGGAACGTGTAGAGTTCGCTCGGTGTGTTTCAGTCCACGACTGCTGACGTGCTGCGACTGCAGGCCGAGAGCTGCGAGTCATACAGCTCGCTTCACTGACCACTGCGACTGGGATGAGGTGCCTCCTCCTTGGGTTGCGTGTTTCTGTTGACATCACATTCAGTGTATTTTCTTCCTCTCCTTCAGTTTTCCAAATGAATCAGAGTGGCGATGGACTTCCCACACCTTTTACATTCATGCAACTTTTAGATTCAGTTTTAAATAGATACCATTTGAAGCCAGTCAGCTCCTTTATGTCCCTGTTAGCTCTATCGCTGAAGCACTTCCTGTTCCCCAGACCAGCATGGAGCTGTTCTGTCACTGAACGTGCGTTCTCTCATTGAACAGTGAAGTCACGTGGCTGGTTTGGGTTCGTGCTCCCAGCTCGAAAAGAGGAAGTTGACCAACAAAACTGTCGGCTAAGAACCGTGAATTCCTCAAATTGTGCCGCATCAGTCAGCATGACTCCCCCTCTGTGGGTCTGCCTGCATCTGAATGAAGCAGTGTGTGTGTGTGTGTGTGTGTGTGTGTGTGTGTGTGTGTGTGTGTGTGAGAGACACACACACTGTCCTGCCTGCTCAGACAGCACAAAGCTAAAGCTGAGCAGTGGCCTTTTTGTCTGGATTCAGATCGTCTTGTCACGTAATCACTTCAGGCCAGAAGAGGGTTAGAGACACACACACACACACACACACACACACACACACACACACACACACACACAGAATGAAGTCATAGCAGGACAGTACCCTGTACCCTGAGATTGCCTTTGTCCATGCAGAACAAACTTGATTGTGATTATCAGAGCACAGACAGTATGAGGTCGCACAGCAGACGGGTGAGTGATGATGATGTCAGACGATAAACGGAACCTCTGTGATGTCATATTCCACCATGTCTGTCTGTCATGGTGAATATGACTTGGAGCCTGCAGCAAAAAGACGCCAAATTGTTTAAAGCACTACTTTTGTTGTAGGAAAAATTCCGATCATTGGTCTCCGAAAATGACCGTCCGTAGTTCGAAGCACAGAGGTTCATTTTAAACTTTGAGGAACATTATGAGCTCCTCACGGCCTTCCTCAGCGAGTGCTGCTGGCTCAGGGTGCCATTCACATCCAGTGCTAAAGATCATCCTTTCACAGGAGCCTTCTTCAAAAGTTGATTTACAGGGTAAGTCCCTTGAGATGAACCATCTCGATTTTGAAGGGCTCCTGGAAACTCCTGCTACGATGGGATTAAAGTGCCACCAGAGTGAGCAACCATCTCTGCTGAAGAGCTGCAGGTGGATGCATGTGAGAGAAACAAGAAGTTTGTTTCATTGTAGAAAACAATTTGATCTAAATTGTGATTTTTCTTTTTCTGAGACTTAACTCTCAAGCTTGAGAAACCAAACTCAGAACTCTGTGGCTCTGCTCTAATGACGCTGACCCTGTCCCCAGACACTTTTAATGCCTTCAAGGGTTCAGTGTGCTTTAGAACCAACGAGTTTTTATCACCTGTTGTGTCACCATGTCTTAAAGCAAAAGTGTTTGTGAAAGTCCACACTGGAGGGCAGAGTGACTTCCTTCTACTGACTGCATCCACACTTCTCCATCTCAGTGTCGACGCTGTGAATCCTACAAACTGCACACACCGTCATGGACCGTCACACCTCGACACTCAAGTTGCACTTACGTGTTCACATAAAGAGTTACCAAAGTAGTTGTGTGAAGAATGAAGAGACGTACAAGTTCAAACCCAGCCTACTTCCACCCCTCAGCCAGACCAGTCACTGCATAAAGTGAACTTAACTGTCGTGTCTTCTTCAGAGAGGTACAATCTGCCAGATGTTGCCACGCTGACTGTAGCATGCTGAGCCCGAAGTGTCAGACGGGTTTCTGTCAGTTGACTCATGGCTGCTCGGGCTGTACATGTCGGTCCTGTCCTTGGTCCTGTCCCTGGTCCTGTCCCCAGTCCTGTCCTCGGCCCTGTCCTCGGTCCTGTCCCCGGCCCTGTCCTCGGTCCTGTCCTTGGCCCTGTCCCCGGTCCTGTCCTCGGCCCTGTCCCCGGCCCGGTCCCCGGTCCTGTCCCCGGTCCTGTCCCCGGTCCTGTCCTTGGCCCTGTCCCTGTCCCTGTCCCCGGTCCTGTCCTCGGCCCTGTCCCCGGTCCTGTCCTTGGTCCTGTCCCCGGTCCTGTCCTCAGTCCTGTCCCCGGCCCTGTCCTCGGCCCTGTCCTCGGCCCTGTCCCCGGTCCTGTCCCCGGTCCCTGCAGTGTGAGTCAGTGCAGTCTCATGTCACCATCTGCCCTCATCCCCCATGTGGATTTGTCATCAGGTCCCATGGGGTGCAGAGTGAAAGGTGCCCTCACACTTTGAGCGTTTGTTTTTTGTTTTCTGGGACTCAGTTCTGTGTTTGAGTTCTCTTCCCAAAGCTCCGCTGTGAACAGTGTGTTACTCATGATAAGTCAGATTCAGACACTGCCTTTGAATTTGCCTTCGAACGTGTCTGTCATGCTGCATCTTGTGTGTGTTCTGTGGTTCTAAACTACGGTTGAGACAGTAACAGTATGAATTGTAAATTTAGAGGGTTCAATGTTGAGAATGTTTGGTTGTATAAACCTGTGAGAGGAAACCAGTGTCACCTTACATAGTCCAAACTATGCAACAGCACTGCTCCACAGACATGACTTGGTATTGTGTTAAAAATAATCATGATGACTGATGATTTCCTTCAAACCAATTTGTCTTTAATCACATCAGGAAAAAAAAAAATCTGTTAAATGATCTGCCAAATATGCTGATGTTCAGTGCCTCCTTTTCTGAGCTCTGCCTCTGCTGTCCAGTCATGTTGAAGGTTTTTATACTGTTTTAGGTTTGTTCAAATGATGCCACACAAACAGTTAAATGTCCTTTCAAGTAAAACATTTCTCTTTCCAATTTATTTTTATTTTTTTTTAAATTTCAGATAGACAAGCTTTTAATGTACAGTCTAACTTATGCTGTCTTACCCTTTTACTCTCCTAAATAAATCCAACTGTTTTTTAAAAAGTGTATGTGTTGTCATTAAATAGCTCTATGTATATAAAGCAGAAACACCTCTGCAGCAGATGTGTTGTAATGCTTATCCAGCACTAATGTAGCACAGCTGCAACAATCGTTATAGTATCTGCTTCATATTTGTGGTATAACGCTGTCACAGGGCGGGTTGAGTGTCCCGAAGCTTTCATGTCATTCACACATGGATGACGCTGCTCATGGGCACGAACAGTGCTCTGGATCTGGAGCTGATTTTAGCACCAACCTTGACTGAACCCGCTCTCACTGCAGGAGCTGTTCTCTTTGGATTTACAGGATCGAGTGTGTTTACATACTAGTATCTTGGTTGTGATCGTGTGTTTTTGGTACTCGGGGTTCAGCGAGGTGGGGCAACTGCCCCTCCTGGTGCCCTGATGTTTAAAAAAATGCAGCCAAAGTGCCCTCTTGTATTCCCCTGTGGTAGAAAAGGAAAGGAAGTGCCCTCACGTTGGACAAAACTTGGTAAAGTGCCCTGTGTGGTGCCCCACCACATACGACAGATGCTCTTCTAACTTTTTTCGACGTGCCCCTTAAACATCCAGAGTCCACCGGTGCTACAAGCAGTCACAATGTCATCATATGACTTTTTCCACAGACAGGGTTAGAATCGGGCACAGACGAACGTAGAGGTGGCCACGACCGCCGCACAACAAAGGTTGGCCATCCCTTACAACCAAAAGTCCCACTGCAAGACCCCGAATGTTCTCACAGGACTGCAGTAACCAGCGTGGGCGTCAGGTGATACAAAGTGATGTTTCAAAGAAATATGTCCATTTCATTTCATTTCTTTTGTGCTAACTCAAAAAGTGACAAATGGCTTTTTCCTATTCAATAATGCAATGGCAAAAACTGACATTTTAAATGGGCCCGTCACTACATATTCATCTTTAAATAGTACAACTGCAGATGAAAACCGCTGACAGCGGTCCACTGTAATGTCCCTGACCAGTCTAAGTCTCTGTTTGCATTTCATCAAAGGTTTTCTTAATTGAACTGAACAAACTTTGGTTCACCAACTGTAATAACTGACTGCTGTCATAAAGCTCGGTTTAAATATACTTCCAGCACCAGCTCCTTCTAGCGAAGCCAACTGTATGCTTGTCGTTGCTGCCCTCTAGTGGTCAGGCATATTAATAACTCCTCTGATCCCTCATCAGTCCAATAGATACATTTGATATTCGTCTTGTCCACCAGCAACACTTAAAACTTTCACAGTTAATGAGAGAACTGAAGCAGATAGTTTAAAACAACATGTAAGTTACATCCCTGGTGATGAATGTTTTCATTTACAGTAACAATGACGAGGCTGAAGCAAAGTCCTCTACTTATTCCTTAAATGATCTCATTAATTGCTCCGGCTCTGCGCCTTTGTGTATCTGTTGTGTATGTGTTATATGCAGGCAGCATGAGCTGTGTGTTGGTCAGGGTAAAATGTTTGTTCATGAATGTTTAAAATCAAGTAGAACAAAGTGGACAAATCAACTCATTCACCAACTGTTGAACAATGAAACAATGACTCACCTTTTCTGGGTGCTTTTGTTCCTTCACTCGTATGCCGACTACTGATCACGAGACACGGACTGTTTTCGTGAATACTGAGTAACGAATTTCCTCAGCCTTCAGGAAACGTTAAATAGAGCAGCTGCAGGTGCACGGGGCCATTGTATGTCAAGTTGAATTCTAATATCGTTATATTAGCTCAAGTGTGTTTCAAAGAAAGGTCATACCATGACATGATCAGGTGTGTTCTGATGATCAGACATATTTTCCACAGCAGTTTAGGTTGTTTAAAGATCATTTTCAGAGGCAAACAGACCCATGATGAACAAAGAACTGAAAGCAGATATTGTACGAATACACTGTTGAATATTTATATTGGAATTATATCACCAGTGAGTTATTTACTCACTTGATGGAAAGATAAATTATTATTATTATCATTATTATTCCTTTATTTAGACAGGGAGGGCCCTTAAGGAGCAAGCTATCATTGGCAAGGACGCCCTGTTACATAATAAAAATAATTACAAACTTATTCAGGTAACACATACATAGCCTACATACCTACATACATACCTACATACATACCTACATACATACATACATACGTACGTACATACATACCTACATACATACGTACGTACATACATACGTACATACATACGTACATACATACATACGTACGTACATACATACATACGTACGTACATACCTACATACATACATACGTACGTACATACATACGTACATACCTACATACATACATACATACGTACGTACATACATACGTACATACCTACATACATACGTACGTACATACATACATACATACCTACATACATACATACATACATACGTACATACATACGTACATACATACGTACATACATACATACATACGTACATACATACATACATACATACGTACATACATACATACATACATACATACATACATACGTACATACGTATGTTCGTAGAGCTGAACCTATGAAAACATGCAGTGTGTAGTTTCAGTCTTTGTACGTTTGTTTTTCCTGTGTTTGTGCACACGCGCCTCCTCAGCACAGCTGGAAACAGCTGCTGGGGTTCAGGGAAACACGTCGGTGTGGACGTGAAGCTTTTGGAGGAAGCAGCCTCTGAATCAGGGCAAAGCGTGATGAAGGGCGCCGTAAACAAAGGGAGGACGGTCGCTCAGAGACAAAAGGAGTTTCAGTTCCTGTGGAGATTGGTGCCACACTTGTGACTCTAACGTGTGTTTCTGCTGTCAAATTTAGCACTGCGCCTCAGCTCCATCATTCCACAACTGTGTTGCCAAGCAACGGTGAGGCGGACAGCAGCCACGCTCCGTGCAGCAGGGACGCTGCTGCGGATAGGACGAGAGGAGGAGTGGGAGGAGGGAGGAGCGTGGACGGATCTTCTGCCCACGACAGCCGGAGCAGAGAGTCTCCGGCCGACATGCTCACGTACCGCACACACACACACATTCACAGCGGGGACATAACGATGCTGTCAGAGCACACGGCTGCGGCATGCAGCGTCCAGGAGGTCAGCGGAGAGACCATGAGCTCAGCACGGAGCGGCTCTGGAGGAGCGGAACGCCAAAACGCCAACCTCAGGTCAGAGCAGATTCCATCACAGACAGCCAGGCTACAGGTGAGAGGACAGATGAGAGAAAACGGCGAGTGTGTGACCAGAACGTCGCCTGATGGACAGACGTGAACGACTGGACACAGACTCTGTGTGTGCGTGTGTGTGTGTGTGGAGAGTGAGGAGGCACAGACAGTTTTTATGCTTCCTCTGCTCGACTTCACTGTCGGAGAACACGGATGACACACTGCTGTTTGTCAGAAAACAAAAACACACACGCTGAAAACAACGTTTGTCTCTTTCCTGTTTTCAGGTCGTTGGAAAACGGCGGCAGCTCGCAGAGCAGAAGCTACACCCTGAACATCATGAAAAACATTGGTGAGCAGAACGCTGACACAGGGAGAGGGTAGGGTGTGTGTGAGCCGCCTCCACAGCCGCACACACACACACACACACACACACACATACACACACACACACACATACACGTGACCTCCATGCCAAATTTATCCTCCTTAAGTGAAAACTGTGGCTGCCAAAGAGTGGGCAATTTCTGTGGGCCGACCGGCCAACCAATCCACAGAGGGACCTGTAGAGCTGCTGGTCGCAGCTAAAAAATAAACATAAAATGTCATTGTTGCTGTTGCTGTGTGTATATTCATGTATTACACACCAGAAAGAATGCTACCATTACCTTTTCTGTTCATGCTGAAGTGCTTAGTGTCCCCCTGCTATATGTCCTGTACATAACCACTGTTTGTTCTTTACCTTGACTGCGGCCCTTTTAGACTGCCGCGGGGTGTGAGGGCCCGTTCAATGCTGCTCGCAGCTTTAATTTGAATTATTTTTCATTAAAATAACATTTTACTTTCATCGCATTCCGCTTAATGACATTAATTATGATTTCGACCTTCCAGAGATGTATTATTTTGTTGTATCCACTGAACTCATGTTACTAAAACAATTAAATCGGTGTTGATAAAAAATTCAAGGTCTACGTTGAGGGTTTTGGCGTTTTTGTGTGATGCATAAATGAAATAGTGCAAAGCCATAGTTCACTGATAAAACAGAAATATGCTTGAGCACAAATATTAACTCTCGTGATGGTCTTCAAGATTCTAAGAGCACACACAGCCATGGACTCAGGAGTGCAAATGTTCCCTGAAGGATTTGTACAGAAATGAAAAATTACAAGCTCACACATTATGTGACCTCAACACGCATCGTGTAAAGACCATTGATATCTGAGAACATATCTGAGAGTATTATGTTTAACTCTGTATTTACAGGAGATCGAGGATTTGCGATAATTACTAACCCTTCTCAGGAGGTAAGATGGTTTTAAAACAGCACAAAGTAAAATCATGGAAGAAATGCAAAATGTATTCCAGCATGCAAAACAAATATGCTGTAGATCAAAGCAGAGAAGGATGGAGACATAACATAAACATCAAAGCTTGACTATGCATCTGTGCATATTGTTTTTCTGCTCGTACAAACAGTTGAATCACAGCGCTAAAATACCGGCAGAGCAGATGAGACTGTGACCTTGATCATGGATTCCCCGTCAATCTAACTCAAGGAACAGATTTGTCCTTTAACAAGATTACTTTACCTTGATGTAATGGATTTGACTCTTGAGACAAAGTGATCTGGCGGCATCTGTTCCTTTGTTTATAAAGAACATAAACGCTTTGTCACCACCCCCGACAACCCAGCCGATGCATTATTGTGAGAATCAATCGTGGACCTTTACTCTCACTGTATTTTCTCAATTTGTCATCACAGAGAGGCGACCGCTATCCCTTTTCTTGCTCCTGTCTGAAATTTTCTCACATTTATTTGTCCCTCTCC